>CM062815.1:211693628-212279176 GCA_031772625.1 Pinus tabuliformis | reverse complement strand
ATTAACCAACATGGTGAGATATGTAGTTCTAGAAATTGATCTTGCATTCCAATTTCACTCTTCTACATGTTCTAACGAGCTTGCTCTCCATATTTGTATTCACAACTACATTTTAGATATATAGTTCTAGTAATTGATCTTGCATTCCAATTTCACTCTTCTACATGTTCTAACAAGCTTGCTCTTCATAGTTGTATTCACAACTACATTTTGTAGTCGCAAAACACATGTTGCAGCTCTCTAGTCATAACTCCTTTTTTTTTGTGAAGGCCCCCCCTAAACTGTCTTTTAAATATTCCTCAGAAGTCTTCTTGTTTGCAGATCCCTTTGTTAATTTCTAAGGAACTTGTGTATGTCATTAACCTAATCACAATACTCTAAGTTTTCATGGTGTAATCTTAATAAATATGAGAGGAATGTCTTGTGTAGAAATAGATTTAAAGAGTTAGAATGCAATTTGATACTAGTCTCTTATGTGTAAACCCTACACTTCAACACAAAATCATCACACTCCATCAATTGAGTATGAATTACTTATGAATTTTCTTGCTTCTAGAAAACAACATGCACTTATAAATAGATCTTCCCATTTATGACATTTTTAATGAATTTCAATACTTTATTACCAACTTCCCCATGGAAACCTTAGATTAAATGCAATGGTTAAGCTATACAATCTTTAGAGTTGCCACAATTTTTATTGAATTCCCTTACTCATACCCATGAACTACCCCATGCTAAATGTCTTCCATGGTGTTCCTAGAACTCATTTCAATTGTCCCAACAAGACTTTTGAACACTTACAAATCTAGTCTAGACCATTTCTGACTGCCAACACATTTAGAGTAGCTCCATGTTATTTGCATTGAGTGCCACAAAACTCATAAAAATTTTTAACAACACAACATTCTCATTTTATCTCTCACCTCTACCTTGTTTCATCATAATCATATCGATCAACAATTCTAGAAAGTTATCACTTGTCATATGTTCTAAATTTTAGTTTCTCTCTCTCCCTCTCTCTCTCTCTCTCTCTATCTATATATATATATATATATATATTTTATATATTTATTTTACTTTTACTTCCACCAATTATTTATATATATATATATTTCAAAATCAATTTCATAATAAGGCTCAGTTTCATCTATGAGAAAATGCCACATTACTAACAAATAAATGAGTACCATTCTCACTAATCCTACATTCAATCAATGACGATGATAGTTGTACACATATTAAAAATACATATAAAAAGTATCTATCATTGAATGGTTGTAGGCTATGATACCTCTATTTTTCCTACAACAGTGAATGTGTACATTTGTAAAAAATGCATTTTCAGTTTTCCATTCCCAAATGGCACTTCACAAAATCTTTCATTTCTATATCATATTTCTCTCCAAAGATATATCCAACCTCTATATTCCCATATTTCTTTGTTAAAAAATGAAGCATTTCCATGTTCTTTTCAAAGATACATCAATAGTATAATGCTTTTGTCCTACCAAATTGGTACATTCCATACCAAAGAGGAAGGGTTACAATAGGAAAAAAGAATTGGGATGATTTTGCCACAGAAAGTGGGTTGAAAAAATTGTTTAAATTTTGTATTTGTCCTAGTCAAATGAAATCTCACATTGCCAAGGATAGTAACATTGATAGAAAAGTTTCATGTGCAACAACACTGCAACAAATATAAAAAAAAAATATTTCAACATATAGATAACAACAATTTAAGAATAAATTCATTGATTTAAAATTTTTAAAAGAATATCTACAAGTCCACGATGGGAGTTCAACAATTTAATACTCAAGATACTTTTAGATTGTTATGAAATTCTAAGGCTATAACAAAAAATTTAATGTGTAAAGGCTTACATAATACCTAAGAATCTGTCAAGCTAGAAAGGAGAGGACATTAACAAGAAAGTAAGTTGATTGCAAATAAGTATAAGTATGAATCTACATTTTTTCTATTTTGAGCTAGGAGAGTTTGAGCAAACTTTATGACTTATTAAGCACCCATGTTCTAACTATGAATTGTTAGGCAATCCTCCTCTCTAAACCAACTACTAATCTTACAAGGTGCATATGATGTCATAAATCAAAAGCAAGAACATTTTTATGGGGATGAATAATAGCCAATATATGTGTTGCCAAAATATTTAAAATTTTTATATTAACCAACATGGGAGATATATTGTTCTATTAATTGATCTTGCATTCCAATTCCACTATTCTACATGTTCTAACTAGCTTTCTCTCCATAGTTGTATTCACAAGTAGTTATCAAACCACAAGTTGCAATTTTCCTCTATAATAAATCCTACTATTTTCCACAAGCCCCCATAAAACTTCTTTCAAATATTCCTTTTAGAGTCTTCTTGTTTGCAAAATCCTTTGTAAATTCAGTAGATAGAAGGATTGCCACAAGACCCCATGGGCACATATGTTACTAGTCATTCAAGCTGAAGCCTACCCCAATCCTATGGGGATGAGGATTCACTAGTCATTCGCAAGTCTTTCATTTTTGGTCCTTTTCGATCTTATTTGCATATTTGGCATATTATGGAGATGAGGCTTATTGCTATAAAAGAAATTTTTTATCTATGTAAATTTTATTTCTTTATAAATGAATGTTTGATTTTTTGTTTGAGAAAAAAAGAAGAAATAGTGATTGAAAATTCCTTTTCCATAATTTGTCTCACAACATAGCCATCAAATTAAAATTTCGATATGGGTGAATGGATGGATCATTCTCACCCCACATCCAAGTACAAGCAAATTTCCAATTAGTATCCATAATAACTCACTAAGACACCAATGCAAAGTCTCAGGAGTTTCAAATCAAGATTAATATAACTTATAGATCTGTTCATGAAATGGCATCAAACATAGATGAAAAAGCCCTAATTAGTTGTTTTAAGTTTGGATTTTTTTGTTTGGAATAGTTAGCATTAAATGTTTAAATAGAAACATGATTCCTTACTAAAATAGATATCATATAATTAATAATGGGAAGTAAACATTAAATCAAGAAATTTTTTACATTATTTTATTTTTTTTTATCAAAATTTTATATTTAATATTTTTTTTATTATTCTTTATTTATGTAATATATTTAGATAAACAAATTGATAACATCATTTGAAAAATACAATAAGAGATTACCATAAAATTATGTTTAGACTTCTCATTTTTGGGCATCATTAACCATAAACTTTTGGGACATAAAAATTACTTATCCATGTTTTGTTCATCAACAAACTCTCATCATGTGATTGTCTCAAAATAGTCAAAATAAAAAAATTTCCTATTAAAAATAAAACACTAATATAGACTTCTTCTTCTAAGTCTCCATTAAGAAAGGTCGATTTTACATCCATTTGGTATACTTTGAATTTCTCAAAGCTAGAAAGGGCAAGAAACATTCGGCTTCAAGTCTAGCAACAGGTGCAAAAGTTTCTATGAAACTTATACCTTCTTGTTGAGCATATCCTTTACAAACAAGTGTGGCCTTGTTTCTAATAACTTCTCCATTTTCATTCAGCTTGCTTTTGAATATCCATTTAGCTCTTATGATACTCTTATCATGATGTCTACGAACTAATTCCCAAGTATTATTCTTTTCAATTTGCTCAAGTTCTTCATTCATGGCCTTGAACCAACATTCATCTTTGTGTGCTTCATTTACATTTTGAGGTTTGGCGGAAGATAGTAATGCTAGATAGCTTTAGGCTTTGGAAATGGTTCTTCTTGTCTCCGCACCTACCGCTTTTTCCATTAAAATTTGAGTTTCCGGATGATTTTTCTGAACATACCTGCATGGAGTCTTTTCTTCTATCATTCTCTCTTCTTCTAGTGCTTCATTGGTTTCTTCTTCAGAATCACTGTGATTTGATGTTGGAAAATGTTCCTCGTCTTCTTCATTGTCATAACCTTCAATTTTTTACGTGTTTTGGATTTTTTGCATGCTTCATCAACCACATCAATACTTGTAATAATTTTCCCAAGTCTTTTATTATAACATTTATATCCTTTACTTCAGAAAGAGTAGCCAAGAAGAATACCTTCATTTTCTCTGGGTTCAAACTTACCAAGTTTTTCATTAGTCCTTTTGATGTAACATTTGCTTCCAAAAACTTTGAAGTATTTTACAGTGGGAGTCTTACCGTACCAAATTTCATGTGGAGTTTGAGTGTTGTTTACCCAAACATTTGCTTGGTTGAGAATAGTGACAACGGTGAATGTAACTTCACCCTAGAAGGTTGCAGGAGTTCCAGATTCATCTAGCATAGCATGAGCCATTTGTTGAACAATTCTATTCATCCTTTCTACCACTCCATTTTGCTAAGGAGTCCTTACTTGGAGAACTACATTTTTATTCCATGTTGTTCACCAAAGTCAAAGAATTCATCTAAGGTAAATTCCGCTCTCGATAAGATCTAAGGCATTTGATTTTGCGATCTAATTCATTTCAACCAAATCTTTTAAGGCTTTGAACTTTTCAAATGCTTCATCTTTATTCTTTAGAGGACCTATCCAACACATTCTAGAAAATCATCAATGAATAATATAAATTATTCTTCTCCACAAGGTTCACTTTTCCTTGATGGTCCACATAAATCAGTATGAACAAGTTCAAGAGGCTTACTAGCTAACCTTCCTTTTCGATGAAGTGAGATCTTGTTTCTTACCGAATTGACATGATTTTCATATAATATTTTCAGGAATGTTGATATCTCGAAGATCACGAACAACTTGGAATCTGCATGCTTTTCTTATTTGATAAAAGCTTAGATGCCCCAATCTTCTGTGCCACTGCTAAATTTCATTATTTTTTCTTAGATAGCACGGTTGTTATCCTCACTTGAGTATGTATAGGTTGTTTGGAGTTCTTGTACCTTTGATCACGGTTTCTCTTGTATCAAGCTCGCGAACAACACATCCATTTGATCGAAACACTACGTCATTTCCTTGATCACACATTTGAATCACACTCAAGAGGTTATGCTTTAAGCCATCAAAATACATAACATTCCTAGCTTTTAACTTTTTTCTTTCAAGAAAACATAGCCTTTACCTTTTATGACAGCAGGAGAGTCATTTCCAAATGGGACACTCTTTTCCTTTTCTAAGGCATTATATGAGTGTAGTTTTTCTTTTTCACGTGTCATGTGTTTTGAGTTTCCACTGTCGATGTACCATTGGTTTTCTTGTCCTTTTGCATAAAAGGATATACAACATCTTTCTATTCACAGTTCTTTCTTTCTCCATATTTTGGGATTTAATGGAGTTTGCTCCTTTTGAGATATTTGCCAAATTTTACTCTTGCATTCAGATTCTTCATGGCCAAAGTTGTTACAGATTGAGAATTCTATTTCATTTTCAATAAGAGAAATGTTATTATAGGAACTTTTCTTGATCCCTGTCACATTCCTTTGATTTCATGCCTCTCTAGTCATGATCGTTTTGTAAGCAACACATTGAGCAGCTTTTTGTCCAAAATTATGGCATGACAAACATTGACCATTAAAGAAGTTCCTGTGATTATTGAAAATACTGACCTCGTGATTGTAGTTTCTATTGATATTTATCTTTGAAGCAAATTAATTATGATTTACCTCTCGTTGATTGTGGCTTCTGTTCATCCTTGAAGTAAATTGAGCCTGATTTACCTACTGATATTCTTTACACCTTTGCTGACGATTGTCGAATTGTTCATTGCTCTTTGTTGCATCAAGATAGCTTTTAGTGGAGGTTGAAGGCTTCTGTGATTGAGACGCTTCTTCAGTATATCCAAGACCTGTCTTTATCATAGGAGAATGCTGAACTTTGATAATTTCATTTAAGGTTTCTGATCCTTTAGCAAATCTAAGATTGAGAGATTTTGTTTTTTCAAGATCCTTTCTTAGACCCACAATTTCACATTCTAGTTTTTCATTGTGTTTTTATCTTTCAACAAGTTAGTATGTCAAAGTATCTATAATCATGTTCTTTTATTTTCAACAAATTTTGAGTTTAGATATTTATTCAGAAAGGTCATCTTCATCTAAAGCATCCAAAAATTCGTCATCTTCATAAGCCATCAAAAGTATATAGTCATTATTATTTTCATCTTCATCACTATTTGATAGACCATCGCTATCTTCATGAGTATAGTAGCTCTTTTTACTTACACTTTGTTTTCTATTCCATTTTGTAGATTCCTTCCCTTTATCATATTTATCTTTATGAGGACATTTGGTAGCATAATGACTGACTCTACCAAATGCAAAAAATTTGAAGGGTAGTTTACCTCTAAATCTTTCGGAACCCCGTTGAAGCTTCTTGACAATGTTTACTTCCTATTCTTCGTCTGAAATATGTCATGATTCATTGAGTTCTTATTTTCCTTTTACTAAAGCTTTAATGTAGCTTCTCTCATACCTGATGGAACTCCTTTTCTCATCTCAAAGGTAGTTAAGATTCCATGAAGCTATGTCATAGTAATAATCTGTAGATCCTTCTTTTCTTCTATGGCAGATACTTTTGATTCAGATTTAGTAGATAAGGATCTTAAAACTTTTTCAACTAAGGTAACTTCCTTTATCTCTTCACTGAGATTCTTCATGCAATTAGCAACTTCATCTATACGTAAGAAGTAACTAGCTATATTTTCATCATTGTGCATCTTGATAGTTTCATATTGAATTCTGAGAGCTTGCAGTTTAGCACGTTTTACCTGAGAGTCTCCTTCGTAGCTTAGAATGATTTTGTCCCATATTTCTTTGGCTTATTTGAGCTGCATAACTTTGACAAACTCTGATTGTGATAGAGTTCCTAATAATGTATTGACAGCCTTGGCATTGGTTTCACATTGCTTTTTACCAGCTGTATGTGTAGGAATTGCTGATGGAAATGTATATCCTCCTTCCACGATTTCCCAGACATTTGTTCCAAGAGATTGAATATAGGCTATGGTTCTTACCTTCCAATGAATGAAGTTTCTCCCATCAAAGGTTGGTGATCTAATGGATCCCACACTTTCCTGATTACTCATGATGATGGATCTACCTTCAAGCGATCAAGCTTCTTCTCAAGGACTTGCTCTGATACCAATTGTTGGAAATAATACTCAGACGAGGGTGAATCAGTATTATTAGATCAATAATTTAATTTTCAAAACTAATTTGTATACGCTACTGCAACTCAGAGAACTAACTTGTATACGCAACTATAATTAATGAAGCCAACGTATATGCAGAGATCTTTTGATTTACCCAAATTATCATGTAGTGAACTTTAATCAGTGCATCAGGAATTCCTTAGACAGTGCAGTAAAAGCAGAATACAGCATCACACATAAGCAACATACATAAACACCAAGATATAAGGTGGAAACCCAATGTGGGTGAAAACCACATACTGCAATCGTCTCTGTCTTCTTTTAATAATAAGAAAATTATGTTTACAATTTTTGTACTAGTGCAGTCTTATACTAGTACGCAGGCTTCTACCTACAGAAGGCTACAAACTTATCTTGTTCTCCAGCTTCTACTGGAAGGGAGCTACAACCCCGTAGATCTTGTACTAGCTGATATGTTTACTAGTACGTAGGTGTTGTCCTACGGAAGGCTAAAACCTTCTAGTTTCTTCCAAGGACCACGTTTCATAAATTTTCAGGCTGGATCCATCAACAAAATCATTCAATCATCAAATATATCTGCATCAACCAATCTCCTATTGAACCAACCACAACCAAATCAATCAATTACTTTGACAATCCATCAATCTGATATTTCATAATGTTGTCACCAGAATACAGTAACCAAAACCTAAGCTAGAACCCAGAACACTGCAATAACAAACAACAACAAATAAAACATATATTTTAAGGTATACACTACCTTCATGTGTTGAACCTATGTGTATACACGCTTTCCTCGAAGCCAACCAGCTTATACATCTGCAAATATTAATTCATAATTCTGCAGCTATACCAGACTTCAGTTATACCTAGATCATATCATTTATAGAATAATATATGCGCCAGTATTCAGATCTATAATATTCATGAGAAAAAGCACATAATGATAGTTTAGTTTATGCCTTATCATCCCGATCCATCATTAGATCTTGTCCTCCATCAACCGCTAAGGTTCCTCCTTGGTTCAGATCCAGCAATGCACCGTAACCCAATAACCCGCATACTAGATCTCACACTTCATCAGATATTCAATGCTTGAGTGCATTGGCCTAATGATCTTCTCCTCCTTTTATTGTTTTAGGCCTTTCTCAATACCATGGACCAAAACCACTTAGGACCAATACCTTGGATCAAATACCTATGGTCAATACCTCGGACCCGATACCTTGGACCAATACCATGGATCAAAATACCATGGACCAAATACTTCAGACCAGAAACTTAGTTTTCCAAGGTATACACGCTTTTCCTTTTGTGAAAGTGCTTGTGTATGTATACGCGACTTGTGTACAATGAACCCACGTGTATACGTAGCTTGGCCAATGGTGAACTTGCGTATACCTCTCTCTCTTCATTCTGTGAAGTCTGATCTGTAACTCTGAGATTTTAACTTGTTGTATTGTAATCTACCATCTGAGAGAGTTTCCATCAAGAACAACACTTGTGTCATAGTGCCAACAGTTTTAATGTATGGCTCATAGTAGTGCTCATCCAAATCTTGTGCTTTATACCATTTTTACCCCACATTTGGAATCCTTATAGCATCAACAATGATGTAGGATGAAACTGTAAATGTCAACCCGACAAGAGTTACCTTGTTATCACGGAGATTAGCTACAAAAATCCTGGTTAGCTCAGGATGGTGTTGAAATCTTTGGATATTCTCACAAAACTCATAACATCCTAGATTCCTGAAACAAGAGACAATTATATGAGAATCTTATAACTCTCTAATGTTTGATGGTTCCTCTCTAATAATTTTTCCTCCCTTATGTGGTTTTTTCTGATGCTGAGGTTCATCTACCATGATTTCATTGCCATTTTTTTTCTCCTCCTCATAATCTCCATCCTCTTTATCCATGTCTTTTGAATTTGAAATTTTGAAACCCTAGAGAAGGTATTCAAGAAGTGAGTTATGGTGAATAAGGATAGGGGAATGGGAGAGGAGTTTGTGTGATGTAGGATGAGATATGTATGATGTGAGAGTGAGAAGGAGGGTATTTTTTTGTAGGGACTGTTTAGTAAATAGCGGTTTAAGGATTTTGTTTTAGGGATTCGGGTATAGGGGATAGGTGTAGGGATTTTCTTTTGGGGATTAGGGTATAGGAACCAGCTGTAGGGATTTGTTTTGGGGATTACGATATAGGGAATAGGTGTAGGGATTTTGTTTTGGGGGATTAGGGTATAGGGGATAGGTGGAGGATTTGACAACAAAATGTGGGAATAAGGGATATGGTAAGCAAGGAGGATTTTTTAGGCAACCTAGGGCTTGAACATTTAAATAGCAAACAAAATTCAAAATTGTGAAATGAGTGCCGAGAGGATAGCTCAGTGAGTGTACTTACTTGTTTAGAGGATCTAGATAGAAAAAGAGCAATTTAGATGGTTTATAGGGTGGTCTTGGTGTTTGCCTGCCCTATGTGCAACACCTTGCACGAGTGCGCAACGCTCCGGTTTTATGTGAACCGTCGTGCAAAAATGCACTGGAAAATAGGCTCTATGCAAAACACTCTATCTATATGCGCAACGCTCCCTCCTCTATGCGAAATGCCTCCACAATCTCCCTTGCATGCTATGATCCCTACTCTATGTGTAATGCCTCTTGCTCTATGCGCAATGCCTCCTCTTTGCTAAGCCACCAATTGGCTTCAACTGCCTTCTCTCCTTCAACTCTCTTCTTTCTCTTTGTCAAATGAATATGATGAATTTGAAAAAGGATTTTGAAATCTTTCATAAAGGGTGATTTTTATTTTTCTTTAGAAAAAACCCACTTTATAATGTTTTTTGTAACTTTTACATTGTCATCAAATCTGTGTTTAACACTTTTCTTTCTTTGTCTCTTTTCAGGTGTATTATGCTTTGATTGAACTGATTTATTCAATGTCTTCATTTTCTTGCAACAAGGAGAAATGTTTGGCTAGCTTATGGGAACACTTATTACATGAAATGGTTTGAAATACAACAAAAAATATGAATCAACTAAAATACTCTGTTTTCATCTCAAAAACATGTTTTTTAGATGAAAATTACATCATTAAAATAATATCTTTGTACAATAACCATGACTTCACTCTTTTTTTATTGGTCTTCCTCATACCTTTGCTGCCCTTTATTTACACTTAAAACTATGCTTTGACCTTGGAAATGGACCCTAAGACCTAATGGAAACATAACTGCCATGACTCTAAACATAACATAACTGAAACCATAACTGAATGCAACATGGAGATGGGTCGGCAAATGTAACTCATGAGGGAAAATCTGATTTTTTGAGAAGAAGACAACCATGAGTGAACCATTTTGGTATGACCTAGTGGAATGATTCAAAATTCAGTATGAGACACCTAAAATGAAAATTCAAAGAGAAGATTTGATCCCTAATGGAAGTATGCATATACTTACACTAACATTGGCCTTATTAGGGATGGCAGCTCCTTGGAGGTGTTAAGAACACTGTAGACCAAGTGCCTAGTTGATTGGGCCAATACGGTCAAACAAATGAAATACTGAAATTTTTTTGAAACTTTTGAAAAATGACTCGATAAGAACTAAAAAATGACTCACAATCAGCTCTAAACTGACTCAAAAAACAACTAAATGCAGCACAAAGAATTTAAGCTTTATAGCCTTCACTTCGGGCCCCAAGCTCAAATGACATTGTACTTCAAAACTTGCAAGGACAACAAATTGGTATATACAATGATAGTGAAACAACTTCAGCAAGTTGCATCAGAAATAATAGTGTTTCAGGAGCCTACCATTCACTGGTCCTCCAGAGCATTCTTGATGATCCATTTCCTTTAATAAAAATGCATTTTTTCCTTGATAGGCTAAGATTTTATAAGGTCCTTTCCACATATTGTCAGACTTACCATGTTTTCCTTTTCCTTCATTCAGTGCATCCCATTGCAGCACTACATCTTCAGCTGAAACTTTTCTACCTTGGTTTTGCGATCATAGATTTCCTTTATCTTCTCTTGCAGTAGAAAAGTGTTTTGAGAAACCTCTTTCCTTGTTTGTTGAAGGTGAATCATTTGATTGATCCGATGCTAAATATCATCTTCTTCACTGCTGGATTCTTCTAATAATCTCATGACCAGGACTGCAAGGGATGTAGGAAACATTATATCAGTACCATAAACCAATTCAAACGGCGACATGCCTATTGATTTCTTACTGTTCACTCTGTTGGCCCACAAAGCTTTCGATGCCAATTCTTTTTATTTGCCTCCAACATCTTCTTAATAATGTTTACCAAGGATTTATTTGAAGACTCAACTAGTCCATTTCCATGCAGACAGTATGCCATGGAATGACCCAATGTGATGTCATATTCATTGAAAAACTCAACCATTTTCTTTGACTTAAATTTTGTTGCATTATCTGTAATAATATTGCGAGGGCAACCAAAATCAGACAAGATATTGGACTCTAGAAACTAAATGATTACTGTGTCTGTAGCTTTCCTTGTTAGAATGGATTCGGTCCATTTGGTGAAGTAATCTATAGCTCTCAAAATCCATTTGTGCGTGCTGATGACGTAGGATGAATTTCTCCTATGAAATCAAGACCCCACTGATGGAACGATGCATTAACTACAACTAGTTTCAAAGGAAGAGGAAGCAACTTCCTTTTTCCCTAAAAAACTTGACATTCGTGGTAGATCATGACTATATTATATAAATTTGAAAATAAAGATCGCCAATAATACCCTGCTCTCAAGATTTTATTAGCTGTTGTTTTCCAAAACAAGTGACCCCCACAATCTCCTCTATGAAAATCATTCATTGCTTGTTGAGCTTCATTTTCAACCAAACAATTAAGAAGAACCCCTCCCGGATTTTTCCAATAGAGAGCACTGTCTAAAATGCAAAACTTTGAAAACTTCAGTTTTAGTGATCTACCTTTACTTTTCGACATTCCAGGAGGAGGAGAAAGATGCTGAAGAACATATACTATATTGGAGTAACAAAGTGAGTTGAGAAACATCTTTGATACTTGAATGAGTGTGCCACCATCTTCATCATCTAACATTGTTGCAATAATATTTATGTCTAGAGCATGAAGATTTGACTCAGCCATGATTTTTGCCAAGCCTTGACCTTTGATTAGTTTCGTGGGCTTAATCTCAAAATCATACTCCGACATCACTGCTATCCACTTACCTCTTCTTCCTTCCGTATCAATTTACATGAGGACACCTTTGGCAGCCACATTAGGAACATATGCTATGGTATGTGAATGCAGAATGTAAACTCGAAAATCATTCAATGCCTTTATAAGAGCCAAAGCTTGTTTCTCAATGATGTTATAACACAGAGAAGCATCTTTGATAGTCCGACTGAAAAATGCAATGGGCTACTCCACCTAATCCTTCTTTTACATCAATACCACAGCCAGAGTGTACTCAGATGCAAATGAGAATATAATAAATTCATGAGTATAATCGGGACTGATCAAAGCAGGGTTTGTGGTCAAAGAAAGCTTTACCAAGTTGAAAGATTTCATGGCATCCTTGGTCCATTTCACAGTGTTTTCCTTCTTCAACATATTAGTTAACTCACGCAAATGCTCAACCAAATTTAGTATAAATCTGCAAGTTCATCTTACCATTGAAGGCTTGGATCTCCTTTTTGTTGCGCAGAAAGTCTATTTGCTGAATTGCCTCCACCGTAGAAGGATCAATGCAAATACCATCTTTAGAAATTATATGGCCAAGGAGTTTACCTTCCTCCATGGCAAAAAGACTCTTCTTTGGACTTAAAGAAATCCCAAACTCCCTACATTTCTGAAAAACAATCCTTAGGTGGTGTAAATGCTCATCATTAGAATTAGAAAATATTGTCAAGTCATCTAAATAAACCACTAAGAAAACATCCTTCTCATTAGTGAAAGCTATATCCATAGCCCACTGAAAAGTGGCCCCGAAATTCTTCAGCCCAAATGGCATTTTGGCATACTGAAAAGTCCCACATGGTGTTGTGAAGGCAGTTTTGTCTTGGTCTTTTTCGTGCACCAAAATCTGATTGTGACTTGAGTAGCCACCTTGTAGTGACATTTGTGATGCTCCAACTACTATTTGCAGAATATGGTCCATCTTAGGAAGAGGATAATTTTCTTTCAGGTATACTTTATTTAGGTTCCAGAAATCAATATACAACCTTATCTCTCTAGTCTTTTTTCATACCAGGACCAAATTTGAAACCCAATTAGAGAATCTAATTGGAACAATGATACCAGCTTTAAACAATCTATTTACCTCTTTCTTGATAGGTGGCAGCAACTTTGGGTTGATCCTCCTCAACTTTTGTCTAAAGGGTTTTTGATCCAGCTTGATAGGAATGGTGTGCTAAATGATGTTCTTGTCATATACTTTCAAATCTGAGTAATCCCATGCAAAAACATTAGAAAATTCAGAAAGCAACTTAACATACTTACCTTTGACTAATTTTTTTGATAAGTTGACAAGCTTGGGCTGGTCCGCTATCCCAATGTTTACATCTTCAACTCTTTTGTTAGTAGGAACCAAGGATGGTTTTCTTGCCACATCATATTGATCAAAAAACTCCTCTAAAGGTATAAGACCTCTAGGAATAACATTATCCTTTAGTTGTAAAACATCCATTTGATTTACCTCAATGTCTTGTTCATCAGAGTCACTAACATCATCAATGAAAGCATTGTTAAACTTTCCTTCATTCTGCAAAAAGGAATTAATTTCATTGTCATCCTAGAAAACTTGCCAATATCTCAAATTATCAAGAACAGCAGGCCTATGTTTGACATGAATTTCAAATTGATTGCTAGAATTCTTTGGAATTTTTAGATTGCTCGTTGTTGTAGCCAGTGAATCAGAAATGATGTTTTGACTTCTCAGCACCATTTTCAATGTGTATTCTTGAAACATTTTCAAGATATCGAAGACTATGTTCCTATAAGCTCTCATCAACGGATGCTTCAATTGATACCCTCCTTTGACTTATTTAATCACTAACTCTGAATCACCATAAACATAAATCCTTTTCACACCCAGCTTCTTCAAAATCTTTAGACCTGTAATCAATGCCTCATACTCCACTTCATTATTAGAGAAATCGAAAGCTAATTTATAGGAATGCACTCTAACATTACATGGGACTTTGTCTCGCTAAAAAATAGGACTTTGAATCCAAATTCCAATACCCACACCATCTTTACCCAAAGCACCATTGAAGTCCATGCTCCAAAGACCATCTTCATCTTCCAGATGTTGGAATTCTACTTTTGTTTCAATCTTACCTTTGCTGGTTGGTTCATTTTTCTGTTCTTGACTGACTTTCTACTCTTGTGAAGGCGGCTCAGAAGGAATTTCCATTTTTTTCTTTTCTTGATTAAGAACTACTCTAAAACTTTCAAAAATTTCTGGTACATCATCTACCTCTACAAGCTTAATATCTACATAATTCAATCCACTATCAGTGTACAAAACAAAAGACTCTAAATCTGTATGTACAGCATTTATCAAATGATTTATGGGCTTCTCTTTACTATTGATCATATATTTCATCTTCTTTTCTTGGTACAACTTCCTCAATTGACCGAAAACATGGATTGTCCCATAAGAGAAGTCAAGTTGTAAAGTGTGTTTGAGTTAGTCTCCCCACGATCTAGACAACAGCATACAAAAAAGGGGTGGTATATGAGCTACTACCACATCCATCAAAACATTATTGGTTGGGATTTGATCTAAGGAAACCACCAAATCTTTGATGAGACCAATGCAACGAACTCTACTAGAATGAAATGAATACAAATCATGATATTTTCTGGTCATATCCAGGCCCAGCGTTTTTATAATAGCCTTGGGCATTAAATTGTGGGAAGCTCTAGAATCAAGCATAGAATAATGAAGAATATACTCATGCAGTCTAAGACTCAAATAAAAGGGTGAGACTTCACTATCTTCTAGTTGATCTTCTATAGCTAGACCAAAAATAATTTTAGGGTGATCATCCTCAACGTTCACCATGTCGGACAAAGGATCAATTTGCAGTATTCTAGACACACGGTGTTTGTAATGGCTATTCTTAACAAACTTGATCAAAGGAATGGACACTTTCAATTTAGCAATTTCACTTTCTAAATTAAAAGATGTGACTTTTTCTACCTCTTTGACACTGATGTCCCTCTTATCTATTTGCTCCTTCGTTGCACTATCCTTTTTCTGACTGTATTTCTCTTTTGTAGCAGTACTTGTTGATAGCTGATTTACCTTGCTAGGATTCTGATCGGCATTCTCCTTTACTTTTTTCTGATTGTTTGAGAAATCATTCTTTGACTGAACATCCTCCCTCTTCTGAATATGACTTACTAGTACATCTCTTCACCTCAAAGGATATTGTCTCTGTTGTGTGCTCAAAGCATTCATGTAACCACACTGATAATCATCAGATTCAACCTCCAAAACAACATCATTTGCTAAGATGTAGTCCTCATCCTTTACAGTGTCCAAACATTCTGCATACTCCTCATCTTTGGTCACGAATATAGGCATACCATCTTTAGTGAAGAAGTTATTTGTTTCAAATACCAGATCTTCCTCCTCTTCTTCTTCCACTCCTTGAAAATAACTCCGTTGTAACAGGGTTCTGATCTGCTATTCTTGTTGTGGTAGTGTTATCAGGAAAACTAGTGTCCATTCAGCGTTGCTATTCCCACTAAGACAGGTAGCTATCTTAGAAACAAACAATTTGAAGTTACTTGTGTTTTCCTTTATGAGAGATAGATGAGAGAGAAGTAGAGAGTACCAACCTTAGTCTTTCGCTTGGCTCCTTACTTGTTTCCTCTCTCCTTTGATAGAGCTTTCGCCACTCCTTTCTCACTTGTCCCACTTCAGAAAAAACTTGTAGAGTCAAAGCAGCATAATACCATCAAAGCATAGAGATCTATAACCATAAAAAATGTAGGATCAGATATACATTAACCATACACATGCATAAACAAATACAAGATTCAGAGATATACAAGTATATGGAGGAAAACTCAAATAGCTTTATTGATAAAAGTAGTAGAAGATAGGATTAGAACCAAGTTGTTTGATCCAGTGCCATACTCCCAGCATGAAAGCCCTCTTCAACTCATGAAAATCTTAGATTACCTAGCAATACAATGTTTCACAGAGCAACCAACAACAGTTCCTTACAAAATACAAAATTCCAACCTCTGGATCTCTAGGATGAGGGATCCATATATAGATATTTGTAGGTGGGTGAGTCAACCTCTGGGATTTTGATTAGTGTCATTTAACTGATATTTCTTGGTTCCACTTGGAGATTTCATGATCTCTTACCCATCCCTGGGTGAATTCAGAGAGGTAAGTGTCAAATGAGCAGTTTCTAGAAGATTCTCGGGGTTTCCACCTAGCAAACTACCTTTGCCATTTGTTTTATCTCACTCATCACACCCTACAAAGGGGCTCTTTTGTATGCATTGCACTTTTTGCATGTAGCAGGTGAGATGCATCACACCCTTAGCACTGAGTAGTCTTTATGGTCTAGTTTTGACTAGTTCTGAGTAGTTTTTCAGGGAGAACTTCTAGGAGATGATGTAATCAATTGACCTTGTTCCTTTAGTGTATGAAATGACACTTTTATGGGATTAGAAGCCCTTGGTTTATGGACATATGAGATTGGGGTTGCAATGCCCAAATATGTCTATGACAGTTGCCCCCTAAAGCATGAGGTCGTAAATCTTCTGATGTCGGGTGAAATGCTTTATCATGAGGATCCGAGGTTTTTTGAACTGGAAGGTGACTTGTAATAAGATACAATACAATACATTATCTTCATAATATTCTCATGATCTAGCTAAGGCAAGAATTCCCATGCTCAGCTTTATAAATTCATTTTTATATACATAGGATAAACAACCGTTTGTGTGGCAGACTAATGATTCTGGTAGAGCCATCATCCCTTAGCTTGGATGATTATATGTGCAACTATGATGTACATTTGATGTCTTTATTTTCCTAAATAGATCGCAACCCAGATGGATGAAACTAGATCTTGGGTCTTCAAACTCATTCAATCTTTTCTCGAAGTACAAGTTGATCAATGTGAAAAGATGTTCTAGTTTTGAACATGGAAAGACATCGCCTGATTACTAGCCAATGATGTAAGCTATTAACAGGTGCAAAAGGAATCATCGATAATGATAATGACCCTCAAGGTGCTACAGTACAATTCACGTGGTGCGAATACATGAGTCGATGTCGAACACCACACAAAATCTTTCAATCAAAGGCCATTGATGTAAACCTATCACCGAAAGTGAGAAACTTGTCATTGAGGCATGCAAGCTTCAAAGTACTGAAAGGGTTATTCCTATGTCAACTTCTTGGATAATGAGCTGATGTCGACAAGAAGTGACCGGTCATAAGAGGGCCTTAATGAATCCCACATCTATGACATGAAACAGAGCAAATCATTTTTTGGAGGTGAAAACAATTTGATGATACAAAGTTCAGGGTGGCGGCCATGAAAGAATGAAGCATGAAGGTATTGCAGTGGATGAGATATTAGCTGGGTTGGTGAATTCTCTGAGCGACTTCTCTTGAACATATCAGTGACATTGAACTGGATTGGTAGCGTAAACCCGAAAAATGGATGGTACGGAGGACCAATGGTGATATAACCAGTGAATGGAATAACCCAACCCGACTCAATCATGGTTATGGAGTGAAAGTGTCATGTTCAAGAGCGACCTGCTACCAATAAAGTTCTTCAAGTTTTCTTCCCAAATTTTCCCCAGTCATTGCTGACCAGTACCTCTTTATTTTTGTTAAGTTTGAGGAGGATAACATATGCTTGTTCTATAATTTTCCCTTCGGGAAAACCTGTCACTATGTTTTAGCAAGCCTAGCAACAGTGAAACTCGCTCTTGTCTGTAATGGACAAGTTTGTCGCTATTGTTTTAACGAGTTTAGCGACAAATATAATTTGGTCCTTTTCAATTTTAGAGAGTATAAAAAGAGACGGAAAGGCAACTCCAATAGTCCTTTTTCGTAGTATAATCCCTTAAGTCCAAAAAAGTATAAAATAATACGAACATGATGACTTTTCGATTATTTTAACGAGCCGAAAAAGATAAGCACTTGATCTTTTCATATAATGATCCCTCGGGTCCAAAAAGATTAAAATATAGAGGAGGGATGGCACTTCCAATGACTTTAACGAGCTGGAGAGGCCAATTTCTTGGAAATCTTTTCATATTTTACAAGTCAGATGAAAAGAGCTTAAAGGAGACTCTTTTCTTAGGAACAAGTGATGTTTTTTGGATAGCAACTAGTTCCAAGTAAGGTTTGGAACCTTTTCAATCACGACAGTGTAACGAAGGTGGCTAATAGAATCACTCATCACAGTTGTTCCTCAAAAGGGTAAACAATCAAATGGAGGCATATGATTGGCTAAAAACAAGTGGAGGTGATGGTAAGAACATGAACAAGGTTCAAAAGCTGATAATTATGCGATCGCAATGGTTATTTACCAAAGGTGGGTGCATTTTTTAATTAGCTTGAACTCTGGGGGAACATGTGCTCATTGCTAGGTTTATTTTTTAACGAGCTTGAACTTCGCGTAAACCTGCTCATGCTAGTTGTATAATAAGGATGTCTCATCAATAGGTTCATTTTTTAGGGAGCTTGCCCCATTTGAAACTTTGCTTCAGAGCCTTTCTTTATGCAAGCTAGGAACGACCTACCTACGAGGTTAAAGGGTTGAGAGCCTACAAACTAAGAAAATAAGCCTACAAAGTAGGAAAATAAATGGTTGCTTTTCACCTGCATCTGAAATGTTTGCATGCCCCGAGGTATAATAAAGTAGAGTTTCCAGGCTACCATACGGAAGTTCTTGCATTAGCAAGATTGTTCCATCGGCGTGACAGACAAAACACTTCCTTGGCATTGTCCATTGAAGTGGACAAAGGTGGCTGTTGTTAGTTCCAATCACATAACCTTTGACGAAGGAATCCTTTTCCAGTCTAATCCCATTTTCCTAAACGAATGGGTGTGTCAGACTAGTCATATATCCTATGTGGAAACCTACCTTATACTTGGGGTTTTCCTGCCGAAGCAGACCAGGGCACATGTCCACTGGGTTTAGTCACATTCACCGAATCACTCACACTCATCACGTGGACGGACTGGAGATTGATGAGACATTCCTTGTGCAAAAAGACCAGTTAGGGATGGAATTTGACTAGTAGCTATGTTTGAACGAGGGAATGAAAGTTGGTCTATGAGCTGGACCACTTTGCCTTCATGCGGGAAACACATCACTCGAAAGAGTGAGGAAACAATAGCTCCCATGCTATAAATGTAGTCACACCCAAGGAGTAGATTTTAATCTAAATTCCCTTGGACTACCATTAGGTTCAAATAAACGGTTTTCCTTCTCAAAGTTATAGGCAAATTTGGAAGGATCCCTAATGGTCGATTGGTTCCCTTATTGAAGCCTAACAGATTTCGAATCTCAGGCAGAAGTGATGGCGAACCAAGCACTTTCCAAGAAGTTGAGGAAAGGATACTCACGGAAGCCCCTTCATCTATGATAGTACCCGCCATGATCAGTCTGTAAGCTTGTACTATGATTCGGAATGGTACATTAGATGGAAGGCGGGATCTCCCTAGTAGATTCCAATCAAAGGAAACAACTATATTGCTTGGAGGAGGGACCGAATAGACAGCCAGATTAATCTCTGATGAAATTCCTTCCTACGGTAAAGGAACGGGTAGATTTCCCCCAGGTTCATCGGATTATGTGTTGACAAAAAGAATTTGAACGATGTTGTCCTCATTCTCTTTGGTGATTGTATCATCTGAAGGTGGACCTTCTGAAGACAAGACTGGGTTGACTGCCATCTCGACCTATTCACTTTGGTTCAGTGTGGACTCAGAGAGTTTAACTTCAATGATAGGTGCTTTGACTAACAACAAAGGTGTGCGAGTGGAATTTTCAACTAGTGATGGACTCGGCAAGAGTTTCTTGTATCTAGGAGGAAGCTGTAGTGGTGAAGCAGGATGCTTATCTAAGACTCTTTTAGCTTCATCCAAGAAGGGACAATAGAGGAGGGTGTGATCGCCTTCACACAGTCTACAAGGAAATTTATATTTTCCTTTTTGTCCATTGACTTCGTTTTCACTAGTTGACGGTGTACTCTCAACATGATCGTTAGAGGTTGAGGACACCATATTGTGCAAACGAGGAGACCAGTCCCTTAAGATCCGCAAGATGCAAGGACAATCTCGATGATAGTTGTCTCCTTTGCAAATGACACATGGAGATTTAGGTTTGGATGGTGCAATGTGTGGATTTTTGCCAGACGATGCATGGTTGCTCCCTTTCGTCATTTGCTTCTTCTTCTTCTCAGTTACTTGTTTTTTAGCATTACTAGCTTCACCAAGTGAAGAGGAAGAAGGAGAGGGAGAAATGAACAAAGAAGAAGGTGGGGGAGCAGCTCTAGTATCTTCTGGTCACTGATTTGATTGCTTAGGAATTACGGGGTTTTGAATGACAGAGGTTGAGAAAAGCCATACTGGTAGGCCGATTGTAAGTCCTTGAAGGGACAAAGTAGCCATATGAGGTGCACCAAAACCTCCCCAAGAGGAGAAGGGAGTAGGATTCTCCCCAAGGGGAAATCCTTCGTTGGTGGACTCCATTTTCTAAATCTAAGACCAACGAGGGAACGGTGATGTTATTCCATTTAAAATAAATTTTATGACACTTTGACACAACTTGCTTTTTCAATTTTTAAGAGTCAAGAAAAAGCTAAAGGTGGCTCTAGTCGCCTTCGATTTTTAATGAGCCTGAAGTGACAAGTGCTCAGATGGACCTTTTCTTTTAAGGAGTCTAAAAAGGAATGAAAGTGACTTCTCTGGAAATATAGATAGAGGGATTACCAAACCAATTTCGAAACTGCAGAATACTTTTTACGGTATGGCAATCAATCTTCTCGAATGTTGTGTTCAGTGCATTGCGACAGATAGGGTGGTAGACATGGGTTCCTAAGGATAAAGGATATAGCCTATTGTGATCTCCGAATATATACTCGATGGTACATGGGAGCACAAGTTTGTACTGGCACTTGTCGTCTCAAAGGGGAGGAATCACCCAACCTACAATGAAAGCGATAGTTACCAGGCTTTATGACGCTGGAATATGTCTCTAGCCTAGACTTCTAAACGTTGTGCATTAGGTTCCAAAGTGTTTTTATGTTCATTGAGGTTTATTTTATAGTTGATATTTATTAAGAAGTTTGCCCTTAAGGTTCACCATGTGATGTAGATATACAATTCCTAAATATGTAATATAAGATGATAAATAGTCGTTTAGTTTCTTTTTGCAATGAAAATCCTAGCCACTAAGGAAAGAGAAGTAAAATTATTTCAACATAGAGCAGAGAGCACACACTAAGATGTACTGTCCTAAATCAATTTCCACATGCAGTCTAAATGCAAATGCACATGCATGTATTTTTTTTTCAGTTTTCTTAATGTGATAATGACAAAAAGAGAACTAAGTATAGATCTGAATTACTTTTTCTTCAAAGTGACACTTCAACTTTTGTATTCAAAAATGAAAGGAAGATTAGGACGACGCTTTCAATTTTGACTTGAAAACTTCTTTATACACTTCAAAGAATTGATGATTCAAATCAAATACAATGGCAAAAGTGTAATCAACAATCTAAAATAGGAATAATTTACGACACTCTTTTCTTTGACTGAAAACGACACTTGTGACACTTTCAAATCAAAAGACAACAGTTCAATTAAGCTATTGTTTGCAAAGGAGAACTGTACATGATGAAAAATACATTAAAAACATTCACAATTATTTACAATGGAGGTTCAATAATGCAAAGGAAGAGAGTTTCAACAGCGATATACTGATCATAGACAACAAAACCACTGAATAAAGCTGAAGACAATGAAGAAAAAACCAAAATCTAGAGGCAGAAACAGTCTTACTCAATCATCACACTTGTAACATAGGGAAATAGGGATGCATCTCACCTGCAACACATGGGAGGTGCGATGCATCCAGGTTGCCAATGAAAGATAGTGTGATGGTCTAGGGATGAGATTGAGATTGGTTTCCACTCACAATTTGCAGCTAAGTTCGGGGATTTAGGCTAAGCTAATGATAGACAGTAAACAAAAAGTATAGGGTCTGATCTAAAGATGTTACTAGAGCTACCACCAAGGCACTTAGGATGTTTGAAAGTCAGTTTTTCAGTTCATAAACAAACCTGGAGATGGACTGAAGCAACATTGATCTACTTTGCACTTGCGTAGAAAATTCAGTTCGAAGGCTAGCTCGCTTAACTTTAGGCTCCATCTGTAGTTTATAAAGCAAACAAATAGAAACAAACAAACAAACTATTCACTCCCCAATGGAGTCACCATTTTGTTATCAGGAAAACTAGTGTCCATTCAGAGCTGTTAGTCCCACTAATACCAGTAGCTATCTTAGAAACAAACAATTTAAAGTTACTTGTGTTTTCCTTTATGAGAGATATATGAGAGCGAAGTAGAGAGTACCAACCTCAGTCTTTTGCTTGGCTCCTTAGTTGTTTCCTTTCTCCTTTGATAGAGCTTTCGCCACTCCTTTCTCACCTGTCTCACTTCAAAGAACACATGTAGACTCAAAGCAGCATAATACTACTTGTTGTAAAGGTAAATCCCCTCTGCGGACAGAGGAGATCCCTACTAGCCCAAATGGGGTCTAGCAATAATCAAACAATGCTAACACGTAGGTTCCTACTTGCAAATCAAAGACCGATGATGAGGGCCTACCTGGATTCCAACGCTAATATTTGTAGAAGAGTCATCGCTCCCATTCCTTTTCTCCGGCTGGTCACAATCCCCACGATCCTCGTGAATGGACACCTGCACATGCAAAGAACGACACACACACAAGCATAAAATCCAATAGATGCAACTATATATCAGTCAGAAAGGATATAACTCAATCATCATTACAAAGACAATAAGAGTGGAACCATAATGATAGTCGTCTATTATTGATAAACAAAGAAGAATACAACCATAGTTCTAATGTCAAATCCTCCTTTGGCTGGGTGATCAGCAACACATGCATTACAAAGCTTGTTGGGAATGGGGAACAAGCCTCTCTCTCCTTGGCTACTTGGACAAGAATCTGTTCACTTTAGATTTAGCTTCATGGGAATGAAGAAGGCTTCTTGTAGCATGAGCATAGCAATTCCCAGACTTTGGGACTTAGAATTTGGAACTTGGAGAGTAACTTGTCAAAGGCAAAAGGACAAGCTTTTATAGATAGAGGAGAAGGAGTTAGGGTCATCCACAAGATTCATGGGATTGGCTTTATCACTAAGAAACTTCCATGAGAGGTGGAGAACGACTTCCCTTCTATGGAGATTCGAAGCCCAACTGAACTAACTCAAGATGGAATCAGTTCATGAATAGGTTAGGAAGAATCTTTGTAAGTTTGTTGGTTAAAAACTTTACCCAACTGGGCTGGCGCGAGTTCGACTCTGAGACAGAGCACCAGCTGGCGCGCCCTCTTTGGAGGATTTCCCCCATTGGCGCGTGTGATACACAGTGGAACCGCGCCAATGGAAAAAGGGCTATTTTTATGGGTATTTTGCAGAAGGTGTCTTCATGGCATATGAAGTACATACTTAGGGGAATAAAATGCAAGTGTTTCCAGGCTATGTCACTTCTCACAGGTCCCGGGATAAGTCCTCCAAGGTGCGGGAGAAGGGGTAACAGGGATGGTGACAAATTATTGTGTAACAGATGCCCCCTAAAGCATGAGGCCTGAGAGAGAGAGAGAGGGGTGAAATGCTTTACAAGAACATGGCCAACTGAAAACACTGCCGTCGGAGAACCTGCATGAAGAAGTACAACTAATATATCAAGTACATGATATATGTCGTATGGGCGCAGCCATCCATAGAAGAGTACATAAAAATCTGGATCCAAGTTATGGATGCAGCCATCCAGTGAGGATCGATAAACAGACTCAGGCATGGTCACAGCCATCCAGTGAATGAGTTATGTAATGATCATAATAATCCACAAAATTACAACCTGGATCTCAATAGACAAAATCCATGGTCTTGCACTCCATCTCGACTCAATCAAAGTACAAGTTCAAGCATGTGAATATGGGAGTCAAAGTCGAACATGCAAGAACAATGTCTGATTACCATTCAATGATGAAAATTGTTAACAGACGCGAGAGGTACCACCAATAATGACAATGGTCCTCAAGGTACTATAGGTACAATCTATGGTGTGCGAATCAGTGAGCCGGTGTCGAACACCCGTAGAATCATTCGATCAGAGGCCAATGATGAAAACCTCGCGTTGAACACGAAGAACCTGCCATTGAGGCATGCAGGCTCCAAGGCACCTGAAGGGAGTCTCTAGGTCAACTTCCTGGATAATGAGCTGAAGTCGACAAGAAGTGACCTTGATCGAAGGTGGGCCATAATGTTTCCCACATCATCAAAACGAGACAGAGAAAGATAAAAATGTTCTGTAAATCAGGATTATGTGAGTTATCAAAGCGAGGTTGAGTATTCTTCAGAGGTCAACTTCTCTTGAACATATTGGCAGCATGACAATGGACTTGGCAGTATTTGACATCAAATGATCAGGGGTCATGGTGACAAGGCAATGAGTAGATGAGACGTCAAATAGGATAAACCAAACCCACGGAGGCAAGTGTAAAAACAGGATGAGATGTCCCCACTGAGACATGAATGCAGACAAGTGCCATGTTCAAGAGCGACATACTGCCGACACGACAATAATTGTGGTTCCATTTTCCCCACCATTGCTAGCGAGTAGCCCGGTTATTTTTTGATGACAAGCTTGACGGGGATAGCATATGCTTGAAAGGCGTCATTTCGACAGCATCCAATGTCATTAAAGTTTAACGAGTCTGACAAAGGAAAAATACAACAGAAAAGGAAACTCCAGGGGTGTCCTTTTTCATAAAGTTGTGTCTCTCGAGCCCGAAAAAGTATAAAAGAATGCTCGAAAGAACCACCCAACCATTACGATCGAGGAGTAATTTTCATGACTAGTGACTTCAACCTGAAAAAGTAAAAACACGATCGAAATCACATCGTCTCATAACCGTTAACGAGCCTGAAATGACAGGGGGCCCAACAAAGTTTTCTCCTTTACATGGTCGGAAAAGAGTTTAAAGACGACTGCCTCTTATTTATGTTTAACGAGTCAAGAGGAAAAACTCGGAATCTTTTCGTCTTTAAACAGTCGGAAAAGAGGTGAAAGCAGACCTCCATTTTTATTCTCTTTAATGAGTCAAAAAGGCAAAATGCTCGCAATATTTTCATATTTTATGAGTCAGAAAAGAGCTTAAAGGTGACTCATCCTAGAGGAACGAGTGGTATAACGGGTAGCAACTAGTTCCGTCAATGGTGGAACTGCTCAAAACATGTAATGGTCAAGAGGCTGGCTAATAAAAGCACTCATCGTTGCAGTTCCTTAAGAAAGGAAAAACAACCAAGTGAAAGCATATGATCAACCAAAGAGATGGTGGCGATGGAATGAAACAACCAAGGCTCATCTAAAAGAATTTAGTGGATAAATGGCAATCACGAGATGTAAATTGGGAATGGGTTCATTTTTACACAAGCTTGAACCATGGAGAACTTTGCTTGGATTCAGTTTCATGTTTACACAAGGTTGAAATGAAAAACTATGCTTGTTATGAGTTTGCATGCCCCCAGCATAATAACGCAAATCGAGGTGCATGCCCCCCAAGCTTCATTGCATTCAATGAGGTGGATGGAATGAAGGTTCACTTTCGAGATCTTGGAAAGACTCGACTTGGATTTTACGAGATCTTAAACAAAGACTCGATTTGAAAAGGGAGTTGTTTCATTTTTTGGTGAGGTTGACATAGTAAAAGAACTATCCTCATAACCCTTATTTCATTTTTTAACGAGCTTGACACAAGATCAGGAACTATGCTTGAACACCTTGTTTCATTTTTTAACGAGGTCGACACAAGATCAAAAACTATCCTTGGGACACTTTTTTCCGTTTTTTAACGAGGTCGCCACAAGATCAAAACTATCCTCGGGACACATTGTTTCGTTTTTTAACGAGGTCGCCACAAGATCAAAACTATCCTCAGACACCTTGTTTCATTTTTGAATGAGGTCGTCACAAGATCAAAACTATCCTCGGACACCTTGTTTCGTTTTTTAACGAGGTCATCACAAGATCAAAACTGTGCTCGGGACACCTAGTTTCATTTGTTAAGGAGCTTGACACAGGGAAGGAACTATGCTCCGCTCAAACTTCATCATAATGAACAGGAAGTCAGGGCTTCCAAGAGTGCCACTCTCGGTCGAAGGAAAACATCTTGGAAGTCAGAACCCAATTCCCCCAAGACACTACGGACGACGGCGGCATCACTGGATACAGGCACGGGATAAGTGGCCACGTAGTTGATGTGTGGTGGGGCAGATACAACTGGTGGATAAAAACCAGGAGGGGATGACAACTGCGTAGGAGGCACCGGGGACCAGAGAATGATAATTGATCTATAGTCATGATTCTTTCGTCGTGTGGAAAGCAAACCACATGGAAAAGCGAAGAAACAAAGGCCCCCATGGCATAAACATAGTCACAGCCAAGGAGAAGACTGAAACCTAAAGCACCTTGGGTAACCAATACATCTATATAGACGGTTTTGCCTCCCAAAGTAATAGGGAACTTTGATAGGACTCCTAGAGATGGACAGGCTCCTCCGTCGAAGGCCAACAAATTCTGCGTGACTGGCCCAAGCGGCGAGGAACCCAAAGCTTGCCAGGTAGTGGACAGCATAAGATTGGCAGATGCACCTTCATCCAGAATAGTGTCAGGTACCGCCTTAGCACAGGCATGTACTGTAATCTGGGAAGGCACATTGGATTTAAGGTGGAAGTCAGTCAGGTAATTCCAGTCGAAGGAAGCGACCAAACTACTTGGTGGGGGAATCGTATGATTACCCCCATGCTCTAAAGGAATCGAGGAGGGACTCTTGGGATCAGCTGGGATAGGAGAGTCATTTCCGGATTCAGGAGAATCTGAGGAGATGAGAAGAACATGAGCATGATTCTCTTCTGAAACAGAGTGATCTACGAGTGGTGAACTCAAGTCGATACTCTTTCCAACCAATGGTTAGTCTGGAACAGTCTTGGCATTGCCAGGTTCGGGAAGAGGAGCCTGGACAAGAGAAGAATTTAAATCAATCTCTTTGTCAACAGGGAGACAATTTGTAGCTGCAGAGAGACGTTGATAACCAACGGGAAGTTGGGGTGATGAAGCTGTGAGACTTTCCAAAATAGCGGAAGCTTTATCTATGAGCGGACAAAGGTGAAGGGGATGGTTTCCTTCACATAGTCTACATGGGATTTGAATCTTCCCTTTCTCTTTAATTTTGTGAGTTGAGAAGGTAGCATCGCCATTAGCTTCAGAGGACGATGAGGGGTGGGCTGGATCGCGAGACCATACTTCTAAGATCCTGGGAATGCCAGGACAATCACGAAGAAGGTGGTCATCCTTGCACAATCTACAAGGAAATTTGACCTTCCGCGGAGGAGCAGAAGGTGGCTCGACTTGAGTTGTACTTTTAATCTCTCGCTTAGTAGACTTCTTCTTCTTCGTCTTCTTCTTCTTCTTCTTAGCCACCTGGTTACTTGAATCCAGACTTTCACCAAGCGAAGTAGAAGATGAGGATGTAGAAACAGGTGAAGAAGGGGAGAGGTCCACCCTAGAATCAACATGATGTTGTTCGGGTGGACAAACTGATTGACCAACAGTTGAGAAGGTAGGGACCAGAGAGGTTGAGAACAACCAAACAGGCAACCCAACAGTTAACCCAGGAAGGGACAACATTGCCATGTAAGGAGCACCAACATTTCCAAAAGGAGGGAAATGACCAGGATTCCCATTAGAGGGGATGCCTGGGTTGGTAAAATCCGGAAAAGTTGCCATCGCAAAAGAGAAAGAACCCTACTCAAACTAATGCAAACAAGATATAACCAGGTAAATGTGAATCGTGGCCAAATAAATTTTAAGACGCAAGGACATAACCTGACCTTTTCATCTTTAAAGAGTCGAGAAAAGGATAGAAAGATGACTCTAGTCGCCTTTGAATGTTTAGTGAGCCCGAAGTGACAAATGCTCAGATGAGCCTTTTCTTTTATGGAGTCTGAAAAGGATCAAAAGTGACTACTCTGGAGAACTAGGCAAAAGGTTTACCAAACAAATTTGTAAAATTGCATATACACCTTGGCAATCATATGAAAACCAAGGACTTCCCGTATGGCAGTCAATCTTCCCAAATGTCGTGTTTGGTGCATTACGGCTTGTAAGGCGGTAGACACGACATCCTATGGATAAAGGATGATAACCTAGTGGGGTCTCCCCATATACTCGACAATACGTGGGAGCTCAAATCCGAGCTAGACCACTATTGTGTCACGGAAGGAGGAATCACCCAACCTTGAGTGAAACAAAAGTGACTAGGTTTAATAACGCCGGAGCACATCTCTAGCCTAGACCTCTAAATGTGTGCATTATTTTCCAATGTGTTGTTAGATTTATTTAGTTCATTTTAAAGTTGATCTTGTATTAGGTCTCAGTTTTCAGGCCTTACCGTATGTGATCTCTAAAAATTCCCTAAATGCAAACTATATGCCAAAATGTGTCATTTCATTCGACGAATGCTAGTTATGAGAGGGTTTGAGGGCTTTCACGCAAACAAAATGATCACAACACAACAAAGAACTTCCCTAATGCAGATAATGGAAATTAACAAACTTTTCTTCGAGATCACTAATCACTAATCAAAATGAAAAGTTTTAATTCTCATTAACTAATACAAAGCAAAAGAGATCTTTTCCTTTTTGATGATGGAAAAATGCACTAAGTAACTTTGAGAAATGACAACAAACAAATTCTATTCAATACAAGCACATTCAGTTCCCTAAATCACAAATCAAAACTCCAAAGAATAAGAAAGATCCCAAAGACCCCAATGAGCCCTGTAATCTAGGCTCAAAGTGAGGCGAAGCGGAATTCAAGTGAAGACAGAGAAAGTCACCCAAATAACGCAACAAAATGATTTACAATCACCAAAAAAATGCAAGGGAGTAATCAAAGAATCGGCTGGACCACTAGAAGATCAAAACACTTGAGGAAGGCTTGACACACAAAGCCACTAGATGCCCTAGGTCTAGAAATATGAAATCAATGGAAAAAAGAAAACACCCAAAGGGTAACGATCAAAGCCAGTCAAATCACACTCCAACACACTCAAGTGGTCTAAGAAAAGGTACCCAGAACAAAAACCAAGCTCAGAGGGCTCAAAGACATGCAAACATCAAAAGTTCCCGGTCCTGGCGCGACTGTCAGGCTGAAACTAGCGCCTTTCAGGGATTGGCGCGGGTTGTCAATGTGCAACTAGCGCCAATTGGCGCGACTCTAACACTATAAAAGAGCACTAGCCAAGTTTGCTATGGAAAAATAAAAAACAAACGAGCCAAAGCTAAGTCAACAGTACCCAGGTACACCAAGGGGCAAGAAGCAACACAGGGACTCAACCCAGAAAGCTAATCAAGCAGGAGAAACCAAGAAACAACCAAGAAACAAGGCAAGTTCCAAGATGTTCAGCTCGTAAACCACACCGGAGATGGACTGAATTGGGGTTGATATACTTTGCTAATGCGGAGCAATAGCGTTTCGAAGGCTATCTGGCTGTACTTCAGGCTCCGTCTAAAGTTTACAAATCCAACAACAAGGCAAAAAGCCAACTCCCTAGCGGAGTCGTCAAATTGTTGTGGAGGTAAATCCCCTCTCTGGGTAGAGGTGATCCCTACTAGCCCAAATGGGGTCTAGCAACAATAAAACAACGTTAACACGGAGATTCCTAATTGCAAATCAAAGGCCGATGATGAGGGCCTACCTGGATTCCAACACTAATATTTGTAGAAGAGTCGTCGCTCCCATTCCTTTGCTCCAGCTGGTCACAATCCCCACGATCTTCATGAATGGACACCTGCACATGCAAAGAACGACACAAACACAAGCATAAAATCCAATACATGCAACTATATATCAGTCAGAAAGGATATAACTCAATCATCATTACAAAGACAATAAGAGTGGAACCATCATGATAGTCGTCTATTATTGATAAACAAAGAAGAATACAACCATAGTTCTGACGTCAAATCCTCCTTTGGATGGGTGATTAGCAGCACATGCCTTGCAAAGCTTGTTGGGAATGGGGAACAAGCCTCTCTCTCCTTGGTTACTTGGACAAGAATCTCTTCACTTTAGATTTAGCTTCATGGGAATGAAGAAGGCTTCTTGTAGCATGAGCTTAGAAATTCTCAGACTTTGGGACTTAGAATTTGGAACTTGGAGACTAACTTGTCAAAGGCAAAAGGACAAGCTTTTATAGATAGAGGAGAAGAAGTTAGGGTCATCCACAAGATTCATGGGATTGGCTTTATCACTAAGAAACTTCCATGAGAGGTGGAGAACTACTTCCATTCTATGGAGATTCCAAGCCCAACTGAACTAACTTAAGTTGGAATCATTTCATGAATAGGTTAGGAAGAATCTTCGTGAGTTTGTTTGTTAAAAACTTTACCCAACTGAGCTGGCGCGAGTTCGACTCTGAGACAGAGCGCCATCTGGCGTGCCCTCTTTGGAGGATTTCCCCCATTGGTGTGAGTGATACACAATGGAACCGCGCCAATGGAAAAAGGGCTATTTTTATGAGTATTTTGTAGAAGGTGTCTTTAGGGCATATGAAGTACATAATTAGGGGAATACAATGCAAGTGTTTCCAAGCTATGTCACTTCTCACAGGTCCTGGGATAAGTCCTCCAAGGTGCGGGAGAAGGGGTAACAGGGACAATGACAAATTACTGTGTAACAGATGCCCCCTAAAGCATGAGGCTCGAGAGAGAGAGAGGGGTGAAATGCTTTACAAGAACATGGCCAACTGAAAACACTGCTGCCGGAGAACCTGCATGAAGAAGTACAACTGATATCTCAAGTACATGATATATGTGGTACGGGCACAGCCATCCATAGCAGAGTACATAAAAATCTAGATCCAAGGTATGGACGCAGCCATCCAGTGAGGATTGTTAAACAGACTCAGGCATGGTCGCATCCATCCAGTGAATGAGTCATGTAATGATCATAATAATCCACAAAATCGCAACCTGCATCTCAATAGACAAAATCCAGGGTCTTGTACTCCATCTCAACCCGAACAAAGTACAAGTTCAAGCATGCGAAAATGGGATTCGAAGTCGAACATGCAATAACAATGTCTGATTACCAATCAATGATGAAAACTGTTAATAGACGCGAGAGGTACCACCAATAATGACAATGGTCCTCAAGGTACTATAGGTACAATCTACGATGTGTGAATCAATGAGCCGGTGTCGAACACCCGTAGAATCATTTGATCGGAGGCCAATGATGAAAACCTCGCGTCAAACACAGAGAACCTGCCATTGAGGCATGCAGGCTCCAAGGCACTTGAAGGGAGTCTCTAGGTCAACTTCCTTGATAATGAGCTAAAGTCGACACGAAATGACCTTGATTGAAGGTGGGCCATAATGTTTCCCACATCATCGACACGAGACAGAGAAAGATAAAAATGTTTTGTAACTAAGGATTATGTGAGTTATCAGAGGGAGGTTGAGTATTCTACAGAGGTCAACTTCTCTTGAACATATTGATGGCACGACAGTGGACTTGGCAGTATGTGACATCAAATGATCGGGTGTCATGGTGACAAGGTAATGAGCAGATGAGATGTCAAATAGGATAACCCAAACCCATGGAGGCAAGTGTAAAAACAAGATGAGATGTTCCCACCCAGACACGAATGCAGACAAGTGCCATGTTCAAGAGAGACAACCTGTTGACACGAAAATAATTGTGGTTCCATTTCCCCACCATTGCTGGCGAGTACACCGGTCATTTTTTAATGACAAGATTGATGGGGATAGCATATACTTGAAAGGCGTCATTTCGACGACATCCGATGTCATTAAATTTTAACGAGTCTGACAAAGGAAAACTCAGTGTCTTTTCATGTTTAGAGAGTTTGAAAAGACAGCAGAAAAGGAAACTCCAGGGGTGTCCTTTTTTGTAAAGTTGTGTCTCTCGAGCCTGAAAAAGTATAAAACAATGCTCGAAAGAACCGCCCGACCATTACGAGCGAGGAGTACTTTTCATGACTAGTGACTTCGACCTGAAAAAGTAAAAAAGTGATCGAAATCATGTCGTTTCATAACCGTTAACGAGCCTGAAATGACAAGGGGCCCGGCAAACTTTTCTTCTTTACACGATTGGAAAAGAGATTAAAGACGACCGCCTCTTATTTATGTTTAACGAGTCAAGAGGAAAAACTCGGCAATCTTTTCGTCTTTAAACGGTCGGAAAAGAGCTGAAAGCAGACCTCCATTTTTATTCTCTTTAACGATTCGAAAAGGGAAAATACTTGGCAATCTTTTCATATTTTACGAGTTTGAAAATATCTTAAAGGTGACTCATCCTAGAGGAACGAGTGGTATAAAGGGTAGCAACTAGTTCCGGCAATGGTGGAACTACTCAAAACATGTAATGGTCAAGAGGTTGGCTAATAAAACCACTCATCGCTGCAGTTCCTCGGGAAAGGAAAAACAACCAAGTGAAAGCATATGATCAGCAAAAGAGATGGTGGCGGCGGAATGAAACAACCAAGGCTCATATAACAGAATTTAGCAGATAAATGGTAATCACGAGATGTAAATCGGGTATGGGTTCATTTTTACACAAGCGTGAACCATGGAGAACTTTGCTTGGATTTGGTTTCATGTTTACAGAAGCTTGAAACGAAAAACTATGCTTGTTATGAGTTCGCAGGCCCCCAGCATAATAACGCAAATTGAGTCGCAAAATTGAGTCCCCAGTGGAGTCGCCAAACTTTTGTGAAGGTAAATCCCCTCTGCAGATAGACACGATCCCTACTAGCCCAAATGGGGTCTAGCGACAATCAAACAACGCTAACATGCAGGTTCCTAATTGCAAATCAAAGACCGATGATGAGGGCCTACCTGGATTCTAACGCTAATATTTGTAGAAGAGTCGTCGCTCACGTTCCTTTGCTCCGGCTGGTCACAATCCCCATGATCCTCATGAACGGACACCTGCACATGCAAAGAACAACACAAACACAAGCATAAAATGTTGGCATTATGCCTAAAGTGTTGTCCTTGATGGCAACCCATTCAGGTGATAGATCACAGTACTTCAAGTCAGCAGCAGAGATTGATGATCAGCTATCAAATATTGAAGAAAATAAGGGGTACGCAGGTACACCTTACATAAGGTGCGTACACGTAGGTCAGTGTTACATAAAGTGCGTACATACCCACAGTTATCCCGTTCAGGAGGTGCGTACCCCCAGTGCACACATTTCAAGGCAAAGAAATTCACATGTGGGGTTTTCTTATGTTTTACTCTTGGTATTTAGCCGACGGTATTGGGTTATTATGGTGTCGGCTCGTGGTATTGATCCATGTTTTAAGGAAGAGCTTTCTTATATAAAGCAAAGGAGATCATTTGGTTTGAGCATGTTTTGGATTGAATATCTTACAAGGGCTAGATCTGGTCTAGATCTAAATAAGGCAAATCTATTGATGGACTGAGATCTCTTCGGCGCATGTTCAGATCTGTAGATCTGACTGTCTGGGTTATTTCTGAAGTCTTGAAATCATCTATGCCCGAAGGTACGCAGGTACAGTGAAAGAAAAGTGCGTACATACGCAGGAACGAAGCATTGCAGGTGCGCCGGTACGCAGGCACAGAAGGGTTGCAGGTGCGGAGGTACGCAGGCACAGAAGGGTTGAAGGTGCGGAGGTACGCAGGCACAGAAGGGCTGCAGGTGCGTACATACGCAGGCACAGAAGGGTTGCAGGTGCGTACATACGCAGGCACAGAAGGGTTGCAGGTGCGTACATACGCAGGCACAGAAGGGTTGCAGGTGCGGAGGTCCGCAGGCAGTTCAATGGACTCAGAGTGAGGTACGCAGGCTAGCAGTTGAGCAGGGTGCATACATAAGCAGGCTAGCAGTTGAGCAGGGTGCGTACTGTAAGCAGGCAAGCAGTTGAGCAGGGTGAGTACAGTAAGCAGGTCAGCAGTTGAGCATGGTGCTTACGTAAACAGGCGAGCAGTTGAGCAGGGTGCTTACTTCTCTTAAGATATTTGTTTATCATTGTTGTGTTCTGGGTTTGGTCCTATTATTGTTGATCTGTTTACTACAGTTGATTGGGTGATTCTCTTATACTTGATGATCATTTGATGCTTATGGATCCAGTTTGAAAATTTATGAAAAGTGGTCCTTGTAAGAAGAGAAGTAGGGGGTTGTAGCTCCCTTCTAGGAGAGACTGGAAAATGAGAGAGAGAGTTGTAGCTCTCTGCAGGTTGCAGCCTGCGTACTGGTAAAGGACTGCACCAGTACAAAACCATTGTAAAAGGAGTTTCTAATTTGAAAGAAGATAGAGACATATTGCAGCAGGTGGTTTTCACCCACATTGGGTTTCCACCTTACATCTTGTGTTCTTTGGGTGACTATCTGTTTTCTTTTGTTCATGCTCATTATTTTATGGTACTGACATGAAAAAATAATTCAAAGAACAAATAAAGAAGATTTATTAAAAGAATTAGATAATACTGATTCACCCCCCCTCTCAGTATTATTTCCAACATAAAATCCAATAGATGCAACTATATATCAGTCAGAAAGGATATAACTCAATCATCATTACAAAGACAATAAGAGAGGAACCATAATGATAGTCGTCTATTATTGATAAACAAAGAAGAATACAACCATAGTTCTGACGTCAAATCCTCCTTTGGCTGGGTGATCAGCAGCACATGCCTTGCAAAGCTTGTTGGGAATGGGGAACAAGCCTCTCTCTCCTTGGTTACCTGGACAAGAATCTCTTCACTTTATATTTAGCTTCATGGGAATGAAGAAGGCTTCTTGTAGCATGATCTTAGCAATTCTCAGACTTTGGGACTTAGAATTTGGAACTTGGAGACTAACTTGTCAAAGGCAAAAGTACAAGCTTTTATAGATAGAGGAGAAGGAGTTAGGGTCATCCACAAGATTCATGGGATTGGCTTTATCACTAAGAAACTTCCATGAGAGGTGGAGAACTATTTCCCTTCTATGGAGATTCGAAGCCCAACTGAACTAACTAAAGATGGAATCAGTTCATGAATAGGTTAGGAAGAATCTTCGTAAGTTTGTTTGTTAAAAAAATTACCCAACTGGGCTGGTGCGAGTTTGACTCTGAGACAGAGCACCAGCTAGCACGCCCTCTTTGGAGGATTTCCCCCATTGGCGCGTGTGATACACAGTGGAACCGTGCCAATGGAAAAAGGGCTATTTTTATGGGTATTTTGCAGAAGGTGTCTTCAGGGCATATGAAGTACATACTTAGGGGAATACAATGCAAGTGTTTCCAGGCTATGTCACTTCTCACAGGTCTCGGGATAAGTCCTCCAAGGTGTGGGAGAAGGGGTAACAGGGACGGTGACCAATTACTGTGTAACACCATCAAAGCATAGAGATCTATAACCATCAACAATGTAGGATCAGATATATATTAACCATACACATGCATAAACAAATACAAGATTCAGAGATATACAAGTATATGGAGGAAAACTCAAATAGCTTTATTGATAGAAGTAGTAGAAGAGAGGATTACAGCCAAGCTGTCTGATCCAGCACCATCCTACTAGCATGAAATCACTTTTCACCTCATGAAAAGCTTAGATCACCCAACAATACAATGTTTCACAAAGAAACCAATAGTACTTCCTTACAAAATACAAAATTCCAGCTTCTAGATCTCTAGGATGAGGTATCCATATATAGATATTTGCATGTGGGTGAGTTAGCTTCTGAGATTTTTATTAGTGTCATTTCACTAATAGTTCTTGGTTCCACTTGGAGATTTCATGATCTCTTACTCATCCTTGGGTGAATTCAGAGAGGCAAGTGTCAAATGAGCAGTTTCTAGAAGATTCTTTGGGTTTCTACCTAGAAAACTACCTCTGCCATTTGTCTACTCTTGCCCATTGCACTGTACAGAAGGGCCCTTTAGTATGCATCACACTTTTTGCATGTAGCAGGTGAGATGCATCGCACCCTTAGAACTGAGCAGTCTCTATGGTCCAGTTTTGACCAGTTCTCAGTAGTTTTTCAGGGAGAACTTCTGGGAGATGATATAATCAGCTGACCTTGTTCCTTTAGGGTATGAAACAACACTTTTAGGGGCTTAGAAGCCCTTGGTTTATGTACATATGAGATTGGGGTTGCAGTGCCCAAATATGTCTATAACAATTGGTTGTTCCGGTGATTTTTGCTCTCTTTGCTTGATTCAGAATTGGGGCTGGTGCTTCGCTCTAAAGTTTGGGTTCTGGATCTGTGGTTCAGGTCTATCTGTGATGGACAACCATTCAACCATCCTTTCCATTTTTCGAATCAATGTATCCATTTTTACATTTGAATTAGATGCTTCTTCTTTCACAGTCGCTCTCTTCTCTGATCTCATTCTTGCTCTTTTGGCCAACAAGTTCACTTCTACGCTCACATCATTCTTTTGAATGTCTTCTAGAGTTGTAGGATCACCTTCATGCAACTGATATGCCATATGAGCATCAAATCCATCTAGAAACTTAAGCAAAGTCAATCCCTCTGCTAGTTTGATATTTGTAGGGATAGCATTGTATACTGCATTAAATCTCACACAATAGTCTTTCACACTCTCACCAACATTTCTTTTGATGTTTTCATATTCAGAGAAAATCTGAAGGGGATTCTTCTTCACCTCACACCAATCTAGAAATTACCTTTGAAGGGCAGGTAGATTAGTGATAGAAGCTGTTGGTAGGGCTCTGAACCATTTTTGAACTTCTCCTCCAAAACTTTGTACAAATAGCCTCATCATCACATCTTCAATTTCAACTTCATGGAGGTCAAATAAATCATTCATCTTGTGTACATGCTATTGAGCTGTAATAGTTTGGGTGCCATCAAATAAAGGTATTTTGGTTTGGTAATCAGGGGGCATGGCACGAGGATTTTGAGGAAAAACAAGGGGTGCATATCAAGTAGCCATAATTGGAGGTGGGGTAAGTGGTGGATTTAAGACAAGGATTGGGATATTCAGTAGAATCAAAGGGGGATTAATGATATCTTGAGTGGTGTGAACAATCTGTGAAGAAGAAGGTGGAGGGTGAGAGATAGTTTGAGTGGCAATAGATGCAACAGAAGTATTTCAAAAATCAAAATATGGCCTATGAGTCTTGTCTTGCACCCAAGTGTTTAAGTTTGAAGAGAGGTTCTACAAATGATCAAGGGTATGAATAGGTTGTGACCCTGATTTATTGTGTGAAAACAAGTCTTCAATGGGGTTATGAAGAGATATAGAGGAATCAACAACTATCTGATCAATCCAACTTAAAGATTTACTGCAAAATAAACTTTGCTCAAAATTAATATCAAACTTAATGTCTTACAAAGTGTCTAACCTTCCTGCGAGTGAATTAACTCGAGGAATGGAATCCTCACTTGATTCTTCTCTAGCTAAACTAGATTTCTCTGCAACTTTCTTATATTTTCACCCAATTTTATGAGTATCACTAACAATGGTTGAAGGATTCGGATCTGGATTAGATCTGGTGTACTTTCAGGAAGCCTGTATGTCTAATTTTGAAAATTAAGATATTTCTTTACAACTTTCCAATTCAGCCCATTAAATTCTAAAACTCATCATCCACAAGCTTAAGAATTCAAATGAAACATCTTACTAGGGCGATTAATTTCTAATCTTTCTTCCCCACTATGGTCGCCACTCTGTTATCACCTGGATTGAACCTCAGGCTGAAGGAAGGTAATGTCAGGATAACCACAAACCACGCTTAGCCAAGTAGCTAGCCTACTAGGCCAATAGAAGGCTCTATCCATAAGCATCTCTGTTACACAAAATATTATCACCACGACTATTTACAGTCAGTATGGGTCTATCATCATTCATACTATCCTCCTTAGCAAGTCTCAAACCTCAGCTCTTCATGTCAAGCTTCGAAAATGAGAGAAACACCTTAAAAATCAATAAAGCTCTGGTTCTGCAATTTCTCTCACTATTACCTGTAGTCCTGCACCCTTTTGTTCATGATACCTGCGGAACTGCCCGCTCTATCTCTAAAGGAGTGGATGCAGACCCCTGTGAAAGTCAAAAAGGTGCAAGTTTATTCTTAAAAACTCACTTGTGGTTAATTCTAGATGATTCTAGAAGGAACCTTGACGTGGATGGTTCGCTCCTAGGTGGTTCATGCATCCCAAAACTGAAGGAGCTAATCCCTTGATGAGAGGAGCTTATCCCTTTGAAGGAGGGCTTTATCCCTTTGAAGGTTGACCTAGTAACATCCCTCCATTGCACTATAAATTAAGGCATTGGGCTGGTTGCTAGGGAGGTTAGAAGTTGAACATTTTTTAGGGTAAATGCTGTTGGAACTGAGACTTCCTAGTTAAGCTTGAGAGGAGAGATCACATAACTTTTGGCTTCATTTGGAAGAGAGTGAAACTTGTCAAAGTAGAGGAGATTCTTGCTGGACCTTGGGAGGAGCTTGTACAGTATCAAGGCACCAAGGTTGTAAAGTTCTTCTTTGATTAAAGTTAATACAATCAGATTTGTTTTTCTCAACAAATTGTCTTATGTGATTTGTTTCATGAATTCCTTGATCATCATGATAAGTATGCTTATTATATTAGCTTTTCAGGTACTATTTAATGTGTGTGCTTGTTTGTGTTTGCAGATTCTCTACAAGGGATCTCATTTGGATCAACGGAGCAAGGCTTCCACAAACTTGCATTGGACCCAAGGTAGGCCTAAAACACTTGTTTGCATTTATTTATAAATTTCATATTTAGAGAAAAATAGAATTTGTTTGGTTTTCTTGTTGTTATATATCATTAGATACTAGGGAGGTCGGTCTTATCCGCAAGAATGACTTATCCAGGCCGACAAAATGGCGACTCCACTGGGGAGTTGAATTTTTTATTTGCTTTTACTTTGACTTGAGAAATTGTGTTTTTGTTTCTATTTTTGGCTTGATGTGTGTGGGATTGGGTAGGTTTAGTAGATCTTCAATTATTTTTTGTTTTTCATACTTTTGGGAGAGGACCGCACCCTCTGCTTGTAACACAGTGCGGACCTATCTGCACTTTTGCTTTACACACAGAGCGGTACCACACCTGTGTGAACTGCGAGCATGTGGACCCTGTCAAAATTTTGAAAAACTTAAGATTTTCTCTTTCAATCAGCTTAGGATTTGTTTAGGTGTTTTTAGCCTCTGCCCAGATCTACACGTGACTTGTCAGGAACTTTTCTTAGGTTAATTCCATTGGCATTAGGGTTTTAGGTGAAATTCCTAGAAGTTTTGGTTGCCGGGCTTGATTTTCATTTTGGTCTTGTAGTAGCTCAGAGCTTAAAAGCCTTAGAAGCCTTAGCTCACCTTGGTTTTTACTAGCCTTCTTATGAGTCTGCCTGTTTGTAAAATCTACCTGTGTTGAGGAATCCATCTTGTTTTTCTCTTTGCGAAACTTCAAAAGGACTTGTGTTAAAATTTTTGGATTTCATTTTTAGAAAAGAAAACAAAAATTGGTTGTTTTTTGACTGATTTGTGATTCTGGACAAATTAGTCCTTAGTTTGCTTATAGCTAAGTAAAACATCCTTGAAAAGAAAACTTGTAATATTTTACTTCAAATAGTTTTTTAGAATTTATAGATCTCAAGATTATATTTTTCCATAGTTTTGAGAGTTTTATAAAAATATAAAAAAAATCTCTTTTGAAAAATTTTGTTTTTGTAGTATTTGAGTGTTTGAAAGAAAAGGGAAATTTTCGTGAGCATAACTAGTTGTCTCATTTTTGAGTGTATTGGAAAAGACAAAAAGCTCTTCTTTTGATTTGTTTGTTAAGAAAATATTTGTTTTTACAAGTATTTGCATTCTAAACTCTTTCTTAGCTAGAAATTCATTGAAGGTAAAAGATTGCTTATCATTTTAAGTGCAATTTTTAGTGATTTGGAGTCGAGCCTTCACGCCATAAGTTTCATCTCTGCACCTTTTGAATTAAGAAAAAACCAATAAAAATAACGCTTAAAGTAAAATCTATCTAGTAATCGTTTTATTTCTAGGGCTCTATATCACCAACATAGCTTAGGCTAGTATCTTGGAGTAGGGAGTAATTAACTCTCCAAGATAGTAAAAAAATCAAGTAGTTGTATCTTGCGGTAGGAGATAAAATCCAATTGTTACATATATGCTCTGGGAAAGCTCCTCTTAAAGGAGAAGCACAAGATCATATCTGAACTAGTGTGGGAATCAATCCTTCCTCATTGGGAACGATAGAAGATATTCATGTATTAAAAACGGTAAAGATCAAATTAACCATTGTCGAGGAGCCTGGGGTCACTTGTTGGTAAACCTTAGATTATGTCAAGGAGCCTTCAAGGGGATTGAGCTTGTTACTCTGCCCTTGCGTGTGTATTGGATCGTAGACTGTTCCCCCCGATATATTTTTTTTCCATTGGTAACCTTAGTGACCATATTCTATAGGATTCTTTCCTAAGGTGATGGTGGAAGGAAGATCCCACTGTACCTGGAGTAGATGTCGGCTAGACTCACTTGGATTTTCTGGGGGTTCTCTTCACTCGAGATGGTTTAGTGGAGAAACTTGTGCCAGCCTATTTATTAAGCAGGTTGTTGGGGTAACTGTTCCAATTGCCATTTCTGTAATGAACTCTGCAACGTTGGATTTCATCACCAACTAGTGTTTTCAGTACGGAAAGTTACTCTTTGTGTGTGGTTTGACCTCCTAGATTATTCAGGCATGTGATTCAAATTTGTTTGGTTCTTTAGAGGCTTTAGGTGGTTTTCATTGAGATTTTTCTTTTTTTGCATGTGAAGTAGTTAAAATATTTAATCATGGCAGAATTACCGAGGAAGTCACGTAGACTTTGGGGCCAACCTCCTGAGTTTTCACCGAGCTAGCCTGAAGGGCTACGAGCCCTTGTAACTCCTAGTGACAGTAAAGTTGGGTCACCTGAAGAAGGAGAGTCTTCATTGGTTGTACATCCTGATTATCAAGCTTTAGTAACAAATTATAATCCACAATCTATTTCATTTTCCGAAGTTACTGGTAGTTTTTCATCTACTAGTGATTTAGCTAGGGAACCTAAAATATTTGAACCTGAAACTTAATTTTCTGCTACTCCAACATCAAGATTTTCCTCTCCAACTTCTAGTGGTCCTAGTTCACCCAGGGTAGAAAGAGTCATTACCCAAAATCTTCCTTCTAGACTTATTGTTGTTGAAGAACTTGTTACTCTGGAAGAAAGTATTACTATCCCTGAAAATCAACCGGCTATAGAACTTAGGGAGCGTGAATCGATCTTTTACAGTCCACCTAGGAGCGACGCTTGGTATCTTTAATTGACCAATTTTTTGGAAAACTCAGGACTAAGTTTTTCACCACCTCGCATTCCTTTTCACCCGACACCTAGGGGTTATTATCCTCCGTTAAATATGTCAAGACAATCGTCCATGTTTTCTCAATCTCCAGAAACCTTTTTATACGACAGTCGTTCTGTTCCCTCTAGGTATCAGTCACTCACTGGTACTTTTTTGGGAGCATCTCCTCAACCTATTGAACAAGGGTTATTAACTAGTAATAACGGAGCTAAGCCGTTGAGTGTAGAAGATATTCTTATGATGTCAGGTACTATTCCTAGTCCACAACCTCAAGGTGGCCAATTACCGCCTGGGGGGCAGCCTCAAAATCCTCAATTATCACCTGGGGGGCAACCTCAAGGTACCCAATTTCCGCCTGGGGGGCAACCTCAAGGTACCCAATTTCCACCTGGGGGGCAACCTCAAGGACAGTACATACCTATGGGACAATACATTCCTTAAGGTCAACCCCAGACTCAGAATGTACCTTCAAGGTCAACCCCAGTATCAATATGTACCTCAAGGTCAACCCCAGTATCAGTACATGCCTCAAGGTTATCAACCTCAAGGTCAGTGCCCAACCCAAGGTTTCCAACCACCTTCTGGTCAATCATTTGTCCAAGGAGCTGGAAATGTACCTTTGAATTATCGACCCTACCCTCAACCCAGTTATGGTCCTCAATATTCTCAACCTGCTATGGTTCCATACCCTGGAATGAATTTAGTGTGGGGTCCATCTTAATCTCAACAAATCTTGCAACCGAATGTGCAGTTGTCATCTCAATCTGGACAACCCTTGGTTTCTGGTTCACCCCAACAACCTGTCTAGTCTACTATTCAAACTTCTGCACCTTCTGTAGTTTCTCAGCCCAGGCCTAGTACACCTCGTACTCCACCTCAAACAACTGCTGCAACTGCTGCAACATCTGTTCAATCTACCCCACCTACTTCTGGAGTATCGACAGCTCCGGTTTCTACTGTTCTTGTATCAACTCCTCAGACATCTTTACCTTAGTCTGGATCCACAATTCAGACTTCGGTTCAAATGCCTGTAGGACAACCTGGTGCAAGTACAGTTGTCACAAGTCAACCTCAATTTACTTATCAATTGTACCAGGGATAGTACCAATTCGGTCCTGCAGTGCAGCAGCCAGTCTATCAGTATCAACTATACCCTGGATATACATATCAACAACCTCAACAACCCCAGTACGGTCTGGTTAATCCTATTTTTCCTGGAGGATATAATATCCCAAATGCAATTCCAATTCCTAGTTATCCTAGATATCCTCCTCCTGGGGCTGGTCTCATGACCCAAGGTTTGAGGGACCCTAATCGTCAGTTACCGTTCATTGCAACTTTGGACATGCCTCACTTGTCACACCTTACGAACGATCCAATTAACTATCTTCCATTTTGGCTGCCAATGCCGAATAAGTTGCCTAGTGATATTCCTAAGTTTGAAGGCAAATCAGGAGAGGACCCGTCGAACCATGTGATGACTTATCACCTCTCGTGTGCGTCTAATTCCATTTTAGATGATTCAATCTGTTTAATGCTTTTTCAACACACTCTAATTGGTCTTACGGCCAAGTGGTACATTGAGTTACTACGAGCCACATTTTATAACTTTAGTCAGTTAGGTACTTCGCTTTTAACTCATTTTCAGTTGCCATTCAGATATGAAAATGGCACATAATTATTAACTTCATTAAAACAGTCAATGTCCACTTACATTTCAGATCACATTCATGAATGGAGACGTCGACGGCATTTAGTGAAAGTTTTTATCCCGGATCAAATCTTAGCTGAATGGTTTGTAAAATCTTTATTACCGAAGATCACTGAGGATGTAGCTAAGGCAGGATTCGTTACTGAAGAGCAAGTAATTGCTCAAGATTAGTACCTTGACTTAGTTTATACGCAGTCAGTTACATTACATGAGAAAATCCCCGACCTTCCTAAACAAAATTAAATAACTGCAGCTCCTTTAGGGTCTCATGCCACTGATGGTACGATTGGTACAGTTAATACCAAAAGTAAGAAGAAATCTTCCAAGAATTCTTCTCCTATCATAACTTTACCAGATACCCTGACAGGAGATTCTTCCGCAGAAATTTCCGCCGATATTCATGTTGTAGAGTCATCTACAACGAAATCAAAATCCGGCAGTAAAAAGAAAGGGAAGAAGAAAAATAAAACAGATAAATATTCAAAAGAGAATCTAGAAAAAATGGAATCAACTAATGAGAAACGCAAACCTCGTTATCCTTGTCTCATTTGTGACGAAGAGCATTTTACAAGACACTGCCCTCATCATGCAGAGGTTGCGAAAATCATCAAAGGTTCCTAAACGCCTGCTATTTTGAAGGATCCTTTTCCTAGTCAAGACAGTAAGATGAAAGGTTCTTCCTCAAATGCCTCTGAAGAACCCATAATGATGATGTCCCATGTTAGGATTGCGACTTGATCGCAAGATTATGGAAGTAAAAGTCCTGTTGATGGTAAGGAAGTAGAATCTTCTCATTCGAACCCATCAACTTCAACTCCTGGTTCCGATCCACTACAGATTGAGAAACCTAACCTAGACTTAGTAATCAAGCCGCCTGCCAAGGGTATACTTCAAAATTTAGCTTTCAATCCACATGCAAGAGCAGCTCAGAACTATAACATTGTTGAAGATTTCGCTATTTCACCTTCGGCAATGTCGGCTTTGGAAGTGCTGCAATCATGTCCAGCACAGCGTAAACTGCTATTGTCGACTATAGGATCTGTTGACATTCAGGACTCGAACCTTATAATTTTTGATCTAGAAAATAGTACACCTCGCTTACCTCATCAAATGGCTTTCCAGATTCTAGTGTTAGTCAAAAACAGACCTTGTTATATGACTTTGATTGATGAGGGAGCCTCAACGTGTATTATGTCGATCCAGTGTTGGAGATCCCTTGGTTCTCCCATGTTTAATCAATCCCCGACGATTCTAAATGCCTTTGATGGCTGTGGGTTCCATCCTTCTGGAATTCTACGGGATTTATCTATAGGGGTTGAAGGCAAAATTGTTAATCTAGATGTGGAGGTGGTTGATGCCCCTTTAGATTACGACCTTCTCTTGGGTCGTAGTTGGTCTTACGCTATGTCAGTTTTTGTTTCATCGGTCTTTCGGCTTATAAAGTTCCCTCATAATGGAAAGATCATAGCTATAGACCAGCTAGCTTACTTTTCATCTGACCCAGCCTCTTCGAAAAGTATTTAGCATGTCAACAAAACAACTATCCCGTATAAGGATGTTGGAGTAGGACTAGTTAAAGATTCTAGTTTACTAGGAACTTTTCCTTTTCCTCCTATCAATGCATCATATTCTACTGCAACCATTCATATGATTTCATCAGACACTATTGTTTATGATGATCCTTGGATCATACCTTCCGAATCTGAGATAGATTCATTTGGTGATGTTATGCCTTTGAGTCCATATGAAATTGCGTATCAGGCCGTGTAGTCAATTTCCGACCCTTCTTCAACCGAAATTGACTTAATGAATGTGGTCCATGAAGAATCACTTTCAACATCAAACTCATATTCAACTACATTTTCTGAACTTGTCCACACTGATGAGCAAATTCGTGAAATCCTATGTGCCGATGATTTACCATGGGAAGATCTTCATCATAGATCTTCGTTTTTACCTGAGATTGATCGCTTTGAAAATGATTTTCCATCTATTTTTACGATTGAATATGTCAAGGAAGCTCAAAATCCAATGAAAATTCCTATTTCTGAGTTAGATTTGGGAAACATTTCTCGAACTATTCGTATTGACATTTTAGTTAAGCCTGGAGTTGTTGAAAACATTCATATAGGTGCCTCTTGTACATAAAATGAAATTCAAACATATAAGGCCCTATTTCAAGAATTCTGTGACGTGTTTGCCTGGTCATATGAGGAAATTCTAGGAATTGACCCAGCAATTGTTGTTCATGAAATCAAAACTTACCCAAAAGCTAAACCCGTCCGACAACGTTTGCGTCAGATCCATCCGCGAAAAGCTGCTGCTATTAAAGCAGAAGTTGAAAAATTACTTAAATCAGGTTTCATTTATCCAATTCCGTTAATGGATTGGGTATCAAATATTGTTCCTGTTAACAAAAAGAAAGGAACAATAAGAATATGTATCGATTATAGGGATATTAATCGATCCTGTCCAAAAGACGATTACCCAACTCCCTATATCAATCAAATCATTGATGATTGTGCCGGCAATAAAACATTGTCCTTCATGGATGGTTTTTCCAGATACAATCAAATAAATATTTTACCTGCTGATCAACCAAAAACGGCTTTCATTTGTCCATGGGGGACATTTGCTTATTGCAAATTACCTTTTGGGCTCAAGAACGCCAGGGAAACTTTTCAAAGAGCTGTGTCTTACGCGCTTCATGATATCAAGCACATTGTGTAACCCTATCTCGATGATTTACCTGCTCATTCATTACATCGAGCTGATCATCTCATCCATTTACGACCAATCTTTATGAGGCGTAGGAATTATCGAATTAGGTTGAATCAACACAAGTGTGTTTTCTGTATAGAAATGGGCCAGTTACTCTTGATATTGCAGATGTCGACGCCTCTCCAAACATACATTGGTTTTGCTGATGGTGCTTGTTGTAATACACGGAACATTTCTTCCGCAACTTGGGTTATCTATTCACACTCTAACGAGTTGGTATCTATGCATTGGGTAAGCCTTGGTCAAACAACAAACAACATTGCCGAGTATAGTGCAGTGATTGAGTTATTATCTGAATCTATCTCTTTTGGGATTCGGAGTTTGATAGTGAGGTTAGATTCTGAACTCGTTGTGTTACAACTTAATAGAGTGTATGCCATTAGAAATATAGTGTTATTGAGATTATTTTTGAGAGTTCGTCTCTTGGAACATGAATTTGACTATATTGAATATCAGCATATTCCAAGATATTTAAATACATTAGTAGATGAAATTGATTCTCGAATGTTAACTAGACATTTGCAATAATCATACAAGTAAATTTAAAAACATTTCATAACATGTTTTACAAGATAAGCCGGTAATAGTGATATAGTATAACATAGAAGTGTGTCAAATATACATCGTATTCGATCATAGGTTGAAAAACACCTTATGATCGGGAAAAATGATAGTACAAAAAGCAAAAAATGTCATATGTGTCTACAACAGGCGATCATCCTATCACTGGTTATGATCATGATAAGAAACCACTGTATGGGCCACCTTACAAAGGAACCTCCTGAAAGGTCCTGGGACCTCAATCACATAGCGTTGTAGCCTAAGAGGAATTTCATCTATGCTGGTCTCTGGAATGTCTGCTGTCAAACGCTCTAGATGACTCTCCAATTCGGCCAAGGTTTCTGTAGATTCGTCTTGCGGGGCTGGTACTACTGCAGCTGGTTGTTTCCTCTCATAGGGCCGGAGAGTGGCTGGTCACCGTGGACCTACATCTGCATTTGAAACTTTTTCTATCAATTTTTGGATGAGATAAAAAATAAATAAATAAATTAAATTAGAAAATGTTGAAAATGATTTTACCTGAGTCATCCCATTTCTCTCCTGGTGGAAGAGCCATGTCTGGGTCACCACGATAATCTACCCCAGCCTAAGGAAAGTCCTGAATAGAAAAAAATTGGTTCTCCAACCAATGAAAATACTCAAGAGTGAATCGAACAACTTTTGTTCCCTCCTCAGGATGACGGGCCATAACTGCAACCCATCGCATCAGTTTGGGCTATCAGGGAAATCCAGCTCCAACAGTGAGATGTTGTGGGACCAACATTGGAACCCTCTCCAAACCAAAGCTCACAATTAAAGCACCATATCCAAAGGTCTTTAGTTGTACATTCTTTGCTCTAGTTAGTTGGCCTTTTATATTAGCCAACACAACATCGCACAAGTTGAAGATGGTGCCTCAAAAGCAGTCTACTGCCATCTACATTTGTGATCCAGTGGTTATGCGTAGTGCTGCGCTTCCGCAGAGCCTGGTAACAGTAAAGGCAATCACTTTCAGTTCAAGAAGGGATATGGTTATGATATCTATCCCTTTGTCTCTAGTTTGGTCGTTGCAGAACTCTAGCCGGAGGCTATCAACAGAATGGCCACCTGGCCTAGTCCCGAATAGAGTCAAATGTTCACCTCTCTTAGGCAAACCAGTCAAACATAAATGTCCTCTGGCTCCATTTCGAGCTAGTGACCACCATTAAAGAAGCACTGGTCCTGTATGTTCCACTTGTCTACCAGCCACTGCAAAAAAGTCCACCTGGGCCCTCATGCCAGGTATGGCCCAATCTTTGTATAAGCCGCATGCCTTCAATGCATCAATCGAAGGTTGATGATTTATCGCGGTGAGATCTACATCCTCGTGCTCCCATTCTCGCCAATCAAGCATGATGTATACCCTACATTCAATAAAAAGGCGAATTAGAATATCTAAAATCAAAATTTTTGGGTGAAATTTGAGAAATTTAGGTTTAAAAACCTTTGCTGTGGGGACCACACCCTCTCCGTTAAAGAAAGTGTGTGGTGTTATAGACATTTTTGTGCCTTACAGCATTGAGCATGAAATGTCCATAATCTAAGGAATCCAAAGTCCCTAAACATGTTGTTCCTACCCCTAGAGGAACAAGGCTAACAAAACACAGCAATTCACAAAAGTTCTCCACCAGAAACTGCTCAAAAACAAGTCAATTCAGGATCATTTCAGTGGCTCCACTAGCTGTTTGCGCTGAATGTCAAAGCCAACACTGGCTACCTGCGTTGAATGTCAAAGGGAACACTGGCTACCTGCGCTGAACGAGAGTGGACATGTGGCAAGTTCATTTCTCAAGGTGTCAAAACCCAGGAAGCTTCCAAAATGACACTTGCCTCAGGGAATTCGACTGGTGATGAGTAAGAAGTTCCAAATCTCCAAGTGGAAGCAAGAACCTCCAAGTGGAATCAAGAACTGACAGAGGAAGAGGACACTAGTCAGATCTCACGCTGACTCATCCTCTCTCCAAACATCTATATATGGATCTCTCCTCCATGATATCTAGAGGCTGGAATTTTGTTATTGCAAAGAATTGCTGTTGGTTTGAGATTGGAATCATTAGGTGCTTAATGCTTTAAAGGGGGTGAAGATAGGAATTCCATTTGCTGGGAAGGAGATGCTGGATTGGAGCCCTCTGGGTTGTATCTCTTCCTGAACCTTGTTATTCATCAATAAAGCTATCTTGGTTTCTCCTATATACTGGTGTATTCTTGATGTATGATTGCATTAGTATGTTTAGTTTATTTCTAATCCTGAACTAGTTATGAATATGAATCCATGTCTTGTGTAGTGTTCTCTTCTTGTGATCTTGCAGAAACCTCTTGAAGCTGGGCGAGCGAGAAGGCAAGTAGTTGGGAACTCATCAAGAGAAGAGAGATCGGATCGAGGGACAAACGGAAGACACCAGTTAGTCCATCTATCTCTCTTCATTCTTAATTCATAAAGAAAGAATACTAGAATAGTTGTCTCTGTTTGTTGCTAAGGCACTGTCACACCTTAGGTGGATAGGATCGTCCTGCATAGGCATTTTTCCCCACAACATGTGGGTCTGCACTCTGCCTTCACAGCAGGTGCAGAACCCTGACTTTTTTCCTTTTATGAAAAATTTTGGGGTCTGCAGGTTACCTATGTTATGCCTGCGGATCCCCGCGCCCAGGTTTTTCACCTAAACATTCCTTAAAAAATGAAATCAAAACCTAAAAACAAATTTGAAACAAATGAAATGAAAGAGTAGGATGTTGTAGATTACCTGGAGGAGACGGTGTTCGATTCCAACGGAAGTATTTTCTACAATCTTCACGGGAAGTTTCTGACCAAAAGCTCTATTTTCTCACTCTGAAGTCAAATGGTAAAAATGAATTTACGAAAGCCCTTTTTATAAGCTTTTTTGAATAAATGAGTTTTTAATTTGTTTATTTTTCACTTTAAAGAGGTAAATTTTGAAGCATTTTTATCTATTTTAAACAGGTATGAGTAATGTTTGAATTTTTGTTCAGGATAACGGATTTTTCAGGCAAAAATTGGTCATTTTTGATGAAAAACATTAGAGTCACCTTTAAGCTCTTTTCTGACTCCTAAAACATGAAATGATTGCCAAGTTTTTCTTTTAATCTCGTTAAAACGGAACTAAAAACATGAAAAGATTGCCGGATTTTTGTCGTTTCAAATTCAATATTGGTTATAAAACGACGTGTCGTTGATCGCTTTTTTACTTTTTCAGGTCATAGGCACTAATTATGAAAATTAATCCTTGGTCGTAATGATCAAGCGGTTCTCTCAAGTATTATTTTATATTTTTTCGGGCTTGGGAGACACAAATTTACGAAAAAGGACAACCATGGAGTCTTCTTAAGTTTTTTCAAACTCTCTAAAATTGAAAAACGCTGAGTTTCTCCTATACTAGACTCGTTAAAATTTAATAGTAAAGGACTTGTTCAATTACAAATAGGAACATACCACTCCTTCTTAGGGTTCAAATTTAAACTAAGTTGGACTCATCTGAAGGATGAGCTTATAATCAAGCAAATGTTATCCTCCTCAAGCTTGTCAAAAATAAAGAGCTACTTGCCAGAAATGGTGGGGGAAGAGAGAGAAAAACGAGCCTATTTGTCATACTTTGTAACCACTCTTGAACATGACACTTTTATTCACCTGGGTTGGGAAATCCTTTGCCTAATAGTTGATCAAACCATATTGAAAGTCTTCATCCGGTTTCTGGGTATTAACTTTGGGTCAATTGTCACAAAACCATCTGCTGTGTCATTATGTGTTCAAGAGGTCAGTGTAAATAAACCATTCATCTGCAAAAGATCTGTCATCCATTTTGACCATCCTTGAGTCAGTCCTTGCAACTAAATTTCTTCAAACTTGATCTATGATTTCGTATTGTGGGCCTCCCTATGACAGATCGCTTTCTATCGACTTCAACTCATTTTCTAGGAAGATGATCTAGAAATCATCAGTACCTTGGGATTTGCATGCCTCAATGGCAGGTTTCTCGCCTTCGATGATAGGTTGCATCATTGACCTTCGATCAAAGGATTCTGTGACATGTTCGACATCAACACATCTATTCACATCTCATGGATTATACTGAGTACTTTGAGAGCCATTGACATTACTGGTGGTTTCTCTCACACTTGTTAACAGTGTACATCATTGACTGGTAATCAAGTGGTTTCTACCATGTTCGACTTCGACACATTCATTCACATGGTTAGAATCCTACTACTTCGGGAAGTAGAAATCAAGACCCTGGATCTAGTTTCCACTATCTAGGCTGCAAGGAATTTTGTATTCATTATATAGTGGACTATTCATAAATAGATGAATGTGTCCATACTATGTCTACATGTGTCTATACTTGTGATGTATTGCAAGATCATTCCTATATCAGAGCAATAGTTATTTTTCTACTCAGTTTTGATCTGAGTATGGGAATACCTACCTCAGCGATGATATGATCTCATATATATATTTTGCATTAAATGTTTTTATAGGTTCCAACCGGGATCTCCACAATATGATCCTCAAAATGATAAAGTACTTCACTCTTCTTAGATGATAAATGAAATCCTCATCTACTATAGACTTCGCACTTTAGGGGCCAATCTGTTACACAAAATATTGTCACCATGACTATTTGTAGTTAGTATGGGTCTATCATCATTCATACTGTCCTCCTTAGCAAGTCTCAAACCTCAGCTCTTCATGTCAAGCTTTGAAATTGAGAGAAAGACCTTAAAAATCAATAAAGCTCTGGTTCTGCATTTTCTCTCACTATTACCTGCGGTCCCGCACCCTTTTGTTCATGATACCTGCGGACCTGCCCGCTCTGCCTCTAAAGGAGTGGGTGCAGACCCCTGTGAAAGTAAAAAAGGCGCAAGTTTATTCTTAAAAACTCACTTGTGGTTAATTCTAGATGATTCTAGAAGGAATCTTGACGTGGATGGTTCGCTCCTAGGTGGTTCATGCATCCCAAAACTGAAGGAGCTAATCCCTTGATGAGAGGAGCTTATCCCTTTGAAGGAGGGCTTTATCCCTTTGAAGGTGGACCTAGTAACTTCCCTCCATTGCACTATAAATTAAGGCATTGGGCTGGTTGCTAGGGAGGTTAGAAGCTGAACATTTTTTAGGGTAAATGCTGTTGGAATTGAGACTTCCTAGTTAAGCTTGAGAGGAGAGATCACATACCTTTTGGCTTCATTGGGAAGAGAGTGAAACTTGTCAAAGTAGAGGAGATTCTTGTTGGACCCTGCTATGAAACCAGCTCAAGAAAAGATAGATCAATGCCTTAGAATTCAGCCTCTTCAAGGGGGCAACCTCCTTTACATTACATAAATGAACAATTCTTGGATGATACAAATGAAAAGACCTCCTTTCTATATATAGGAGTCTAAGGGGTCATAACATAATCAGAGCCGACATAACAATAATAATGTAAGGGCACAATAATAACAATAGTGGGCTTCTATGGGGCACAATAGTAACAATATGGGCACTACATGGGTACATCAATATAATAAGTGGGTTATACTAATAACAATAAGGGGTTACACTAGTAGTATAGGGGCCTAACATGCCCCTCTCCTTCAAAAAGTGTTGTCCTCAATGCTTGAGTAGTTCTTGATGCTTCTATATAAAATTCTTGTCCTCCCATGTGGAATATTCAGCGGGTAAGTTCTTCCACTTGATGAGATACTCTGAAATTGATCGATTTCGTAGCTATCGGGTTCTCATTTCTGTGACTGATCCAGGTTCCAATATGATTTTTCCTTCCTCTTTAATTTCTAGCAATATTGTTTGAATTGGGATCTTTTGCAACTTTTGAATAAATGGCCATACTTCTTCGTCCTTCTTCCATTCATCCCTTGCTTCGTTTATCCAATCTGGTTGGATAATATAAATAGCACAAAACAATTCTTCCACATCCTCATCCTTGAAGAGTCTTCCCATTTGGTAAGGTCGAAATTTTTTAAGTGCCTGTTGTTTCGTTTGATTTTGCACCGAAGTGGTGTTATCCTTTAAAAGTTGGAGAACTTGTTGTTGATGCTCGATGTGATCTTTCACTGCTTAAACCTTTTTCTTCTTGATATGTCCTTCTATTTCTAGAGTTTGAGGAGTGGTAATTTCTTCCAATCCTTTACAATATATGGTCGGATTTATTTCTTGATGTTCGATGTGATTTTAACTTCTTGAACATTTTTCTTCTTTATATGTCCTTCTATCTTGATAGTTTGAGGAGTGGTAATTTTGAACAATGAATTACAAGATATTGTTGGATTAATTTCTTCTTTCTTGATGTGATCTTTCACTTCTTGCACCTTTTTCTTCTTGATATGTCCTTCTATCTTGAGAGTTTGAGGAGTGTTAATTCTTGCCAATGCTTTACAAGATATGGTCTGATTCATTTCTTCTTTCTCTGGGATGGGGTCCTGGCATATATCTTCTTCTTTTGTTGTTTCTTGATCCTTTTCTTCCTCCTCTTCATATTCTATGTAAAATAATTTCTTCTTAGCACACTTATGACCTTTAGTGCATTTGCTATCACAATTGTAACAAAGCCCTTTTTCTCTTTTTTCTTCCAATTGTTGTGGTGTAACCCTTGTAGGTTGTGGAAGGCTAGGAGAAACAACACTTCCACCTTTATAGTTGTGAGGGGTACACTTCTTGGTTTCCATAATTTTTCTTTCCACTATGTCACAAATCCCTTTTACTCTTTCCAATTGTTGTGGTGTTGCTCTAAAGAAGGTGTTGCTCTTTGTATCCTCATAATGTGCTATCATTTCCTCCGTGAAAATTGACCACGTAACAAGTTGTTTACGAGAAAAAAGCCCTTTGTACCATAAAAATTGATTTGGTTCTAAATATGAAGATGCAATACATACCTTTTGTAAAAGTTGTACACCATGTATATCAAAATATTGCTCCATCTGAAGTATCCAATTTACCGGATCCTTGCCATCAAACTTCCTCATCTTGCTTTTTCTTGATTTTAGGAGCTCTACCTTGAAACGACCGTAACTCTGTACTTTTGGATCTTTAAGTTCTAAAATTGTGATCTGTAGTAGCCATCTATGTCCTCTTTCCAATGCCACTGGTCTGATCGAAATTGGATTCTCCAAGAAAGAGTTATGCACAATCTCCCAAGATGACCTGATTATAGACTAGTTCAATAGAGTGAACTTGTACTACATGCCACAGGTCACTGTTTCAACCTCTCGATCTGAAAAACACATAAACGAAACTACTGTCCATCCTCTTTTTGTACCTTCTTACGAAATTTCAATCTGATCCTCAGAGAGAAAGTTATGACGATTTTCCCCAGGTCACTTGTTTTGAATGTAATTCAGGAGTCTGCAAAAAGACCAACTTCCTCAGATCATATCTCCGTAAATATCGCTCAAAAAGATCTGAACTTTGGACCAACGGTTCAGTGCGTTTTCTTCTCAAATGGGTTTTTTTTGCGACTTCTGAAACGTCACAGAAACAAAGTTATATCGAAAATGCCACGATGACCTATTTGGAGCAGCGAAACCCTAGAATCAAAAGCTCTAATACCAAATGTTATGAAACCAGCTCAAGAAAAGATAGAAAAGATAGATCAACGCCTTAGAATTCAGCCTATTCGAGGGGGCAACCTCCTTTAAATTACATAAATGAACAATTCTTGGATGATACAAATGAAAAGACCTCCTTTCTATATATAGGAGTCTAAGGGGTCATAACATAATCAGAGCCGACATAACAATAATAATGTAAGGGCACAATAATAACAATAGTGGGCTTCTATGGGGCACAATAGTAACAATATGGGCACTACATGGGTACATCAATATAATAAGTGGGTTATACTAATAACAATAAGGGGTTACACTAGTAGTATAGGGGCCTAACAGACCCTGGGAGGAGGTTGTACAACATCAAGGCACCAAGGTTGTAAAGTTCTTCCTTGATTAAAGTTAATACAATCAGATTCGTTTTTCTCAACAAATTGTCTTATGTGATTTGTTTCATGAATTCCTTGATCATCATGATAAGTATGCTTTATTATATTGGCTTTTCAGGTACTATTTAATGTGTGTGCTTGTTTGTGTTTGTAGATTCTCTACAAGAGAGCTCATTTGGATCAACGGAGTGAGGCTTCCACAAACTTGCATTGGACCCAAGGTAGGCCTAAAACACTTGCTTTCCTTTATTTATAAATTACATATTTAGAGAAAGATAGAATTTGTTTAGTTTGCTTGTCGCTAGATATCATTAGATACTAGGGAGGTCAGTCTTGTCTGCAAGAACGACTTATCCGGGCCAACAATCTCAACCAAGATGACTGAATCAAGAAAATTATATTAGGCTAGGTATAGTAGCACAAGGTTTGATTTGATTTTGAAGGGTTTTGCTAGATTAGGAGGAGCCAAACAGTTAGGGCAAGGAAATGAGGTCAAAATTGTAGGGTATTAGATGGGGCAAGGTAGGCACAAGGCTCAACACTCTAGGGTTTGATGGGTGAGGTGATTCAAGATAGGTGAGGAGCTAGAAAGAGCATGTAAGCAACATGGATTCTTCCTAAACTAAAGAAAACATTAACTGTGAATATTTTCCCAAAACAAAGCATAAATATTATGGGTTTTTCTTATCAACTTGAAAAAATACACTTAAAAGAAATGAAATGATTGATGAAGTACAATTTTTTTTTTAATATATGATCACAATAGAGAAAACTGAACTAAACATCATACCACATGGATCCTAAAGAAATAGCTGCAACTTTTCATTAATCTCCTGCTAAAAATGGATACAAAATGATGTCTACTTAAAGCATAAGCATCCAATTGAGCCCAACCTTTTACAATGAGAAATAAGAGGAAGATATAGATATTGATTCAACCTCCTCCCATCCTCAGGGGTTGAATCCTTGAAATGAGGAACTAATCCATCAAAAACTAAACAGGAAACTTAAATCTAGGAAACCTAACAACTTGCCTCTAAAAGAGAGGAAACTAATTCATTTATCCTCAAGATAACTTTTGATCTCACGAATATACCCTCCAGTAACTACTATCCATCCTATTTAAATGCCTAGTCACCATTTCCATCAGTAAAAACATCATCCATGAGAGGAAATCCAAAATTACAGTCATGGCACAATAAAGTGAAAATTGAGTACAAAATTGTCCTATGCGCAACACTTTTTTCAGGACCATTTTGGAGGTCTTTCCAGTGTACAAATTGAGATCATGATAGCTCATTGGAAATCCTATCCTATCTACTTTCAAAATATTCCTTTATTTTCCCATTTGGAGTTGATTTGACCCCCCAAAAACAGATTCTTCCAAGACTGCTTTTGTGGCTCAAAAAGAGGGCAGAAAGGTCATTTTTGGGTGTTTTTTGACCTTTTGGTTGACCAATTTTGCTCCAAAAGCTTATAAAATACACATGGTGCATATACTCATCATTATAAATCCAAAAATTCTGACCATTTCCTATTTAGATGCCCCTAGGAAAAGTGCAGTGCTAGTGGCGTTGCGCATAGAGCCAATTTTTCTGAGTCAAAAATTGCAAAATTCTTCAAAAAGGAAAAAATTCTCAAAACCTACTCAAAATTTGTGGAGAATGCCATCATCAAGTGTTTTGGTTAGCCAAGGAAGCTTCAGCAAGAAACCTAAGCCTATCACCCTCCTTTTTTCCTTTGAGTTCTTGTTTTAGCCTTGTCTTCATTTGCTTGACTCTTATGTTGCAAATCTTGTTCTAGGTCCTGTAATGGTGAGCCGTGTGGCTAATGATTTGATTTTCCCTGTTGGCCCTTTGTAGTAGCTTATCCGAATGAAAATTGACCCTGTCAAGCCATGTTTCTCTATTGTGCTCAACCTCCTTTTAAAGCCTTTGTTTTGTAGTGAAGGTGGTTAGGGTTTCCTCCTCTTGCATTACTAACTTGCCTTTGTCACCTTGCCCCCTTGCTTTGAGAAGTCCCAGCTCCATGAGGACTTGTTTGTCACTTAGCTACTTGTTCTCTTGCTCAAGTTATGTAATGACATACTTAGCTCTGACCAAGTTGTACATCAGTGCTTGGATCTATGCATCTTTTTCCCTTATGGTTATATTTTCGTTTGTTGCCTCATCTTGAGCCTCCAAGTCGACTATCTCAATGCCATGATGAATGTGTGGATGTTGTAGTCCATCATGTTCCATAAAATCAAATTCCCTTTCCTCTTCATCATTGAGGCTTTCCTTTAGCATCTTTTCATTCCCTTTATGCACCTGTTGCACCTGTTGTACATGTTGTGTTGATGAAGAAGGCAAAGCCCCTTCCACAGTTTATGGAGCAAGCATTTACCTATGAGCTGATGATGAAGGGAAGGCCCCTTCCACATCAAGTGGAGTAAATACTTGCCTATCCACTGCAAACAAATTTCTAGCCCCTCTCTAATATGTCTTGTAGGTTTCTCGCTTCTCAGTAACTTTAGTCTCTTTAGCCTTCTCACTATTCTCTACTTTAGCACTGATGGAAAGCCTTTCTGCTTCTTAGGGCATCGGTGGAGGAATCTAAGGACCATTGAAGATGTCATTGGAAATAAATGTATCCCAAGAGATGTTGAGGAGGTTGAGATGATGTAGCACAATCATCTTAATTAAGGAATAATGGTAGATACTACTCATCTGCTGGGGGTATGGTTGTTTTTGTACAATGTAGGCCATCTTTTCAATGTTCCTGAATAAGAAATATGGGATGTTCATAATTTTCACTCTTGTGAAGCACATAAGAAGCCTAATATGATAGGTGTATAATCTAGAAAATATGCCCTCACATGTAAAATACTTCATAATGATCCTCATCATAGGATCATACTTGTCATCAAGGAACCTGAAAGGAAAGGTCCTCTTCTTTTCATTCCTGTACTTGGGTTTAATGTATGGCTCATAGTAGTGCTCATCCAAATCTTGTGCTTTATACCATTTTTCCCCCACATTCAGAATCCTTGTAGCATTAGCAATGATGGAGGATGAAACTGTAAATGTCACCCCGACAAAAGTTACCTTGTTATCATGGAGATTGAATACAAAAAGCCTGGTCAGCTTAGGATGATGTTGAACTCTTTGTACTTGCTCACAAAACTCATAACACCCTAGATGATTGAAACAAGAGATAGTTAGATGAGAAGGCTATAATTCTCTGATGTTTGATAGTTCCTCTCTGATAATTCTACCTCCCTTATGTGGTTTTCTCTAATGCTGAGGTTCATCTCCCATGCTTTCACTACCACTATTTTCCTCCTCCTCATAATCTCTATCCTCTTTATCCATGTCATTTTAATTCGAAATTTTGAAACCCTAGAGAAGGTAATCAACAAGTGAGTTATGGTGAATAGAGATAGGGGAAGGGGAGAGGAGTTTGTGTGATGTAGGATTAGATATGTATGATGTGAGAGTGAGGAGGGTATTTTTTGGTAGGGACTATTTAGTAAATAGGGGTTTAAGGATTTTGTTTTGGGGATTAGGGTATAGGGGATAGGTGTAGGGATTTTGTTTTTTGGGATTAGGGTATAGGGGATAGGCGTAGGGATTTTTCTTTTGGGGATTAGGGTATAGGGGATAGGTGGAGGGATTTGACAATAGAATGTGGGAATAAGGGATATGGTAAGTAGGGAGGGTTTTTTAGGCAACCTAGGGTTTGAAAATTTAAATAGCAAACAAACTTCAAAATCGTGAGATGCGTGTCTACAGGATAGTTTAAGCAGTGTACTTACTTGTCTAGAGGCTCTTGATAGAAAAAGAGACATTTATATGGTTGATAGGGTGGTCCTGGTGTTTGTCGGCCCTATGCATAGTGCCTTGTATAGGTGCGCAGTGCTCCAGTTGTATGTGCAGCACCATGCAAAAATGCATTGGAAAACAGGCTCTATGCATAGCGCTTTGTCTGTATGCGTAATTCTCCCTCCTCTATCTATAATGCCTCCACAATCTTCCCTATGTGCAACACTCCTTGCTCTATGTGCAGCGCCTCTTGCTCTATGCACAATGCCTCCTCCTTTCTCAGCCACCAATTGGCTCCAACTCCCTTCTCTCCTTCAACTCTCTTCTTTCTCTTTGTCAAATGAATATGATGAATTTGAAAAAGGATTTTGAAATCTTATATAGCAGGTGATTTTGATTTTTCTTTAGAGAAAACGCACATTATAATGTTTTTTGGAACTTTTACTTTGTCTTGAAATCTATGTTTAATGCTTTTGTTTCTTTGTCTCTTTTCAGGTGGATGATGCTTTGATTGAACTAGTTTCTTCAATGGCTTCATTTTCTTGCAGCAAGGAGAAATTCTTGGGAAACTTATGGGAACACTTATTACATGAAATGGTTTGAATTACATCAAAAAATATGAATCAACTAAAATACTCTGCTTTCATCTCAAAAACATGTTTTTGAGATGAAAATTACATCAGTGAAAGAAGATCTTTGTACAATAACCATGACTTCACTCTTTGTTTATTGGTCTTCCTCATGCCTTTTCTTTCCTTTATTTACACTGGAAACTATGCTTTGACCTTGGAAATGGACCATAAGGCCTAATGGAAACATCACTGCCTTGACTCTAAAAATAACATAATTGAAACCATAACTTAATGCAACATGGAGATGGGTTAGCAAATGTACCTCATGAGGGAAAATTTGATTTTCTGAAAAGAAGACAACCATAAGTGAACCATTTTGGCATGACCTAGTGGAATGATCGAAAATTCAGTATGAGACACCTAAAATGAAAATGTAAAGAGAATATTTGACCCCTGATGGAAGTATGCATATACTGACACTAACATCCAGCATGAGGCATAGACTTGCAACATGGCGCTTCACCAATTTGAACACAATCCAGTCATCAAAATAAACCTCCATGAATGTATGAATAAACTCCTTAAACGACATGATTACTACCTTGGAGAAGATTCCAGGTGCATTCTTCAATATGAATGGAATTACTAATTACTAAAAGTAACCCCATTCCGTTACAAAGGTTTTCTTGCTACAATCCTCCGGTGCAATATTTATTTGGTGGTATCTTAAGAACCCTTCAGTGAATGAATAAGCCTCCTGTCCTCCAACATTATCTAACACTTCATATTTAAATGGTGTTGGAAATGGATCATGCACACTTGCACCATTAAAATTTCTTAGATCTATGCATATCCAAATTTCGCCTTGTTGTTTCTTTTCCTAGACAGCCATTGCGTTTACCCAATCGGATTCTTCTACTAACTCAATGATTTTGGCCTCCAGCATCTTATCAATCTCTTTATGCACCTTTCCTTTATGCTTCGGATTGAACCGATAAGGTGTTCACTTTACGGGCTTTGCATCAGGTTTCAAATTAATTTTCATTATGCCCAAATCTCCTACAATACCCTTCAGATCCAAGAAATTTGTGGGAATAGATCCTCATATTCACACGTTAGTTCGACCACCTTATCAACTGTATCTTCATCCCAATAGTCTCCTATCTTCAAAAACTTAGGCTCTATGTCAGATCCAATATCTACTTGTTGGGTTTTGAGCGGCTTTGTTACATCAGGGTTCTCTTTCTGAGGTCCCTCAACTTCGCGGTGTCCCTCTGATTTTGGAATGTTAATATTCTAGGGATATTCTTATTCATCCTAAGGAGTCACTTTATAACATTCTAGCACATGGTGTAGTTGTGTACTCCATTCTGGTTGATTCCATTCTATTGGTTCCTTATGTGTCCAGAAGATAGCGGCTTTTATCTACTGAAGCACTTCATCAATGCATTAGAACCCATCCTCAAAGATGAACTTTAGTTAAAAACATTTCCCTTAAGATGTCACATTCAATTGTCCCATGGAAAAGCTATGTTTCCAAATACCAATTGATTAGGATTGTATCTAAGGTATGATAGGAGATGTGCACCCATTATGGTTGTGGCTTTGTTCCCTAAGCTCTAGTCCATCGCGGTAAATTCTCCCGAGGATAATTCTTCCCACTATACTTCAGATTCATCCTTGTATTAGCATATCCAAACCTTAATCTCACCATCCGTATATATTCCTTCCAACCAGCAAAGTTATCCTTGTGCCTACCCCACCAACAGATAGGTGTGACACGTAGTGCCAATTCAAGCGCTTGGAAGTGATGTTCTTCCGGCACTTCCCTTTCAAATTCATTCAAAAATAGATCAACATCAATCAAGCCATCATAATGTGGAATATTTCTTACCTTAGTTGAGACACACTGTAGTGATTTGGTCATCATATTACACCGAAGTGTAGATAGTTCATGCAACCGATTATGTTGGTTCTCGAGCTCTTCATCTGATTTTGAGGTACAGGAACTATCACTGTCCTACACAATTTATCCATCAGTCATAGCATTGATCTAATCTTCGTCTCGCACTGTGATTTTGTATATCTGATCTAGATCATCATCATCCTCCATAAAGTCATGAACAGGTTCAGTATAGCATGCTCACTAGGCAGGGTCTAGTGGCACTATAACCCTGACTGCCTTCCTTTCAAAATTCATCTTCTGCTTCTTCGATTTGATTACCATGTCCATGTCAAAATCCTAGTCAATTCCTAGTAGCACATGGTAAGGATTACTATCATCTACCATTTCAATGACCTAAAAATTAGCTAGTACGCTTGCGCCTTCAATGTCTATTGTCACACCATATAAGTGCCCTAATGGAATAATATTCTATTGATTAGCCATGTGTAGATGAATAGGAGACCATTGCAGTGTAGGTCTCCCCATCCTCTCCCACATTTCCTTAGGTAGGAAATTTGTATGAGATCCCAGATCCAAGATTACTTTGTCCATTTCAAATTCTCCTATCTACGTGGTCAGCCTGATTTCGCACCTTGTTCGCTTCTTATGCTTACCAAGTTTTCTCATAGTGTGTTGTTCAGTAGGGGTCTTATCTTTATTCGCACACTTGTCGATTAGCTCTTGGAGCCCTTCTACTACCTTCTTATTGCGTAGTAACTTCATGCATGTTTTCAGGAATGTGGCTAACAGTGAGGGATCTACCTCCTGCATCGTACTAGTTTCCAGCAGATTCTCCTGACTTCTTGAGGTGGAGGCCTCAGCGAAGCTCTTCTTGGCTTCCATGAAGGTCTCTTTAGCTTTATTAAGGTCAAAGTCTACTTCTTTCTCGGTATCCTTACGCACCCAACCTTTAGCCTTAGGTTGATTTCCCTTGTCCTCTCATATGGCCATACCACTTCTTGTCACTATATTTACACTATGGTATTCTTCGTGAGGCTCTGCCCTCATCATCTAGATGTTCTGCATCGGATGTTGGGTCTGCATCTTCTTTTCTTGCATCTTTTCTATAAGGATTGTGCAATATTCTATCACATGGTTGAACTGTATGCAATATAGACATGATGGATACATGGGGTTTTGGAAATCTCATGCAAATTGCCCTTCTTCACCACAGTTAAAACAAATAATTTGGCCATGACCCTTGCCAGCCCCTCCTCCTCTTCCTCTTCCACAACCTTCGAATCCTTTGTGCACCACACTCATGACCTACTCTTGAGGCTGATTTTCTGCCTGCATTTGGTAGGTAGGGGTCCTATCCATTATTAGTTCATAATTCTAATAATGACATTCTTCATGACCTATAGACTTGTAGAAGTTACAAAACAACTATTGGGGGGTTTGTACAAACATCTATAGTAAATGACAATTATCTGTTGCATAATGTCCATTAACCTAACAAATAATGCACCATGGAGTAGCTCCTGTGCTTGGCCCAGTAATATTTTCTGGCTTCAGCGGGACAGGTCCCCCTATAAGATAATTATGATAAACCAGAAAATGGTCCATATCATGACCATGGCCCTCGCATTTCAAGCACCAAACTTCCATGTGAACTTCAGGCTGGGCCTCCTTTCCTTTCTTCAGGCTCTGCAACTCCAAGTGCAGGCTTTTTAGCTGTGAGTGAATCTGTTGTACTCCAATGTTTGTATCATGTATTGGTGAGGCTTCCAACCTCATCATGATTTTTTTCGCCTCTTCTTGGGCTACTATCTTTTACTGTGACAACGAAAATATTAATCTTGGTAAGAGTGATGCGATGTACCAATCCTGATGTTGGGAATTGGAAATCACCATATTGGCCTACCTGATTAGGAATTTCAACCTCTGATCGAAATCCCAAGAAGACACATTTACATTTTGTTGAATTTATTTGAACTCACTTACTGATTGCACCTCTAACTTAGGCTTTCTAAAGTCTTTATTCAGTGCCTGCTATGTTTCTGCCAACGTTGTGTTGGGGTTATCAGTTCAGTACTTGATATACCATGTTAATGATCGATCTAGTAATGCCATGACCAGTTGCGCTTTCTTGATGTTATCATCTGTAATCTGTTGTGTTGTCCACACAACACCTACAATGAACTAGAACTGTTCGGGGTCTTCGCTCCCCGCCCCTTTAAAAATTGGCATCTTCATTGAGTTTTCCATGTTGAATGGTGTAGGTGGAGGTGGAGGCGAAGGTGTAGGTGTATTCGATGGACATGGAGGTGGAGGTGGAGTGGATGGATAAGGTATTTGTGGGATACCTTACCTAATCAACTGTACCACACACCAGAGTGTTCTTATTATGATCCCTTCATCATCACTCGAAGGGAATCCGATCAATGGACTATACTCAAAGCTTGATTCTCTGTTCCATCTGAAGGTTTTCCCACTTCAAATAGTTTCAAATATCAAGGTAATTGCATAACCCTTTTTTCACATAAAATTTTAATCCAAGTTTTTAATGATTTCAAGTACTTACCTCACGGTCCCTTGAAGAGCGTTCACTTTGCTTCACTATAACTGAAGGTTGTGTAGTTCATGAACTCAGCCATAAATTCTCCAAGTGTTTGATCAATCCAGTGATCGACAACCTACACGATGTTGTATTCTAAAGCTTCGAAGCACCTCACCAGTTTTGGATTCCACATGATAGGGTCTGTTATCAATTTGATAATTTCTTTGAAGTAATAAGAAGGAAAAGAAAAGGTAACCACTATCCACTTTTGGAGATCACGACCTACACTTCTTGATGCTCAAAGAGGGATATCACTTTAATATTTAACTTTATTTTAGTTAAGATGTTTTAGGCTAGCTATGATTGTTCAAGGGGTTTTGATTTTTTAAATTGGGTGGTGGGATCTCTTAAACATATTGATAAATTGATGTCTTTTGGACAATTAGGCTATGGAGTCAACTGATAAGGAATCAAGGCTTGATACACTCACTAAAGGGGATGTTCCAAGGGCAAGATAGCAAAGTGTATTTCAGAATGTTTGAGACAGAGGGGTGAAAGGCTTTCACTCGGGGTGAGAGAGAAGTTAAGGGTTTTCAGACCCAGATAATGAATGAGGATGGAAGGGGTAATCGAAATCAAAGGGAAGTTAAGAATCCTTTAACCCGGATTATTTATGAAATCAATATAAACCAAAGAGTAATTACGAATTCTTTAATTTAAATATCAAAAGAAAACATTTAAATTCTTAATTGTTAAAACAAAGTGTGATTTAAACAAGTTTTGAAATATTATTCCAGTTATAGCATTTAGATTGAAACACATATAAGATTATGAATAACTTTGAGAAAATGACAAAGACACATGAAAATACTTGTCTAAAATTTTGCTCAACACATGAATCCTTGGAAAATTCTGATCTTTATTAATCAATTCAGCTTGTTGGCTCATCAGCTGATACAATAACCTTCTGCGTCTTCTTGATCAAAAAGCTATAGAAATGTCTAATAAAATCCACACTACATACTTCAAATTGTGAAGTATTTATACAAAAGTTTATTACAAAATATCTCAAACTAATTTGAGATTTAATCTAGGAAATACAAATATCTTCTTGCAAGAAGATAGAGACAGGTATTGAACTGCTTCATGTTGTCCCTTTTATTTTGGTACTGTTGGCTTTTATGGTTTGATTTTTAGCCCTTTATGCTCCTTTTCTCTTTGATCTTTCATGATGGAAGCTTCATTTACTTTTGGCGTTCATCTGATACACTTTGACCCTGCTGATCTATCTTCATCTTTTTACCTGGTTGTTTTACTTTTACTATACCTTAACCTTTTGACTACATTTTGCTACAGTAAATCAGTCAATTTTTCCCATGTTTCTGCATTAGGTAATTTGGTTTTTAGCATCCTCCTATATATTTCATTTGCCTCAGTGTATGTGGCAAAAGTAGGCTTATTGATGAACAATTTTTTTACCTCATGTTGGAGGTAAAATAAGTTTTCAAATGTCTAGTAGAGTACTTTGCCTGTCAGCAGTGCCTTGATTCATGATGTGTTGACCTATTCTTTTTCTCGCTCTTTGATTTTTCTATTGTAATCCTGCTATGTCATGAGATTGTCACTTATCACTAAGGGACTAGGTAACCCTTTCTCTCTCAAAATTTGAAACTTAACCATAAATCTATTAATGGCTACCTGCATATTATGACACTTGTCCTCGAAGTTTAGCATTACGTTTCTCTTGGAGAGGACCTTTCTCACCTCCAAAATTGTCTCTATTCTATCCTCTATTTCCAATTCCTAAAGCTCATACTTATTCTTACTATTAAGGAATTGGATGATTATGGTACCCTCTTCTAGAATTTCTCCTAATTCTTCTTTTACTCTTTGGATGGCCTCTGTAGCCATGTTTAAAATCGCTTGAATAGATGGCCAAATATCATTAACAGAGTCAATGATATTGGCCCATAGTAGTTCCTTAGCTTGCCCAATGGGTTCCTTTAGTGTTAGGTCCTTCTCCATGGTTTTTAATCTCTTAGTCATCCTGGCATCTTTTTGCACTTCTTCTTTATGCATGATTTTGGCAAGCTTGTAATCAGTTTCGAAGCTTGTCACCCTTTCTTTGAGATTATTTATCGATGTAATCTGTATGGACATTTCTTACATAGCTTTAACTAACTTTTCTTCTTCTTCTTCATTTCATTTACATGTTTCTGATGTAGACTCTGTTAAAACCTGTTGTATTGTGGCCATAGGAGCTGTGGGAGACAATGAGGTTACCAATGTGCAAGGAACAACTATGGTAACTGATGGGATGAAATTCACTGAGGTAGTGGCAATATTAGTTTGCTTTAATTGGATTAGGATGTCCAATTCCTTCTTCGTCTCCCTTAACTGATCATTCAGTTTGAGGACTAAGTCCATCAAATCTTCATGCCTGGTTTGGTTTACCAATACTTCATGTGTCTCAGGATGTTTTAGTTGAGGTATCTTCAATTTCTTTTTGAGTGCTGTAATTTCATCATTCTTTTTATTGATTAGTTGTTCAGTAGATTTGATGTCTTTGAGATCATGTCCTAATTCAATCACTAAGTCTTCCAAAGACTTGATTCTAGTGCCTTTGGCCTGTGAGGAGGCTTTTTCCAACTGATACTGGGCTGAAATGTTGTTCAATGAATTTTGCAACTGATGGGTAGTTATGGCTTTTCCTGTAAGGGTGGAGTAAATCATTTCTTCAGCCTGTTTGCAAAATTCAGTTTGGTCAATGGGATGAATATCCCTTGCCAATACCTCAAAATCAATCTTCTTAAAATCTGTTGATGTCCTTGGTTGTTGTATAGTTGTCTTTATGAAGGAAATTTGCATTTTTCCTTCCTTGATGCTAAAAGATGAAATCAACGTGGTTTGATTTGTAGGTGTAAGCTTGAGATGTTGTGCATAAGACTGTCCCTTTAGTTTCCCATTTCTCATTTGATTTCCTTGAACCTATCCTTTATGTCGTTATCTTTATTAGCAGGCCTACTAAATGAGGATACTTCTACACTGAGCTGCCTTTCTAACATTTTAGTCTGTGATGTAGATGGCTCTTGTGTTTCTCCAGATGGAGTTGTGCCCTTGCTCATGTCTAACTCAGCATTAGTTATTTCTACTGATCCTTCTGTGTCTTCTTGTTCTGAAACATGATTGAGCCTTAGCCTTTTACACTGGCTGGCTTCATATTCCACATTTGAAGTGTCCATTCCTGAACTAGAGGCTCCCTCTCTATTCCTCACTCTGAGGAGTCTACAAAACAACAGGGTTACTCATGGTTCCTTCTTGCTCTATTATCTACAAGAATGAACATTCATCAAGTTGTCTCCCTAAATCAAATAAGTGATTCTCAACATTTACCTTTGTACTATCCCTCTCTATGAGAGTGATTTCCAACCACTTAGATTGATTGACATATATTTCTATCTTTGGTATGGAGTGATGAATGTAAGGTCCCAATTTGACCTTTTGCCTAAGTTTGGTCATAAACCCTTGAGGGTCATACCTCCACATGAAACTATTTTGGAACTTCATTTGTTGTAGAATTTGATCTGCTTCCTACCCTGCTTCTCTAGAATTTCAAATGAAAGTGCCTAACTAATTTTTGACTTTCAACTAATTTCTTTTCTTGGCTGAGACAAAGTTGACTTCATCAAAGTTCATTATCTGCGTATAATACTCTATAGAAAATAACCTCATGGGGAGGTATTTGGGTAATTTGTGTGGGGCAAGCTGGCAACCATAGATTGTTATCTCAGTGTGGTTTTGGTAAAGGTACCAACTGGACAATTAGAGGACCCTTTTTATCTCTTGGATTATTTTGGGAGGAGTACTTCCTATCAGCATAGTCATGACTGGATGGACAAAAAAGTCAATGAAGTCTATATAGTTGTATGGTGATGAATACTTGTGGAAAAGTGGTCTCAAAAATATGGTAGAATTGGGTTGGCCTCTAGTATCCAGCTTTTGGATAGTGAAGGGAAATCTTTCTGACTAATAATACAAAAACATGTGGTATAGTATAGATGAGTACTTGTATACTCTTTCATTGTGCATTCTGCTAAATTGTTCATGCATTCTTTCAGCTTTGAACTGGGCATTATTGTAAAAATTAGCAGGAGGCTTTTCTGGGGTGAAAATGGACATGAAGGCTAGAATGAGCTCATCAACAAATTCATCTGTGGTATAGCCCAAAATACATGATATCATAGTCACAATATGCTTTTTTGTTTTAGAGAAAATCGCAGAAACATATGGAGGGGCATCTTTATGAATGTGTTGCTCTTCTACAATGAAAGTTTGGAATATTTGGGCCAATTTTGATGGATTCAATTTCATGTAAAAGTCTAGCAAATCCTCAATGGAGAGTGGGGTTAGGTTTGGACCTAGTTGGACTTGCAACATCTCATTGATTGATTCAGTTGTAATTGTGAACAAGACTTGTTGGTTTGGGGACATTATAGCTCTCTGGCTAGGAATGTAATATGCATGGAACATATGGAAAATCTCAGGAAAAATATGTACTTGTGGAAACTGGTATTTGTGAAAATTGGAGTCCCAAAGGCCAATGTCATCAGAATGGTTCAGATATCTGGCTTTACTCAAATAGTGAATTTTGAGTGGGACTTCATATGCACTTGTGTCTCTGATTTCAAAATCCCTGTCTGCCAGGGGGAGGTGATCAAGGTCCAAATGGGGATTTGTGATTAGGTTTGACATCCATGGCAACGGGGGCAGCCATAACTCAGTTCTTGTGGATTTGAATTTGGTAATACAGGTTTATTCAGAGATTTTGAAGGAAACTAAAAGCTTTCAGAAGGGTTTGGGAACAGACTTTTAAATTTACTGTAATTTCAATTAATTTTATTTATTTAAAACACTTTAAAGATTGAACATTTTCAAATTGAAAGGGTTGTCTGGTAATTTGTCTTCAAATACCTGGAATTTGGTGAATTAACTTCAAATTTCGGTGTTCTCGGTAATTGCAAAAGTTCGGATGGCTCTGGTATGGACTGAGAGGTTGATCAGGGTCTCAGCAAGTTCTTGAGGAGTAGAATTTGAGGTCAATTGGTGAATTCAAAATTTGTAGGTGTTACAATGGTTTGTAGAGGTTCACATAGAAAATGAGTGAAAAAGGCAAAATAGGGCTTCTCAGCGATTTTATTGAACAACAGTCACTTTTTGGCGGGTAATTCTCAACTGAATAGTGGGCAGTTTTTCAGGTTGAATGGGGAGGTGGTTTCCCAAGCCATCACACCGCTTTCATGGAGGAGTCGATACTTAGGAAGGGTCACTCGATCTATGCCAGCACTTGACACATAGCAGATGGGGGGCCGGGGAAAACCACTTTATCGGGTGGGTAAAGGTCAGCCATTGGGTGAACTCGATATGGTTGTGGACCATGGGATGTAGGCATTCATGATTAGATGGCAGTGAGGTGAAGGATGTGCATGGGTGATATAAGCATAGGCTTCAGGGGGCCTAGGGCTTTAATCCTTGGCAGTTTGGGATTATTTAGGATTTAATCATGGGATTAAATGATAGAGCGAGGCTTAATTACATAATTAGTTTAGCTGTACCATGCAGTGGTGTATTAAGTAAGTTCTATCAGGAATATGGGATAATGAATAGTTTATAGCTAAACTAAGGGTTGGGGGTATTATTTTGCGATTTATTTATATAGGGGAAAAGTTATATCAGGAATTATAATATTATGTTAAAAATTAATATGAAATGAAATGAGTGGAGTGAACATACCATTAATCATAATGTAACCTTTGTGCATTTTATTCGCATACACTTTATACTTAGGATAAAATATTTTTGTGGGTTGTTTGAATGAAATGGAATTTTAACTTGGGGTTGTTTACTTTTCCTAGGCAAATGAAATTTAACCTTACGAAAAGGGGTTTTATTAGGGCGATGAAAGGAAATGAAATTTATGAAGGGGATTCTAACACTTGATTTCCGTAAGTCATTAAGCCGAGGGTCTAGTCCCACCAAAAGTCAGAGAAATGCTCTGAGCCTTTATGACTTAAAGGATTTAAGTACTAGAACTTACTTATGGATGGGGAAATTAGTAAGTAAAGGCATGAAATGGATTAGGGGGAGTTAATTAAATGAGCTTGTAAACCATTGTTTTTGCCTTATTAAATGTTCATGCACATTGAAACATATAATCGAGCATGATAAATGTGCTTTTATCCAAGCAACTTTATACTTCAACAACCTTTCTTCTACTTACTCATTACTTACCCTACCTTTTTTTCTTCATTTTATTTGGGTGCATTTAGGCTAGTAGACCCTTATCATTCATTTTCCTTTTGAAAAGTAGACTATCTAATTCTAATCTTGTATCATCCAAGGGCTCAGATTAAACTGATGAGCTCCTTTTATTTTCTTTACCTATTTAATGATCTGCCAAGATTAAGCTGTTTGGTCAGATTTTATTCTCTAATTATAAACATAAAATTCAAAGCATGAGATAGTCAAGATTAAGTAGTTTGACTACCATGGGTTGTGGCATGTATGACAAGATGCACACAACCATTATTGAAGACAAGAAAGGAGTAAAATAATAGTGAAATTTAGACTTGTACACTTTCATGATCTGTTTTTGTTTTCGGGGTTCATAAATTTTCATTTTTTTTTATATTTTCCTATCGTTTTTCTCCTTTGATATTTATTTTAGGACATACCCTCTTTACATTTTTAAAATTTTTAATATGGAAAACATTTGAAGAAAGAAAAGGTATGTACAATACTACAAGGCTTAAACTTAGCCAATTCAAAATTATGAATCCTATCACTATAGGACTATAACAGTGGCTCCACTTGGGGGTGGCACTTCCTAGTGAAATGTAAATAACTCTAAAGATCAGTAGCCGTTGAATTGTGGCCGGAGTCACCTTTCAAAGTGTCCTCTGTGAATCTACATTATTGAAACTTATGACAGTAAATCTTTCAAATCTTAGGGCCTTCTCTCAGGCTTCAACTTCAAAGGATTACCATCCAATCCAATCTACACTATGCAATGTTATGTACAATGATGGAAATAAAGTGAACTACTGTATGTCAATGGGAAAGTAGTGCTTCAACATCCTACCATTAATAGGTCCTCTGGGTAGATCTTATACATCTATGTTTCTCAAGAAAAAGACATTGTTGCCTCTGTAGCCAAAAATGACATAAGTTCCTGGCCACAAAAAATCAAATTTTCCATGCTTTCCATTATCTTCTCTCCTTGAATCCCACTTGAGGACTTTGTCTCTATGTGAAAATCATTTACCTTAGTCTTTTTATCAAAGACTTTCTCAATTTTTTCCTGGACTTTCTGTGACTTTACATACACTTCTTCCTTGGTCTACTGCAGGTGTATAGTTTTGTTTACTCTCCTTTGAATGTCATTCAGTTCCACCTGTAATTCCTAAAGGACTTTCATGACTGGAACTCCCAGGGATGATGGGAAAACTGCATCCATCCCATAAACCAGCTGATAAGGTGATGTTCCAATGGACTTCTTAGTAGTCAGTCTATTTGCCCATAAGGCATTGACTAACTTCTTGTTCCATGTCTTTTTATTATCCTCCATCAAATTTTTGATAATATTGACCAGGCATTTTTTGGATGACTCTCCTAGTCCATTACCTTGAGGGTAATAGGTTGTGGAATGGCCAAGGGTGATATGTTATTTATTACAGAGATCTATCCTATCAGTAATGAGCTTCTGGGGACATCCAAATCTTGAAATGATATTACTCTCTAGGAAGGTGATTATGACAGTGTCTGTGGCTTCCCTAGAAGGTATGGCCTCTGTCCATTTGGTAAAATTGTATGTGTCTGTTAGAATCCCCTTACGCTGAGCTGAGGATGTTGGGTGTATTTCTCCAATGAAGTCTAAACCCCATTGTTGAAATGACATCTCAGTGGAAATTGGTTTAAGAGGCAAGGGTAACAGTTTCCTCTTTCCCTAAAAAATATGGCATTTTTGAAATGAGGTCACATGTTTTTTGACATCTACAAACAAAGTAGGCAAGTAAAAATAAGCACTCAGAATCTTGTCAGCAGTACTCTTCCAGTACAAGTGTTCTCCATAGTCCCCTGTTGTTATTGGGAAAACTACTGTCCATTCAGAGCTGCTAGTCCCACTAAGATGGGTAGTTATCTTAGAAACAAACAAACTAAAGTTACTTGCATTTTTCTTTATGAGAGATAGAGGAGAAAGAAGCAGAGAGTACCAAACTCAATCTTTTGCTTGGCTCCTTGCTTGTTTCCTTTCCCCTTTGAAAAAACTTCGCCACTCCTTCCTCACTTGTCCCACTTCAAATAAAATTTGTAGAGTCAAAGAAGCATGATACCATCAAAGCATAGAGATCTATAACCATAAAAAATATAGGATCAGATGTATATTAACCATACAAATGCACATATCAATACAAGATTCAGAGATACACAAGAATATGGTGGAAAAATCAAATAGCTTTATTGATAGAAGTAGTAGAGGAGAGGATTACAACCCATTGGTCTGACCCAACGCCATCCTCCCAGCATGAAAGCCATCTTCACCTCATGAAAAGCTTAGATCACCCAACAATACAATGTTACAGAGAAACCAACATCACTTCCTTACAAAATACAAAATTCCAGCCATTGGATCTCTAGGATGAGGGATCCATATATAGATCTTTACAGGTGGGTGAGTCAGCTTCTGGGATTTTGATTAGTGTCATCTCTCTAATAGTTCTTGGTTCCACTTGGAGATTTCATGATCTCTTACTCATCCTTGAGCAAATTCAGAGAGGCAAGTGTCAAATTGGCAGTTTCTAGAAGATTCTTTGGGTTTCCACCTAGCCAACTGCCTCTGCCATTTTTCTTCTCTCTCTTTTCACACCCTACAAAATGGATTTTCAGTATGCATCGCACTTTTTGCATGTGGCGGGTGAGATGCATTGTACCCTTAGCACTGAGTAGTCTGTATGGTCGAGTTTTGACTAGTTCTGAGTATTTTTTCATGGAGAACTTCTGGGAGATGATGTAATCAACTAACCTTTCTCCTTTAGGGTATGAAACAACACTTTTAGGGACTTAGAAGCCCTTGCTTTTATGGACATATGTGATTGGGGTTGGAGTGACCAAATATGTCTATAACAGTTTCCCCCTAAAGCATGAGGTCATAAATCTTTTTGATGTCAAGTGAAATGCTTTATCATGAGGATCTGAGGTTTTTTGAACTGGAAGGTGACCTGTAATAAGATACAATACAATACGTTATCTTCATAATATTTTCATGATCTAGCTAAGGCGGGCATTCCCATGCTCAGCTTTATAAATTCATTTTCATGTAGATAGGATAGATAACTGTCTGTGTGGCAGACTGATAATTCTAGTAGAGCCATCATCCTTTGGCTCAGATAATTATCTATGTAGCAATGATGTAGATTTGATGTCTTTATTTTCCTGAATATATCGCACCCCGGATGGATGAAACTAGATCCGGGGTCTTCAAAACTTGTTCAACCTTCACTCGAAGTACAATTTTATCCATGTGAAAAGATGTTCTGGTGTCGAACATGGAAAAACATTTCCTGATTACCAGCCAATGATGCAAGCTGTTAACAGGCATGAGAGGAATCACCGATAATGATAATGACCCTCAAGGTATTATAGTACGATTCACGTGGTGTGAATACATGAGTTGATGTCAAACACCACGCAAAATATTTTGGTCGAAGGCCATTAATGTAAACCTGTCACCGGAAGTGAGAAACTTTCCATTGAGGCATGCAAGCTTCAAAGTACTGAAAGGGTTGTTCCTAGGTCGACTTCTCGGATGATGATCTGATGTCAAAAAGAAGTGACCCATTGTAGGAGGGCCTTAATGAATCCCACATTTATGACACGAAACAGAGAAAAGGATTTTGTGGAGGTGAAAACGATCTCATGATACAAGGTTCAGGGTCGCGGTCATGAAAGAATGAAGCATGAAGGTATTGCAGCAAATGAGACATAAGCTGGGTTGGTGAATTCTCTGAGCGACTTCTCTTGAACATATCGGCGACACTGAAATGGATTGGTAGTGTAAACCCCAAATAGGGATGGTATGGAGGACCAACGGTGATATGACCGGTGAACGGAGTAACCCAACCCGACTCGATCATGGTGATGGAGTGAAAGTGTCATGTTCAAGAGCGACCTGCTACCAATAAATTTTCTTCAAGTTTTCTTCCCAATTTTTTCCCCACACATTTCTGACCAGTACCTCTTTATTTTTATCAAGCTTGAGGAGGATAACATATGCTTTTTCTATAATTTTCCCTTTAGGCAAACACGTCACTATGTTTTAACGAGCCTAGCGACAATGAAACTCACTCTTGTCTGCGTGGAAAAGTTTGTCACTATTGTTTTAACGAGTTTAAGGACAAAGATAACTCATTTCTTTTCAATTTTTTAAAGAGTCTGAAAAGAGACGGAAAGGAAACTCCAGTATTCCTTTTTCGTAATATAATCCCTTAAGTCCGAAAAAGTATTAAAAAATGCAAAAGGGATGACTTTTCGATAGTTTTAACGAGCCAAACAAGACAAAAGCTTGATATTTTTGTGTAATGATCCCTCAGGTCCAGAAAGATTAAAATCTAGAGGAGGGATGGCACTTCCAATCACTTGAACAAGCTGTAGAGACCAATTGCTCGACAATATTTTTATATTTTATGAGTCAGATGAAAAGAGCTTAAAGGAGACTCATTTTTTGAGGAACAAGTGATGTTCTCAGGTAGTAGCTGGTTCCAGATAAGTTTTGGAAATTTTCAATCACGATAGTGTAAAGAAGGTGGCTAATAGGATCACTCGTCATAGTTGTTCCTCAAAAGGGGTAAACAATCAAATGGAGGCATATGATCAGCTAAAAAAGAGTGGAGGTGATGGTAAGAACACGACCAAGGTTCAAAAGTTGATGATTATGTGATTGCAATGGTTATTTACCGAAGGTTATTTTTTATATGAGCTTAAACTCTGGTGGAACATGTGCTCATTGCTAGGTTTATTTTTTAACGAGCTTGAACTTCGCGTAAAACTTCTAGTGATAATAGTCAGAGATATTCGATTCACTGTTAACACTATGTTCTCTTGATGGTCGTACTACCTATTCAATTGCTCCATAAAACTAATTAGAAATGTACATACATGCTTGAAAATGAGTAAAAAACTAATACCTTGAATTACGTGAGTAATAACACAAAAGTGGTTTTTACCTCTCATTTTACCATTTCATTCAAATTTGGGATTGTTGGAGCTTTGATGGTGTTTTCCCCCTCAATTTTCATTAGCTGATTCTGGGAGATTTTGTGGATGACTTTCGGTGCCGTCTAGACCAGGTAGGAGCTAACCCTGAGCTCTTCAATTGCATCCTTTCCTTTTTTGATTCTGAGCATGTTTTCCTGCTTTTCTGAGCCTCTGGGGTTTGAACATTTCGTTCTCTCCCCATCGCACCTAGTATACATCGAAAGGTGCGATGCATACTAGGTTGGCCATTGCCCAGTCAGTATGCATCCCACCCAGTACACAACTAGGGTGCGATGGGCGTAAGGAGGAATGTTTTTGCACTGATTTTTATTGGAAATTTTGCCTATTTTTTGCCAAATCAGGATCCTAATTCTTCTCTTGTTTGTTTTTCAGAGATTCATTGGAGAAAGATGGTCATTACATGACGTGAATGTGAGCATGAAGAAGAGGACATGGTTGCCTTGCATGATCTGACTACGGTAACTGCATTGCGAAACTGTGGCTTGCTCAAGTTATTCTGCATATCTAGCATGAGGCAACAAATCAACTTTTTGCAATATTTCCTCAATGCATGGGATCCTACCAACCAATTGTTCCAGATTATAGGCAAATCCATCCCTTTGATTGCCAATAACATCTACTTTTTGACCGATTTATCAAGGCGTGGCGCCCCTCTCTCATTATTATGTTCTGCCCGTGGGGGAAAATCCGTGAGGGATTATATTCGTCGATACTGCAAAGATGGATCTCAGCTGAGCAGGGATGGAAAGATCAGTATCTGAGATGTCACTGACTGGTCCTTGAGGACTATCTTATTCACCTTTTCTAGATTGGCTGGTAGCACAACCCTTCACTTAGCCAATAGGTCCTATATGCAGTATGCCTTGGAATGCCTTAAACCAAAGGTATTCAACTAGTGTGATGCAGTACTTCCAGTGATAAAAGAACAACTTACCAAGGTGAAAAATGGAAGATCCAAGAACTTTGGTTATGGTTCTATTCTGACCACTTTGGCCTTGGAGAAAATCACACTGATGCAGCCACAGTACATTTCACTCGGCCTACCACCACCGACTAAGCCACGGATGCAGAGATGGGTTGACCTTATGGCCAGACATGCTGGTCAATTGCAAGTTTCATTCTCTGATGTCTTCTTCAAGTGGTCCAACCTTCAGCATATGGTTTATGCCGAGTATCCATATGCCAGGATGGATTTCTGTGGTGACCCAGATTTGGTGCTGCCGGCAGGCGAGTAGTGGGGTGTCATAGGTAAAAATCTCTGACCATATCTTTGTTTATTGCTTTTATAATGTTCTTGTGCTTTTTCTTTTTATATTATCAAGACTAATCAAAACTCATGTGCATGTAGATATTGGACCAGTGCGACCAGCAGTGCACCCAAGAGTAGCAGCTACCATTCCAGCGGGAGAGGTTGTAGGGAGGGCTGTCCTTCGCGATCTAGATGTAGCTGAGACCCTTGTAGTATTACAGGATCTGATCGAGGGTCTCACCCTTGGTATTCAGGATGTGAGGACCGATAAGTTACCTCTGAGATGACAGCACCATACCACTGGCGTGCCGAGCCGATGGACTAGGCTCTTACGCATGATTACACAGGCGGTGACTTGTTATCACTAGCACCATTAGTCTAGGGTGGCCCCCTGCATTTTTGAGTTTTTGGTCATATGACCGATTTTGTCCTCGACACAGAACACTATGTACAAAATATAAGAAGTTATATATATTTTTGATTTTCAGAGCTTTATTTTGGTTAAGTTACATGATCCTGATGTAAATATTCATGAAATTCTTTTCTTTTATAAATGTTGCAAATGTCTATCTAACACATAGTTTGCTAATGAATCAGTTAATGTGTTTAAGTTTCTGTAAATGTGTTGATATTGAATAGAATCAAACTGCCTTTCGAAAATCTTGACCCCTAGGAACATACGATAGATAGCTGGATTCCGAATGGAATAGATGCCCATAAATTGTAGAATGATTTGTTGTGAGTCTAGCATGATGACAAGTCGGTGTATGCCATGCGCAATGGCATCAGAGAGGAGCTCTATCAACGCGTTGTATTCAGCAATGATTTTCATCGGTCGACCAATACATACCCCTCTGAAACTCACTAACTCACCGCTTGGATCAAAGATGACCCAGGTTGCAGAAGATAGGTTCCACATACTATGACTTACTCCATCGGCATATCCAACAGATGATTCCAATAGGTTCGACATTTGCAATAAATGAAAAGTGGATTACTTAACCAAAACGATCACTCTTAACGAAAACAAAATGTAACAAAAGCATATGAAGAGGTTACGATTCTTAGTCAAGCATAGTAACGCTTAAGGTACAACCCGTTTTGAGGTTGTGACAGTGGAATTCCATCATAATCTACTAGCTTGTAGGCTCCTTTTGCTAATACATGCTTAACAATATAGGGACCCATCCACAAAGACTGGAACTTACCTTCTCCCAATTTATCGGATTCCTAATCGTAAAGTAAGCCCAGATCACCTTCTGAGAAGACACGGGGTTTAACATTCTTGTCAAATTGCGTCTTGACTCATTCCCTATGCACTTTGTTAGCCAAGGTAGCATCACAACAGGTTTCATCCAGTTGGATTAATTCCAAGAAACGAGCTTCTTCCTCTAAAGTTCTGGGGAATGTCTACTGCAAGCTTAAGACATGAAATTTCACACTAAACTGGTAAGACTGCTTCCAGGCCATACACCTGCTGAAAGGGTGTAAATCTGGTTTCATTTCTTACCGATGTCCAGGATGGCCACAAGGCCGAGTATAGGATTAGGTGCCAACTCCGTTTGTGGACTCCAATCATCCTTTGTAGAATGCGCTTCATGACTTTGTTGATTGCTTCAACTTGCCCATTAGCTTGCGGATAATACAAAGTAGAGCTGTCGTGGGACAATCCTAATTTCGCATCTAATTCAATCATCATGTGATTGCAAAAATGTGATCCATGGTTTGTGACTATAACTTTTGGAACACCGAATCTAGAGACTACATGATTGAAACAGAAAAGAGTAGCCATTTTGCCGTTGTTGTTTAATGTAGGCATTGCCTCGGCCCATTTCGTAAAATAGTCAACTACGACTATGATATACCCATGCCCCCTGGCTGAGGTGGGGTTACATGTCATGAAATCTATGCCCCATTTGGTGAATGGCCCAACAACAACTACTGGGTCCAGAGGTGCGGGTGGTATTTTGGTTTTGCAGTGGAAGATTTGACAAGCATGCCAACTTCTGACTGTGGTTATGCAATCTTTGAACATTGTTGGCCAGAAGTAGCCTTCCCTTAAGATATTTTGTGTTGTAGCGTAACCAAATTGATGCCCCCCACACGTGCTTGAATGACAATCGTTCAGGACTTTTTTGGCCTCCTCATGGGTGAGGCACCTTCATAGAACTGTATTGATACCACGACGGTAAAGTGTGTCACCAATGATCATGTAGTCTTTTTCTTGGTATCAAGTATGGCGTTGTTCTGAGTGACAGGCATCAGGCCTGTATGTTTGGGTTTGGAGATAGATTATTATATCTCCATACCATGAATCGTTTGAAGATATCAGAAACAAAGATTCATCCACGATTGTTGGTTTGGATGTTGAATCGTTGGACGATGATGGGAAGTCACATAGTAACTCTGAGAAAACTAGAGATTTCTTTGATTTGGATTTTACAAATTCCAGATCAAACTCTTGAAAAATTTCTATCCATTTCGAATATTTTCCCCCAAGCAACTGTCACAATAAGATGTAAGTCATAGGGTTGCAATTTGACAAAATGGTAGTTTTGCAAAAGAGGATATCGTGTCAAAATATCTGCATTTCTTGAATAGCTGCCAGAGCCAACTTTTCAACATAGGAGTACTTGATTTATGTATCATTTAAGTTTTGACTTAAATAATAGACAGGACGTTTGATTCCATTGTCTTCTTGAACTAAAACCATTGCGATGGTTGTATCTACCGCAGCCAGATACAGGTTAAAATCTTTTTGATAGTCAGGAGCATACATTAATGATGCTTTTATTAGGGATTCCTTTAGAGCATCAAATGAAGCTTGTGCGACCCGATCCCAATTGAAGGGCACTTCTTTTTTCAAAAGGCATGTATAACCTTTAGAAATTTCAGCGTAATTTGGAATGAACCTCCTTAGAAAGTTTTCTTTCCCTTGGAGTTTCTGAATCTGAAGCAAATTTGAAGGTGGAGGAATATCAATACTCGCCTAAACCTTACATGGGTCGAGACAAATCCCGTCCTTTGAAACCACAAAGCCAAGTAAATGACCAGAATTGACACAAAACACACATTTTTGTGGATTAAGTCATATCTTGTAGTGTTCACAACGTAGAAATATAGCTCTAAAGTGTTGCATATGATCAGTCCACTTTCACGAATGAGTCGGAAGATCATCGAGATATGGTTGAATGATGTTCTTGATGTCATGGAAGGCGTAATTCATAGCCCTCTCAAAAGTTTCCCCTACATTCTTCAAACCAAAAGGTAGCTTGCATTACCCGAATGTGACCCACAGACAAATAAATGCAGTCTTTGACTGGTCCTATGCATAGATATTTATTTGATTATACCTAAAAAATCCATCCATAAATGAAAATATTTCGCATCTGGCGCATTCATCAATTATCTAGTCGATCAAGGGTGTAGGGTAGTTGTCCTTTGGACAAGCTTGATTTACATCCTTGTAGTCGACGCACACTCTAATTGTTCCTTGCTTTTTCATCACAGGAACAATGTTCGATACCCAATCAGTTAGATGAACCGAGTAAATGAAACCAGCATGGAGAAGTTTTTCAACTTCCACCTTGATGGCAGCGGCTTTCTTCGGGTGCACTTGCCGAAGCTGTTTTCATATTGGTTTGACATCTCGATACATCTTAATTTCGTGTTCAACGATGCTCAAGTCAATGCCTGCATTTCTTCATATGACCATGCAAAGACATCTCTAAATTCGTGAAAGAGAGCGTAATATACTTCCAGTTCTGATGAAGAACAAGATTTTCCGACATGAATATTCTCTACAACATCTGGTTTGATCGAAATATTTATGGCAATAGTTTCTTCAATATTGGACAGATTTCGTTTGGAATCCACCGTATTTACAATATTTGATAGGAAATCAAAAACTAAAGGATGATTAAGGTCACCAGAACAATCTTCGTTGTAATCCAGAAGATGGGAACGATGGTGGTAATCTTCCCATGGTGCCTCTCCTATCATCACTGACTGAACAATTCCTTCGTATGTAGAATGTCCATGCGACCAAGGATCTGAAGAGGTACCATATTCCTTAGACCTACCTATCGAAACACTCGATGAGAGTTGATTTGGGTTCACTGCCCAGGCCAAGAACATTGATTGCTACAATATTTCTATTGGGCTTGGGGGCAATACCTCGCGATGATCCATGTTAACATCATGTTTGGAAATCCTCTGAATAGAAGATACCATATTGCAGGCTCTCTCCGTGGCCACTTCCACCAGATTGTTTGGAGGCAGTAGGGCAAAAGTACCCATAAAAGTAGGGTCTTTTAGGAGGCCTACTCTGATATTTTGAAGTGATTGAGAGCTTCCATGGATCATCAGGATGCTTCCCGTAACTTGTGAACTATTGGGGAGGAAGGTTTGTTGGTCAACAATTGTCATTCCTCCTTGAAAAGGAAATGCAATCTTTCTGAAGTATGTTGACACAACAACGGCCATAGAATAAATCCATGGCCTTCCCAGTAGGATATTGTAATTGAGGTTTCCATCGATAACTTCAACATCAATTTCTATTGTTTTCCCCCCCAGTTCAACTTGCAAGTTACTTAAAATACCGTATGGGGTGTATGTTTGTTCATTGAATGCTTTTAATGTCGTTGATGATCTTGACAAGGGTGGAGATCCTAAACTTTTCCAGCAACTCATTGACATAATGCAGGTAGATGCCCCCTCATCAATGATTGTTCGATGAATAGTTTTGCTGAGGGATTTCACTTGAATGAGGAAAGCGAGTTGAGCTGGTAGCTAAGGTTCATATCCTTTATGATTAAAGGCCACGAGATTGGAATCTGCGGACAACGATTGGGCCAGGTCCTCTACTATATTATAATTCTGTGCTGCTCTGGCATGAGGATTAAATGTCGATTTGTGTACTACTCCCTTTGGCGGCTTTATCGTTAGCTCAGGGATGATGGGTGGCACAACTTCAGTCGAATTTGTTGTTGAACTACTAGGTTGATCAGTAGCCTTGTTGTTTGACAACTGTGGATTCTCATAATCTTTATTCCTTGTCGATATCAAAGCATCATTTTGTTGTTTCGAAATAGACAACATAAGTGTTATAGACATTTTTGTGCCTTACAGCATGGAGCATGAAATGTCCATAATCTAAGGGATCCAAAGTCCCTAAACATGTTGTTCCTACCCCTAGAGGAACAAGGCTAACTAACCACAGCAATTCACAGAAGTTCTCCACCTGAAGCCACTCAAAAACAAGTCAATTCAGGATCATGTCAACTGCTCCACTGAGCATCTGCGCTGAATGTCAACTGCTCTACTGTCTACCTTCGTTGAATGTCAACTCCAACAAAGGCTACCTGCGCTGAGCGAGTTTGGACAAGTGGCAGGCTCATTCCTCAATGTGTCAATGCTCAGGAAGCTTCCAAAATGACACTTGCCTCAGGGAATTCGACTGGTGATGAGTAAGAGGTTCCAAATCTCCAAGTGGAAGCAAGAACATCCAAGTGGACTCAAGAACTGAGAGAGGGAGAGGACACTAGTTAGATCTCAAGCTGACTCATCCTCTCTCCAAACATCTATATATAGATCTCTCCTCCATGAGATCTAGAGGCTGGAATTTAGCTATTGCAAAGAATTGCTGTTGGTTTGAGACTGGAGACATTGGGTGCTTAATGCTTTGAAGGGAGCTGAAGAAGGAATTCCATTCTGCTGGGAAGGAGATGCTGGATTGGATCCCTCTGGGTTGTATCTCTTCCTGAACCTTGTTATCAATCAATGAAGCTATCTTGGTTTTCTCCTATATACTGGTGTATTTGTATGATTGCATTAGTGTATTTGATTTACTTCTAATCCTGAATCATTTATGAATATGAATATATGCCTTTGTGTCGTGTTCTTCTCTTGTCGCAAGTAGCTGTTCTCTTCTCATAGGTAGCTGTTCTCTTGTGGTCTCGTGGGAATCAAGTAGCTGTTCTCTTGAGCAAGCGAGGAGGCAAGTAGCTGTGAACACGCAAAGAGAAGAGGATCTAGATCGAGGGACAAACAGAAGACAATGGTAGGTCGATCGATCTCCCCTCTTTCACATTTCATAAAGGAAGAAACCAGAATAGTTGTATCTGTTTGTTGCTAAGGCACTGTCACACCTTAGGTGGATAGGATCATCCTGCATAGGCATTTTTCCCCACAACAAATTGGCGACCAACTAGGCAGACCCCGGTTGCCAGCCAGTATACCATTCAGAATTATTTGTCAAATATACAGAATGGTAATGGCTGGCACTATCATTGATGAGGGGGCATCTGTGAGTATCCTTTCCTCTATTGCTTGGAAAGCGCTTGGTTCGCCAGCGCTTTTTCCTGAGATGAGAAGTCTATCGGGCTTTGATAAAGGAACCAGTCGACCTTTAGGGATCCTCCCCAATGTGCCCATAACATTGAAAGGGAAGACCGTTCAAATGAACGTGATGGTCGTTCAAGGACCCTTGGATTATAACCTACTCCTTGGACGAGACTATATATATTGCATGGGAGCTATAGTCTCCTCACTCTTTAGAGTAATGTGTTTTCCGCATGAAGGAAGAATGGTCAAGCTCGTAGACCAACTTTCGTTCCCCGAATCACGCATCGCAAATAGTCATGTACCATCCCTAAATGGTCTATTCATGCAAGAAGTGTCTCAACCCACAGTCTGTCCTCCTGATGAGCGCGAGTAATCCAGGAGGATATGACTGGAACCCAGGGGGCATGCGTCCTGGCCTGCTTCGGCAGGAAAACTTTGGGTATAGAGTAGGTTTCCGCGGGAGAATATGACTAGTTCGTACCCCGTCCGTGATTGGAAGAGGGGTTGTTCTAGAATAGGATTCTTTTGTCAAAGTTACGTGTTTGGCGCCAGAGTCATTCACCCTTGTCTATTTCGGTAGACATTGCCGAGGAAGTGTTTTGTTTGAAAGAGTAACGAGACAATCTTTGGGTAACCTGAAAGAGGTAGGCCTCTCCCGGTAAAACAAAGGTTTTATCTGCAAATTGAGGGGTAACCTTGAAATCGTACTTTATACCTGGGGGCATGCAAACCTTTTGTAGTGCAAGCAAGGGGCAACTATTTATTTTTTAAATTTTTAGGACCTCTAACCCTTTAAACTCGTAGGATTAGTCGTTTCCAAACTTGCATAAAGAAAGGATAAGGAGCAAAGCTTAGTGAGATGAAGCTCCATAAAAAATAGAATCTTGATGAGACACTCTTATCTTATGACTGGGTATTCGAGCAGTTTTAGCATAAAGTTCATGCTCGTTAAAAAATAAACGCAAAATCGAGCAGTTTTAATGCGGAATTTATGCTCGTTAAAAAATAGAAAAGCGATTGTGAGCAAGAGTTTCCTCCAAAGTTCAAGCTCATTAAAAAATGAACCTACCCCAGTAAATAACCACTGTGATCGTAAATTTATTAGCCATAAAAGCCTTGGTCGTGTTTGCACCTGCCACCTCCACTTTTCATTTGGCCGATCGTTCACCTCCATATGATTGTTTACCCATTTTGAGGAACATCTGCGAAGAGTGATTTCACCTAGCCATCCTTGTGACACTGCCGTGATTGGAAAATTCCAACCTGTACCTGGAATCTGCTGCTAACCCTGTTTATCACTCGTTCCTCAAAAGACGAGTCTTCTTTAAGCTCTTTTCAGCTGACTCGTAAAATATGAAAAGATTGCCGAGTTTTGGCCTTCCAGCTCGTTAAAGTGACCGGAAGAGCTATCCCTCCTCTAGATTTTAATCTTTTTGGACCTGAGGGATTATTGCACAAAAAGATCGATCGCTTGTTTTGTTCGGCTCGTTAAAACCATCGAAAACTCATCCCTTCTGTATTGTTTTATACTTTTTCAGACCTAAGGGATTAGATGACGAAAAAGAAATTTTGGAGTTAACTTTATGTACCTTTTCAGACTCTCTAAAAATGAAAAGGACCGTGTTATCCTTGTCGTTAGACTCGTTAAAATTATTAAATAGCAACAAACTTGTCTTTAGACGAGAACGAGTTTCACTATCGCTAGGCTCGTTAAAACATAGCGATGGGATTGCCCGAAGGGCAGGTTATAGAACAAGCATATGTTATCCTCCTCAAGCTTGACAAAAATAAAGAGGTACTGGTCAGCAATGACTGGGGAAAAATTGGGAGAAAACTAAAGAAAACTTTGATGGTAGCAGGTCGCTCTTGAACATGACACTTTTCCTCCGTACCACAATCGGGTTGGGTTGTCTCATTCACCGATCACATCACCATGGTCTCGCCATACCATCCATATTTGGGGTAATTCTACCGATCCATCGCACCAGTGTCGCCATATGTTCAAGAGAAGTCGTTCAGAAAGAGTCAACCGGGTCCCATCCACTGCCATACATTATCCTTCATCCATTCATGACAGCCACCCTGAATCATATGTCACAGATCGTTTTCACCTCCATTGAAATCATTAGCTCCGTTTTGTGTCACTGATGTGGGATTCATTAAGGCCCTCCTTTGACGGATCGCTTCTTGTCGACATCAGCTCATTATCCAAGAAGTTGATCTAGGAACAACCCCTTCAGTACTTTGAAGCTTGCATGCCTCAATGGCAAGTTTCTCACTTCCGGCGACAGGTATACATCAATGACCTTCGACCAGAAGATTTTGTGTGGTGTTCGACGCCAAGTCCTTTATTCACACCACGTGAATTATACTGCAGTACCTTGAGGGTCATTATCATTATAGGTGATTCCTCTCGCGCTTGTTAATGGTTTACACCATTGACCGGTAATCAAGCGATGTCTTTCCATGTTCGACTTCAGTGCAATTCTCACATGGATCGACTTGTACTTAGAGTGAAGATCGAACGAGTTTGAAGACCCCGGATCTAGTTTCATCCATCCGGGCTGTGATATATATTCAGGAAAGATAAAGACATTTGACATGTACATCATTGCAGCAGATGATCATCCTACTCAAAGGATGATAATTTCGCCAAAATTATCAGTCTACCATCAGACGATCGTCTGTTCTATGTACAAAAATGAATTTATAAAGCTGAGCATGGGAATGCCCACCTCAGCTAGATCATGAAAGCAGTATGAATCATAATGTATTGTATTGTATCTTATTACAGGTCTCCTCCCAGCAGATGGATGAACTTCGGACCCTCCTGGATAAAGCATTTCGCCCGATAAATGGCCTCATACTTTAGGGGGCAACTGTTATAGACATGTTTGTGCCTTACAGCATGGAGCATGAAATGTCCATAATCTAAGGGATCCAAAGTCCCTAAACATGTTGTTCCTACCCCTAGAGGAACAAGGCTAACTAACCACAGCAATTCACAGAAGTTCTCCACCTGAAGCCACTCAAAAACAAGTCAATTCAGGATCATGTCAACTGCTCCACTGAGCATCTGCGCTGAATGTCAACTACTCTACTGTCTACCTGTGTTGAATGTCAACTCCAACAAAGGCTACCTGCGTTGAGCGAGTTTGGACAAGTGGCAGGCTCATTCCTCAATATGTCAATACTCAGGAAGCTTCCAAAATGACACTTGCCTCAGGGAATTCGACTGGTGATGAGTAAGAGGTTCCAAATCTCCAAGTGGAAGCAAGAACCTCCAAGTGGACTCAAGAACTGAGAGAGGGAGAGGACACTAGTCAGATCTCAAGCTGACTCATCCTCTCTCCAAACATCTATATATAGGTCTCTCCTCCATGAGATCTAGAGGCTGGAATTTTGCTATTGCAAAGAACTGTTGTTGGTTTGAGACTGGAGACATTGGGTGCTTAATGCTTTGAAGGGAGCTGAAGAAGGAATTCCATTCTGCTGGGAAGGAGATGCTGGATTGGAGCCCTCTGGGTTGTATCTCTTCCTGAACCTTGTTATCAATCAATAAAGCTATCTTGGTTTTCTCCTATATACTGGTGTATTTGTATGATTGCATTAGTGTATTTGATTTACTTCTAATCCTGAATCATTTATGAATATGAATATATTCCTTTGTGTCGTGTTCTTCTCTTGCCGCAAGTAGTTGTTCTCTTGTCACAGGTAGTTGTTCTCTTGTGATCTCGTGGGAATCAAGTAGTTGTTCTCTTGAGCAAGCGAGGAGGCAAGTAGCTGTGAACACCCAAAGAGAAGAGGATCTAGATCGAGGGACAAACGGAAGACAACGGTAAGTCGATCGATCTCCCCTCTTTCACATTTCATAAAGGAAGAAACTAGAATAGCTGTATCTGTTTGTTGCTAAGGCACTGTCACACCTTAGGTGGATAGGATCGTCCTGCATAGGAATTTTTCCCCACAAAAATAAGCACTTGGGATGGGGAAGCATTTTCGCTAGCAACCAGATTCGTTTCTAGGTTTAGGAACAGATCATTCAATACTGTTGAAGTTTTTGAACTCTTAAAGAATTTTTTAATCTCATCTTTATGTGGACAATCTCTCGTCCAATGATACTCATCGCATATCTGACACCTCGAAGGAGGTTTATTTTGCCCAGAAAGGTTTGCAAAATATTTTTCAGGAGACGAATCATCTTTTTTCTTCTTTTTGCTTTTCCCTTTCTTCTTGCCCCCTGGTTGCTTTGGTTTTTTGCCTTTGTCTGTCGACATGGCATTAACCTCTAAGGTAAGAAGTTCTTCATTTTCATTTTGACTCGAAACCTTACGGGCTTTCTTAGATGTATCCTTTGTGGATTTCGTGTTGGTCATACCTATCACTCCATCACTGGAATGAGAGTCTTTGTTTGATTTAGGAGGAGGAATGGAAAACTCTGGTCTAGGAGCATCAGGGATTTTGTCATAGAGCGTGCTAGACTGAGTATAGATCAAGTCTAGATATTGCGCACGAGCAATGACTTGCTCTTCAGTGACAACCCCCCCTTTAGCCACATCTTCTATAATAGAAGGTAATAATGACTTAATAAACCATTCAGCTAGCAGCTGATCAGGGACATACATTTTTACCATTTGATGACGATGTCGCCACTCATGAATATGATTAGATATGTGAGTGGTTGTCGTCTGCTTAAAATTGGTATGAAGCTCTATTCCTGTTTCGTACCTTATGGGCAACTGAAAATGGGTTAAAAAGGTCGTGGCAAGGGCACTGAAGTTATTGAATTAAGCTCTAGGCAATTCGATGTACCATTTTCCTGCCGGACCAGTCAACGTTCACTAAAAAGGCAAAGCCTAATAGAATCATCATTTAGAGTGTTGGATGAACACCACAGATGAAAGGTTATCACATGATTCGATAGATCTTCACCCAGATTTCCATTGAATTTAGGAATATCTTACGGAAGTTTATGAGGAATTACCAGCCACCAAGGGCCGTAAGCAATTGGATCATTTGTTAGCCGATTCAGATCTAGTAATTCTAAAGTTGCAACTAAAGGCAATTGTTAATTCAGGTTTGGCGAAGCATACCCAGGATAGGACGAGATCGCCTGAGCAGTGGGTCTTTGCATACTAGCATATTGTACTTGATGCTGATAAATTTTATAAGGTTGATGGGCATAACCATTATGATATGATGGCTGGTGACCGTTTTGAATATATGGCTACCCATTACCCACAAAGCTTTGTTGATTAGGTCCTTGGTAAGCTTGCCGGAATTGTGGTTGTTGATATTGCACTAGCCATGGCTGTGAGACCATTTTCTGTTGCCCAATACTGAATGTTTAACCAAGATGAGGGGTTATAGTACCTGTTTGAGCTTGGGTCACTTTAGTTAAGGATCCACTAATCGACGGTTGTGATTGGGTCGCAGAGACAAGAGGTTTTGTATCACGACCTGAGAGACTAGTGGTTGACATACAAAAGGCAGTGCTTGTACTTGCGACACCATCACAATAGTCGGTTGAGTTGGAATATTTGACACAGGTCGATTCATTTGTATAGAATATACAACCCTTGGTTGTTGAGGCAGCATTGGTATCCAACCACTGGATGCGATTCCAGCCTGACCTAAATTCTGTTGTGAACTCTCATATGCTTGTTCACTCGGAGGGAACAATGAAAGGGCATATTGCCCCCCATATGGTTGCCATCCAGTGTTCAAAGGCAAAATTGGCCTTTGGAGACTGGACTGCCCAAATTGATACTTGTGCGAAGGATCAATTTGCTGAGACTCAACATAAGAGATTCAAAATGAGGTACTGGATGAACAAATGGGAACAGACCATACTATCGAAACAGTCCTTGGGTGGACTCCATCTAGCGATTGAGAGCTAGTTGGGACAGATGGTATACTAACGAACATTGTCGAAGAGGCGGTAGGAGGTTCCGCTACTGCTGTGTCAGATGACACAGTCCTAGATGTCGATGGTTGTTCAGACATATCAAGTCTATCCAAATATTTCCTAGCAATTCTACAGGAACTTGCGATGAAGGATGACTAACTTCTGTTGTATAAGAATATAGATGGATCCCGGTTCCAAAATGCAATGGGGTACTGGATGGAAGACCCTCCATAATCTCTTCTATAGCAGTCAATTCGGGTGGAAGAGGTAGACCGTCAGGTCCGTAAAATATTTCTAGTGCTGAAGAAGGTATAGACTCTGCAGCGATAGATGTTGGAGGGGTGACACCTTCTGAATCAGCCCTAGATGGAGCTGGTTCGGGAATAGAAATGTTTACCGTTACACGAGGATCAGTTCTAATGTCCTCTTGTGACTGCAGAACTTCTTCTGTAGAGGTAGGGATACCAGAAATGGTTGGAGTAACTGGAGTCTCTCAGGATGTTGAAGCACAAGTTTCAAACAAACCAGGGGACTTTGACCCAGTTAAACAAGTTCGCTTGGCTCGGAATGGCTTTGTTTCCTGAGTCAAAGAAAGTTGACTCGTTAGTCTCCATGAATGATGGGGTTTTGATTGACTTTCTTCCACGATTGCAGATTACTTAATCAACTCAAAATAGAAAGGGAAAATGTTATTCCAAATTAAATGAATTTTATGAAGTTCTAACACAACTTTCTTTTTCAATTTTTAAGAGTCGAGAAAAAGCTAAAGATGAATCTAGTCACCTTTGATTTTTATGAGCCTAAAGTGACAAGTGCTCAGATGGACATTTTCTTTTAAGGAGTTTGAAAAGGAACGAAAGTTACTACTCTGGAAATCTAGAAACAGGGATTACCAAACCAATCGCAAAACTGCAGAATACTTTTTACGGTACGAAAGTCAATCTTCTCGAATGTTGTGTTCAGTGCATTGCGATCGATAGGGCGGCAGACATGGCTTCCTAAGGATAAAGGATATAGCCTATTTTGGTCTCCCAATATATACTTGATGGTATGCGGGAGCACAAGTCCATACTAGCACTTGTTGTGTCAAAGAGGAGGAATCACCCAACCTACGATGAAAGTGATAGTTACCAGGCTTTACGACGCCGAAATACATCTCTAGGCTAGACTTCTAAATGTTGTGTGTTAGGTTCCAAAGAATTTTTATTTTCATTGAGATTTATTTTACAGTTGATCTTTATTAAGAAGTTTGCCTTTAAGGTTTACCACATTATGTAGAGATACAAATCCTAAATATGCAATCTAAGATGGTAAACAGTCATTTACTTTCTTTTTGCAATCAAAATCCTAGCTACTAAGGAAAGAGAAGAGAAATTCTTTCAACATAGAGCAGAGAGCACACACTAGATACATTATCCTCAATCAATATCAACAAGAAGTCTAAATGCAAATGCACATGCATGTATTTGTTTTCCGCTTTCTTAATGTGTGAATGACAAAAAGAATGCTAAGTACAGATCTGAATTATTTTTCTTTCAAGTTGACAGTAATAACAATTTTCTTTTCAAAAACAAAAGGAAGACGGAGACAACACTTTGTGATTTCAAATTCAAAAAATGAAAGGAAGACTAAGATGATACTTTGCGATTTCAAATTCAAAAAATTAAAGGAAGACTACTTTGCGATTTGGAATTCAGAAAATGAAAGGAAGGATAAGATGATACTTTGGAATTTCGAATTCGAAAAATGGAAGGGAGACTAAGAGCTACACTTTCAATTTCAACTTGAAAACTGCTTTCGACACTTCAAAGAATTTATGATTCAAATAAAAAACAATGGCAAAAGTGTAATCGACTATCAGAAAGAGGAAGACTCTTTTCTTTGATTGAAAATGACACTTGCGACACTTTCAAATCAAAAGATGACAGTTCAATTAAGCTACTGTTTGCCGAAAGAGAACTGTAAATGGAGAAAAATACATAAAAACATTCACAATTCTTTATACAATGGAGGCTGAATAATGCAAAGGAAGGGAGTTTCAACAGTGATATACTGATCACAGACAGCAAAACTACTGAATAAAGCTGAAGACAATGAAGAAAAAACCAAAACCTGGAGGCAGAATCAGTTTTATCTAATCATCACACTTGTAACACAAGGAAACAGGGATGCATCTCACTTACAACACACATGAGGTGTGATGCATCCAGACTGCCAATGGGAGACAGTGTGATGGTCGAGGAACGAGACTAAGCTTGGTTTTTTCTCACAGTTTATGGCTAAGTTCAGGGGTTTAGGCTTAGCTAATGATAGGCAGTAAACACAAAGTATAGGGGCTGATCTAATGAGGTTACTTGAGCTACCACCAGGGCTCTTAGGATGTTTACAAGACAGTTGTTCAGTTTATAAACAAAACCAAAGACAGATTGAAGCAACATTGATCTAATTTGCACTTGCATAGCAAATGCAGTTTGAAGGCTAGCTGGCTTAACTTCAGGCTGTGTCTGTAGTTATAAAGCAAACAAATATAAACAAGAAAACAAGCTATTCACTCCCCAGCGGACTTGCCATTTTGTTATCGAGAAAACTAGCATCCATTCAGAGCTGCTAGTCCCACTAAGATGGGTAGCTATCTTAGAAACAAACAAACTAAGGTTACTTGTGTTTTCCTTTATGAGAGATAGATGAGAAAGAAGCAGAGAGTACCAACCTCAATCTTTCACTTGGCTCCTTGCTTTTTTCCTTTCGCCTTTGACAGAACTTTGCCACTCCTTCCTCACTTGTCTCGCTTCAAAGAACACCTGTAGAGTCAAAGTAGCATGATACCATCAAAGCATAGAGATCTATAACCATACAAATGTATATATCAATACAAGATTCAGAGATACACAAGAATATGGAGGAAAACTCAAATAACTTTATTGATAGAAGTAGTAGAAGAGAGGATTGCAACCCATTGGTTTGACCTAGCGCTATACTCCCAGCATGAAATCCCTCTTCACCTCATGAAAAGCTTAGATCACCCAACAATACAATGTTATAGAGAAACCAACAACACTTCCTTGCAAAATACAAAATTCCATCTTTTGGATCTCTAGGATGAGGGATCCATATATAGATGTTTGCAGGTGGGTGAGTCAACTTCTGGTATTTTGATTAGTGTCATCTCTCTAATAGTTCTTGGTTCCACTTGGAGATTTCATGATCTCTTACTCATCCCTGAGCGAATTCAGAGAGGCAAGTGTCAAATGGGTAGTTTGTAGAAGAGAATACCACAATTTTTAAGAGAATACCACAATTGTCCTTCCAAAGCAATGTATTATCTATAACACAATATCTCAATGACTTCATTTTTAAGAATCTAGCTTTAGTTCTTATCAGTCCAAGAGGAGCCTATAAGTTTAGTAATAAAAATGTAATATCAGCATACCATGGTGATTCAGTAAAGGATTCACTTATCTGTGGAGTTGCCATCTCCTCCTGATCATCCAAAGCACTAATGAAGTTGATATCAGGGGCCTACTAGTTCGATTCACCCATGAGTTTGGCTAAACCTTGGCCTTTGATGAGCTTGGTGGGTTTTATCTCTATGTCATATTCTAATATTGTGGAAATCCACTTGCCTATTTTTCCTTCAAGCCCATTTTGAGTGAAAATGTCATTAACTACAGAGTTCGAAACATAAGCAATAATGTGAGAGTATAGAATGTATACTCAAAAATATTTGATAGCTTTAACCAAAGCCAATGCCTGCTTTTCCATGATATTGTATTTTAGTGTGGCATCCCTCAAGGATTTACTAAAGAATGTTATTGGTTGTTCATATCCTTGATTTTTCTTTTGCAGCAAGATTGCTGCAAAGGTGTGTTCTAAAGCAAAATAAAAAATAATAAAATCTTTGCTAAAGTCAGGACTAATCAAGACTGGAGTCTCGGTTAATGCTTCCATAATAGCTTCAAAGGATTATTTGGCCTCCAATGTCCACTTGATTGATGAGTCATTTCTTAGCATGTTATTCAATTCCATAATTAATTTTGTTAGATTTGAGATGAATCTCCTAAGAAAATTAATCTTACCTAGAAATGATTGTAGCTCTTTTATGTTTCGGGGATGGGAAATGGTCAAAATGGCTTCTATTCTAGTAGGGTCTATCCTAATCCCATCTTTAGATATGATGTTTCCTAACAACTTTCTCTCTTCAAGACCAAAAGGTGTCTTTTTAGGATTTAAAGAAATCCTAAATTTCCTACATTTGATAAATACTCTTCTGAGGTGGTCTAAATGTTCATTGTCTGATTTAGAGAAGACTATAATTTCATCCTCATATACTACTAAGAAATCATGGATTTCTTTGGCAAAATCTATATCCATAGCTCTCTGAAATGTGGCACCTGCATTCATTAATCCAAAGAGCATCTTCAAATACATGAAGGTACCTGAAGGAGTAGTAAACACAGTTTTGGGTTGGTCCTCAGGTTGGACTAATATTTGGTTATAGCCAGAGAATCCATCTAACAATGAAATCCTAGATGAGCCCACTACCCTTTGCAATATATGGTCCATTTTCGGTAAGGGGTAGTTGTCTTTTAAAGAAGCCTTGTTTAAGTTTCTAAAATCTACACAAAGTCTAATTTCACTTGTCTTTTTCCTAGTAACTAAGTTTAAAATCTAGTCTGAGTATCTAATGGGTGCTATTATTTGGGCATCAATCATCCTTTTAACCACTTTTTCTATGGATGGCATAAGAACTAGGTTTATCCTTCTAAGTTTAGGCAAAAAATTATCTTTCAAATTAAGAATCTCAGGATCATCATCCATTATTTCATCTATCTCTACATTCTCTAAACTATCTATTTCTACCTTAGTAAATTTAGTTGGTTTATGTACATCAAAAACATTTACATCTAAGTTGCTTTCTACATTATTGTCTATTGTGTAGTTATTATCTATCTTACAGTTCTGAAATTCACCTTCATTGTTCATGAAATCATAGATCTGAGAGCCCTCGAAAGAGATCTGCCAATACTTAATGTTATCTGGTATAACAAGCCTGTGTCTGACCTCTGCAGTGTACTCGTGGTTTGGTTGAAATGGTAATTTACAAGTACTAGCAAAAGTAGCAAGATTGTGGGCCTCGATGTTTTGTTTTCTGGGAACAGCAGCAAATTTTGATTCCAGGAGGTCCTTGACCAACTCTAAAATGGTATCCCTACTACCAAGCCTAAGGTTGTTTACAAAATATTCACCACTTATCTATTTCATAATCAGCTCTAAGTATCCCATGATAGAAACTCTTTTGGCTCACAATTTCCTAACTAATTGTAACCCTAGAATCGAGGCTTCATATCCGGCCATGTTATTGGTACCTTTAAAGTTCAATCTGAAAGCATGCCACTCAACATGGTTATTTTCCATATTATGGATCCAGACTCCTGCACCAACCACCAACCTATTTACACACCCATCAAAATCTAAATGCCATAATGACTCATGGAATATGTTCTCATTATCAACTATTCTGTACTTAAGGTCTTTGGCTGTGAATGCCTTTTTATCATTTTCTGCATTGTATAAAATGAAGGAGTCCATATCTAACTGCATGGAGTATATGGGAAAGTTCTGGGGCTTCTCCTCGCTACTAACCATGTACTTTATTAATGTCTCCCTATATAATTTTCTTGGTTGGCCAAAAATAGATATGGTGGCATAAGACATATCCAACTACAAAGATCCCTGCAATTTTTCTCCCCATAAGCGAGAGAGTAGCATTCCATATTTTGGTGGGATATATGTAACTACAATGTCCATCAAAATGCTATTTGCAGGGCATTGGACACGAGTCACACATAAGTCTTTGATTAGACCAAGGCATTTAACCTTGCTGGAGTCAAAAGAAAATAAATTCCTTATTAGGCTTGGTTATGTCTAGGTTCAATCTTTCCATTATTGCTTTTGGCATGAGATTGTGGGATGCTCCTGAGTCCAACATAGTGTTATATAAAATTTTATCATGAATATTTAGGCTGATGTAAAAAGGAGGAACTCCCCCTTGCTGATGAATTCCATTGGCCTCAGGGCCAAACAACAATTCTGGCTGGTCATCATTCAAATTAATAGAATCCTCTCCCTCTCATATGTTCAAAGTCTCAGTTATCTATGACCTATAAGATTTATTCTTTCCCAGTTCGTTGAAAGGTATTAATATGTTTAATTTAGCTATTTCATTCTTAATATTGAAAGGGAGCTGAGGTTTGCTTGTTTGATTCAGATCTTCCTTAATGTGTGCAGGTTGAGTGTCTTTATCTTGTTTCTCAGTGGTAGGCATTTCAGTCTTTGTTTTTATTATTTTACCTTGATCTCTTTTATCTTGATTGTTTTCAATGATTGGCTCTATTTGGGTTTCATTAGAGGTTATATCAACAATCCTAGGGGTTGAAGTTTCAGGTGTTCCCGTAGGGAGAATTTGCAATACTTTTTTAAATAGAGTTTCTTTTATTATATTATTCTAAGTTTGGATGGATCTTTTAATGGGAGTCTCGTTATTATTCTTACTTATCAAGCTATATTGTTTATGTACCTCATATATAGCTTATTCATACCATTTTTTAAAATCAAAATATTCACCGGATTCTAACTGTAAATGCTGAAACATATATAACTCCTGTTCTTCTTGAGTAAGAAAAACATTATCTTCCTCTGTGGTTTCCAGTAAGTTAATCTGGGTATCATCCTCTTCTTCTTGGTTTTGTGATTCCTCAACATAGTTTTCATGGAAGGGTGGCCTAATCCTTTGGTCATGGGGGTTGTTGTTGTTGATTATCCCATTGATTTTTCCTATCCATGATATCTAACCTATCCATAATTCCTTCTAAACTTTTAGCTAAAACATCTACTTCTCCATATAAAGTTGAAGCGTCTTCACTAAATACAACTTTCTTTTCATTCCTCATTTGTGCTTTCCTAGCTAACAGGTTGGATTCTACACTGACAGCATTACTCTGCATTTTTGTGTTTCAGGATTTCTCTCCCTTAGTTGGTATGACATATCAGCATCAAAACCAGCAGGGAACTTAATTAATGCTAGGTTAGGTGGGGGCTTAATATTGGCTGGAATTTCATTATATATATTATTAAACCTAGTGCAATAGTCCTGAACTGATTCGTTGGGAGCTTTCCTAATATTTTCATATTCAGAAAGTATTTGCAATTAGTTCTTCTTTCTTTCCCATCCTTCAATGAATAACCTTTGAAAATTTGCTAGGTCTGCAATGTGGTTGGCAAGAAAGGCTTTAAACCACTTCTTGACATCACCAGTTAAAATTTCAGAAAACAATCTCATCTGGACATATGCCTCATCTATTTCATGCAATTCAAAAAGGTCAGACATCTTGTTTACATGCTTCTCGGTGGTGTAATTACCAGTAGCTTCAAACAAGAAAATATTACTCTGATAATCTACAAGCATGGCATGAAGTTTGGCAGGTAGAACAAGATGAGCATATCTGTTTGCCATTGCTGTGATTCTGGTTTGACTGGGGGGTAAAGTTGAGGTGGTTGAAGAAGGTCTTGAAACTATTGGAGGTGAATTAGATGATGATGAATATGATTGATTAATAAGTGATTTAGGTGATTCAATTGTGGTAGATACAATTGATGAAATTTTGGTAAAGGAAGGTGGATTTATGGTGAGTGATGATTGTGAAGAAATTTGAGATGAAACAGTAGTAAGGAAAGATAGCTCTATAGATTGGTGAAGATAAACATTATCTATATTACTAATCAACGTAGAGGTCAAGGCTTATAATTTTTCAAAAGTATCTAGGACAAATTTTTCCAAATCGGGATAATAACCCTTTTTCATTCAATGAGTTGAGTAAACTCAGGGTCTAAAACTATTTCATGGACATCATTCTTAGATTTGGTTCTAAATAGTGAGATGTCAAATGACAAACCAAAAGGGACTTCTTCTAAAGTTGAAAACTCCTTACATAGTGAATTGGCTCTGTCTAGCTGGCTACTACTGGCTTGAGTTTCTATTGTTCTAAGTTGTCTTCAAATCCTCTATGGGTTATCCACTACAGTTGCAGGGTTTGGATCTGGGTTGGCCCTAGTGTAGTGAATCTTTTTAGGAGCCTGAATTTTAAGTTTTAAACTCTTTTTATGAATTTTTTTGAAAACTTGATTCAAGGTTTGATTGAAGGTTTCCTTAAAGTTTTTATGAGACTGAGGATCGAAGTCCCTAGTATGGTCAGTAGAATTTTTTTCACTCTCATAATTCCTTTGAAGTAATAAGAAGGAAAAACCGAAGGTAACCACTATCCACTTTTGGAGATCTGGACCTAGCCTTCCTGATGCTCAAAGAGGACTCTCTCTTTAAGATTTAACTTTGTTTTAGTTAAGATGTTTTAGGCTAGGTATGATTGTTCAAGGGGTTTTGATTTTGTTTGAAATTGGGTGGTGGGATCTCTTAAACAGATGGATAAATTGATGTCTTTTGGACCATTGGGCTATGGAGTCAATTGATAAGGAAGAAAGGCTTGATAACCTCACCAAAGGGGATGTTCCAAGGGCAATATAGTAGAGTGTATTCAGAATGTTTGAGAGAGAGGGGTGAAAGGGTTTCACTCGGGGTGAGAGAGAAGTTAAGGGTTCTCAGACCCAGGTAATGAATGAGGAAGGAAGTGGTAATCAAAATCAAAGGGTAGTTAAGAATCCTTTAACCTGGATTATTTATGAAATCAATCTAAACCAAAGAGAAATTAAAAATTCTTTAATTTAAATATCAGAAGAAAACATTCAAATGCTTAACTGTTAAAACAAAGTGTGATTTAAACATGTTCTGAAATATTATTCCAGTTATAGTATTTAGATTGAAACAAATACAAGGTTATGAATAACTTTGAGAAAATGACAAAGACACATGAAAATACTTGTCTGAAATTTGTTCAACACATGAATCCTTGGAACAGTCTGATCTTTATTAATAAATCTAGCTTGTTGGCTCATTAACTGATACAATAACCTTCTGAGTCTTCTTGATAAAAAAGTATATAGAAATGTCCAATAGAATCCACACTACATACTTCTAATTGTGAAGTATTTATACAAAAGTTTATTACAAAATATGTCAAACTAATTTGAGATTTAATCTAGGAAATTAAAATACCTTCTTGCAAGAAGATAGAGACAGGTATTGAACTGCTTCATGTTGTCCCTTTTATTTTGGTACTGTTGGATTTTATGGTTTTATTTTTAGCCCTTTATGCTACTTTTCTCTTTGATCTTTCATGTTGGAAGCTTCATTTACTTTTGGCTTTCATCTGATACACTTTGACACTGATACACTTTGACCCTGCTAATCTGTCTTCATCTTTTTACCTGATTGTTTTACTTTTACTGTACGTTAACCTTTCTATTGCATTTTTCTATAGTAAATCAGTCAATTTTCCCATTTCTTAGCATCAGGTAATTGGATTTTTAGCATCCACCTATATATTTCATTTGCCTCAGTGTATTTGGAAAAAGTAGGCTTATTGATAAACATGTGCTTTACCTCATGATGGAGGTAAAACAAGTTTTCAAATGTCTGGTAGAGTACTTTTCCTATTTGCAATGCCTTGATTGATGATGTATTGATGTGTTCTTTCGCTAGCTATCTGATTTTTCAGTTGTAATCCTGCTGTGTCATGAGCTTGTCGTTTATCACTAAGGGACTAGGTAACCTTTCTCTCTCAAAATTTGAAACTTAGCCATAAATATGTTAATGGATACCTCCATATTATGACACTTGTCCTCCAAGTTTAGCATTAAGTTTCTCTTGGAGAGGACCTTTCTCACCTCCAAAATTGTCTCTGTTTTGTCCTTTATTTCCAATTCCTAAAGCTCATACCTATTCTTATCGTTAAGGAATTGGAGGATTACTAGTAGCCTCTTCTGGAATTTCTCCTAATTCTTATTTTACTCTTTGGATGGCCTCTATATCCATATTTATTAAATCTATCTGTTCAAAAATCACCTGAATAGATGGCCAAATATCATTGAAAGAGTCAATGATATTGGCCCATAGTAGTTCCTTAGCTTTCCCAAGGGGTTCCTTTAGTGTTAGGTCCTTATCCATGGCTTTTAATCTCTCACTCATCCTAGAAGCTTTTTGCACTTCTTCTTTGTGCATGATTTTGGCAAGCTTGTAATCAGTTTCCAAGCTTGTCACCTTTTCTTTGAGCTTATCTATCTCTGTATTCTGTATGGACATTTCTTCCATAGATTTAACTAACTTTGCTACTTATTCACTTGATGTACCTATCGTTGATGTAGACTCTATTAAAACCCGTTGTGTTGTGGCCATAGGAGTTGTGGGAGCCAATGAGGCTACCAATGTGGAAGGAACAGTCATGGTAACTGTTGGGATGACATTCACTGAGGTAGTGGCAATATCAGTTTGCTTTAATTGGATTAGGTTGTCCAATTTCTTCTTTGTCTCCCTTAACTAAACATTTAGTTTGAGGACTAAGTCTATCAACTCGTCATGCCTGGTTTGGTTTTCCAATACTTCCTCTATCTAGGGATGCTGCAGTTGAGGTATATTCAAATTTTTTTTATCAGTTTTTCAGTAGCTTTGATTTCTTTGGGATCATGTCCCAATTCAATCACTAAGTCTTCCAAAGAATTGATTTTGGTGTCTTTGGCCTGTGAGGAGGCTTTTTCCAACTGATAGTGGGCTGAAATGTTGTTCAATGAATTTTGCAACTGATCGGCAGTTATGTCTTTTCCTCTAAGGGTGGAGTAAATCATTTCTCCAGTCTGTTTGTGAAATTCAATTTGGTCAATGTGATGAATATCCCTTGCTAATACCTCAAAATCAATCTTCTTGAAATCTGTTGATGTCCTTGGTTGTTGTACAGTTGGCTTTATGAAGGACATTTTCATTTTTCCTTCCTTCATGTCAAAAGCTAACATCAACCTGGTTTGATTCATAGGTGTAAGCTTGAGATACTATGCATAAGACTGTGCCTTTAGTTTCTCATTTCTCATTTTGATTTCCTTAAACATGTCCTTTATGTCCTTATCTTTATTAGAAAGCCTAGTAAATGAGGAGACTTCTACACTGAGCTTCCTTTCTAACATTTGAGTTTGTGATGTAGATGGCTCCTTTATTTCTCCAGATGGATTTGTGCCCTTTCTCATGTCTAACTCGGTATTAGTTATTTCTATTTAGCCTTCTGTGTCTTCTTGTTCAAAACAAGATTGAGCCTTGGCCTTTTACTCTGGCTGGCTTCATATTGCACATTTGAATTGTCCATACCTAAACTGGAGGCTCCCTTTCTGTTCCTCTTGGGATTCCTTTCCCCATTTTAAAAGGTCTGCAAAATAGTAGGGGCACTCATGGTTCCTTCTTGCTTTGGTACCTACAAGAATGAGCTTTCATCAAGCTATCTCTCTAAATCAAACAAGGTATTCTCAACATCTACCTTTGTACTATACCTATCTATGAGAGTGCTTTCCAACCACTTATATTGATTGGCATATCCTTCTATCTCTGGTATGGGGTGATGAATGTAAGGTCCCAATTTGACCTTTCATCTAAGTTTGGTCATAAACCCTTGAGGGTCATACCTCCAAATGAAACTATTTTGGAACTTCATTTGTTGTAGAATCCGATCTTCTTCCTGCCCTACTTATCTAGAATTGCAAATGAAAGGGCCTAGCTAATTTTTTACATTCAACTGTGTTCTTTTCTTAGCTGAGACAAAGTTGACTTCATGAGAGTTCATTATCTGCCTATAATACTCTAGAGAAAATAACCTCATGGGGAGGTATTTGGGTAGTTTGTATGGGGAAAGCTGGCAACCATAGATTCTTATCTCAGTGTGGTTTTGGTAAAGTTACCAGTCTCCCACCTTACCTTTCTTGGACAATTGGCGGACTCTTTTGATCTCTTGGCTTATTCTAGGTGGAGGACTTCTTGTCAACATAGTCATGACTGGTTGGAAAAAAGAGTCAATGAAGTCTATATAGGTTGATGGTGATGAATACTTCTGGAAAAGTGGTGTCCAAAATATGACAAACCTGGGTTGGCCTCTAGTATCTAGCTTTTGGATGGTGAAGGGAAATATATCTGACTGATAATACAAAAAAATGTGGTATAGTACAGATGAGTACTTGAATACTCTTTCACTGTGCATTCTGCTAAATTGTTCATGCATTCTTTTAGTTATGAACTGGGCATAATTGTAAAAAGTAGTAGGAGGCTTTCCTGGGGTGAAAATGAACATGAAGGCTAGGATGATCTCATCAACAAATTCATCTATGGTACAGCCTGAAGTACATGATATCATAGTCATAATATTCTTGCCCCTTTCAGGGAAAATGACAGAAACATATGGAATGGCATCTTTAGGAATGTGCTGCTCTTCTACAATGAAAGTTCAGAATATTTGGGCTAGTTTTTATGGACTAAATTTGGTGTATATGACTAACAAATCCCCAATGGAGAGTGGGGTCAAGTTTCGACCTGGTTGGACTTGCAACATCTTATTGATTGATTCAGCTGTAATTGTGGACAAGAATTTTTGGTATGGGGAAATTATATCTCTCTGGCTGGGAATGTAATAAGCATGGCACATATGGACAATCTTAGGAAAAATATGTACTTGTGGAAACTTGTATTTGGGCAAATTGGAGTCCCAAAGGCCAATGCCATCAGAATGATTCAGATCTCTGTCTTCGCTCAAATAATGAATTTTGAGTAGGACTTCATATGTGATTGTGTCTCTGATTTGAAAATCCCTCTCCGCCAGGGGGAGGTGTTCAAGGTCCAAATGGGGAGTTGTGATAGGTCTGACATCCATGGCGATGGGGTAAGCTATAACTTAGTTCTTGTGGATTTGAATTTGGCAATACAGGTTTATTCAAAGGTTTTGAAGGTGATTGGAAGCTTTCAGGAAGGTTTCGACACAGGCTTTTAAATTTAAAGTAGTTTCAATAAATTTTACTTAATTAAAACACTTTAAAGACTGAACATTTTCAAATTGAAAGGGTTGTCTGGTAATTTTTCTTCAAATACCTAGAAGTTGGTGAATTAACTTCAAATTTTGGTGTTCTTGGCAACTACAGAAGTTCAAATGGCTCTAGTACGAATAAAGAGGTTGATTAGGGTCTCAGAAACTTCTTGAGGAGTGGAATTTGAGGTCAATTGGTGAATTCATCATTTGCAGGTGTCACAATGGTTTGTAGAGGCTCACAAAGAAAATGAGCGAAAAAGGTGAAATAGAGCTTCTCAACCTTTTTATTGAACAATGGTAACTTTTTGGCAAGTAATTCTCAAATGAACAGTGGCTAATTTTTTGGGTTGAGCGGGGAGGTGGTTTCCCAATCCATCACACCGCTTTCATGGAGGAGGCGATATTTAGGAGGGGTCACCCAATCTATGCTAGTGCTTGACATGTAGAAGATGGGGGGATGATGAAAGCCACTTTATTGGGCGGGTAATGGTTAGCCATCGGGTGAACCCAATACGGTTGTGGCCCGTGGGATGTAGGCACTGATGATTGGATGGTAGTTGGTAAAGGGATGTGCGCAGATGATATGAGCATAGGCTTTGGGGGGCCCAGGGATTTAATCCTTGGTGGTTTGGATTATTTAGGATTTAATCATGGGATTAAATGATTGGGTGGGGCTTAATGACGAGATTAGTTTAGCTTTACCATGCAGTGGTGTATTAAGTGGGTTTTGTCGGGAATATGGGATAAAGTATAATTTATAGCTAAACTAAGGGTTGGTGTATTATTTATGGGATTTATTTATATACAGGAAAAGTTATATTAGGAATTATAATATTATGTTAAAAATTAATATGAAATGAATTGAGCGGAGTGAACATACCACTAAGCATAATTTAACCTTTGTGCATTTTATCCACATACACTTTATACTTAAGATAAAATCTTTATGTGGGTTGTTTGAATGAAATGGAATTTTAACTTGGGGTTGTTTACTTTTCCTAGGCAAATGAAGTTTAACCTTAGGAAAAGGGGTTTTATTAGGGTAATTAAGGGAAATGAATTTTATGAAGGTAATTATAACACTTGATGTCCACCAAAAGTTAGAGAAATCCTCTGAGCCTTTATGACTTAAAGGATTTAAGTAGTAGAACTTACTTGTGGATGGGGAAATTAGTTAGTAAAGGGATGAAATGAATGAGGGGGAGTTAATTATATGAGCTTGTAAACCATTGTTTTTGCATTCTTAAATGTTCATGCACATTGAAACATATAATCAAGCATGATAAATGTGCTTTTATCCAATCAAGTTTATACTTCAGCAAGCTTTCTTCTACTTACCCTACCATTTTTTCTTCATTTTGTTTAGGTGCATTTAGGCTAGTAGGCCCGTATCATTCTTTTTTCTTTTGAAATGTAAACTATATAGTTCTAACCTTATATCATACAAGGGCTCAGATTAAACTGATGATCTCCTTTTACTTTCTCTACCTATCTAATGTTCTACCAAGATTAACTTGTTTGGTTAGATTTTATTCTCTAATTATAAACATAAAATTTAAAGCATGAATAGTCAAGATTAAGCAGTTTGACTACCATGGGTTGTGGCATGTATGACAAGCTGGACACAACCATTATTTAAGACAGTAAAGTAGTAAAATAGTAGTGGCATTTAGACTTGCACACTTTCATGATCTGTTTTTGTTTCTGGGATTCATATATTTTCATTTTTTTTTAATCTTTTCTTATTCTTTTTTTCCTTTGATATTCCTTTTTGGACATACCCTCTTTACATTTTTCAAATTTTTAATATGGAAAACATTTACAGAAAGAAAAGGTATGTACAATATTACAAGGCTTAAACTTAGCCAATTCAAAATTATGAATCCTATCACTATAGGACTTTAATAGGGTCGTCAAGTCTCCACATACCTTGAGTGTCCTCCAATCTAGACAGCCACTCGTGAAATTCGCTAGGGAAGAAACATAAAAAGTTCTAAGTTTCATCTGAGTATAGGTATCTACTCAACCACTGCTCGTTGGATAACAGTGGATTTTTTTTCTCCTGAGCCGCAAACACATGCTCCTTTTAATCAAGCCACTTCTTAGTTTCTTTCTTTGTAGGGAACCACTCGTTTGACATGACACATTCCTCATATCGATCCTGGTCTCAACAACAAAACCATTTGTTTTCTTAAGGGGGCTTGACCCAGGTTCAAAGTTATTGACACCAACCAATGAAGCCCTAACTACTGGCCCTTTCAGCAATAGCCTACATAGTGCAGGTTGCAGTCTCACCTTAAGGAGTATTGGGGGATGCCAGAATTAGGTTTCTGCATCCAGAGGCGTGTGCGATGGTTTCCTAAGGTTCTTAGCTGAGATCTTTCTTCACATAGATCTATTCCTTCGAACTGTCAACTACTGTAACTCTATCAAAATGATCTTCAAATCTTTGTGAAGCTACACTATCGAACTTAACTTGCATAGAAGGTACAGATTCACTACTTATGCACAATAAATTGTATCCCTAGATCGGCCTTTACGCAAATCTACCCGTTCAAAAAGAGTTAGTTACATCATGTCTATTCAATACTTTGCGAAGGTACTTAATTACCCTTATCATGTATAAATATTATAGATCCCACAGTTTCACCCAATAAATACACTTTAATTCATAGGAAACAGATCATTGAGCAAATATGCATAAAATTAAACATAATTAAGGAAAAAGGCACACTTGCAATAGATTCGATCCAAAACAGTCTTGATTAGATTGAGCATTCAGCTATAGACTCTTTCCACCCTGCGCACTCAGTCACAGGGGCCCGCGCATTCAGTGGCAGACTTACCAAGGTCTCTACGCACTCAGTGGCAGGAGCCTTCCCCATTTTCCTAAGTATAGGAAACAAACTTTTCTTGCCTTAGCACCTTTCCCTTACAATGATTCTCTATCAAAATTTATCCATAGACTCGCTATGACTCATCTATATATAGCCTTTTCATTACAATACCATGGACGACAGACCATGGGTGAGTCTCAAAACTGACCTATCACCTACCCATACAAGGGACTAAAGCCCCTTTGATTCTTACTTAGCTTCACCCTCCACTTCCATGTTTCAAAGAGTCTTTACATTCTTTAAAAAAAATTATTACAAAAATTGACTTAACTATCAAAAATTGACCCTAGGGACCCTGTCCCAACACTAATCTATTAGCTAGAGCTTAAAATTTGCATGGTCTTTAACACGATGTACCTTCATTTCTTGAATGACAATAATCTCGAGACTATGAGCTCTAATGAGCCTTTTGAGGGTGTTTAGTTTGGAGGCACCCCCTACTTGTCTTACATTGAAAGAAATTCATATCGTAGGGATGCCCTGTTAAAGCCTCCCTTCCTATTGCCTATTTTGATATCCAAAATACCCTTAATATTCTATTTATAGATTCAATTTCCTTACCACCTAAGGCACAATGTAATTGTCTATGGGTGAGCCTCCTATAGAGGCTAATTCCTCCTTAGTCCTTGCTTTGAAATGAGATTGTAACCCTTTTTATGGTACACAAAGCCGATCTTAGTAGGTAATATTTAGATCGGAAAGTATCCTCATTTATTTTTTTACTCCCTCTCCTTACTAACGTCTTCCCTCTCTAAAGGCATGTTAAGGGATATTTTTTATGAACTTAAAGAAACATTAAGAGAAGGTGCCATGGATGAAGGGATAGGTATTACATTTACAAAGAAAAATTATTTGAGAGAAATAAATTTATCAACAACAAAAAACATGCATAAACACAATGTTTATTCTAAAAAACTCTAATCTTGGGAAAAACCAACTAACATAGTTCTATTAGTCCTTTGTCCAAAACCTAGCCAAGCTGTCCAAGTGAGCCTTCACCACTCACCTCCTTCACACATTACAAAAAGTATTCCCAATCCTTTTAAAGGATTAATTACATGCAATCCATGCTGAAAAAACCATGGCCAACTAAAACTGTGTGCCAAAAACCACCACTATTGTGACTTTTCGCTAAGAGAATTTTACCTAACAACCCGCCATTAAACCTTAAGTTGGGATTTCCCTTAGACAAATCTACAAAAAATTACCAAGTGAGCCAACACTCTTCACGTCTAGGTCCTACTCCCTCAAATTTTATATCGAAGGTATCCTATGATTTGGCATACCCCTCTATCACCTAGGTCTAACTCAAGACTTTATCACTAATTTCCTAGGGTTACACATGCCTTTCCAGGTCTTACAATTGTATGCCTATTTACATGAAATTTAAAAAGTTTTTGACTCCTATATATATATATATATATATATATATATATATATATATATATATATATATATATATATATATATATATATATATATATCTTTTTTTTCTATCCTATCGCTTATGTCACCATCCTATTAACTTGGCACACATGATGCTCTCCACTCATTTGTAAAACCACATTTGGTCAATCCATAATAAATCATCTCACTAAAGCATTCTATTAAACACTTTGCATGCACCCTTGACATATACATATGCTCCCTTTGGTGTTGCCTTGTCAACTAACAATCATAACATCATCCACTAAGGAGGGCAGAACCTCTCATTTGCAACCTCTTAAAACATACTGTATGAGCCATTAATACCATAAATTCAAGACAATTATTCTCCTTATAGATATAAGAATTATAGATCCTCAATGCACTAATCATGTAGATGCATATCCTTTTTATGAAATTTCCTTATACCACAACAACTACTAATGAATATCCTCACATCCAACAAACTCTTCCTGGCTCCCTATAGTAAACCACTCTCCTTTGAGAGTCTATATTAATCTGGATCTGGTACCATGTTCAAATTTACTAACAGATATAAAAAAAAAAATAACAATAATAAGAACAACACATGCACATAATATTTAGGCTGAAAAACCCTAATCTAAGGAAAAAACTGGCTAATAGAATTATGTTAGTCTCTTTGCCAAAACCTAATGAAGCTACCCATGTGAGCTTTCATCACTCACCTCCTTGGCACTTTAAATGAAGTATTCCCAATCCTTTTAAATACTTCATTACATGCAATCAATGGGCATAAAACCATGTTCTCAAAACCACCACTATTTACCAAGTTACTTTGACTCCTTCACTAAATAAAGTTTACCTAACAATAGGAATAATAGATGAATGGGAGTAGATAATACCATCACTATAAATATCTGTTGGGATCCTATTTTGCCATCTTTTCCAATACCTTATTTATTCTTTTTACCACTCAGACTCTATACATATAATTGCATATTGTCCATCTTATCGTATACTTTCACTCCTTTCAACCAAAACCATTTTGACACACATAACAAGAAAAAAATTAATTTTTTTGTTAGTTTATAAGTCTCTAATATATTAATTGAAATTTAATTTTATTTCGCTAAAGCTTAATTAGCCTAGTTCCTATACCAATAGATTATTTTCGGTATATGATCATGGTTAACATATATGCATGCTTCTAGAAGAATTTCTACCGCGTGGGTTTTGAAAATTGAGATTAAAATAATTCTAGGCCAGTAAGATAGCACCTATGTTGCACGTGTTAATCTCTAACTGAAAAAGAACAGTATAGGTTAATGTTTCTAGAAAGTCAGTTTAGGCATAATTCCCGAGCCGATGAGGGTGAATCTGAAAATTCTATAACATGGGTTTTCTTCCTCATATGGAAAATTGGTTATAAAATAGGCTATTTTCTAGAATACTAAATTGTTTGAGAGATATCGATGGTTCTTTAATGCTAATCTACCCAAAATGCACAATTTCACCCCATATTTTCAAAATGTGCCCAAATTTGAGGAAAACTCTAGATCAATCACCTCAAAAACAAGAGAAGTGAATCTCAACCATTTTCCAATGTATAGAAACTATTTGTATTTTGGGGAGAAAATAACCCAATCTCACTTTGGATGTTATCATTTGTTATCTTGTTCATATCTCATAGTTGAGCATATCTAAGCTTGGGGGATTGGTTTTGATCCACCCCAAAGTTTTTCCTGTACACATATTCAAATCTAGAATAAATATTACTTTTTTAATTAGTCATTTTGTAATATGTATGGGATGGGTAGTTTATAGGAGATTCATATAGAACCAAGTTTGGGGGTTTCTCCTTCTTTTCAAACAAAGCTTATATAATGAATGTTCCTTGTTCTCAAGGTTTGGTGCATCACTCTAGTTCGATTTGATTATTTTGATAGCGTTAGTCATATTGGGAAGGCCCCCTCAAGCCTCGGTAACATTCTTCCCTTTTATTTTGTCAATTTATATTGAAAGAGTGTTTGATTTGCAATAGTGTTTATATTGCAAGAATGTTTACATATTTGTTTTTAGTATATCAATTTTCTTAGTTAGAAGCTAATCATATATTAAGTTACTTCACTTTCCTTTAATCTCCAATGTTTACTTCATGTTTCTTTGATAGTTTGTTTTATGCAGATTTATTTCCTTTACATCATTATGCCTCTAATTCCTTGCATTTGGTTATGACAAACTAGAATTTGGAACTATAATCCTTTTCCTTTTTAACCCAAATTTCTATTGAATGCAGGAACACTACTTTATAGAGTGAAAGATTGGATTCCATGTATTTTCCTCGAGGTTTGAGACAAGCGCTAATGAGACAGATTTTAGTCTAGTTTGTTTATCAACATTGTTATTTAGTTGTTGTAATTGTCTGTTCAAGGGTTGTGAGCACCAGATGGATAAGGGCTTTGATCCCACATATATTTTTCTATTATCTCCAAGTATTAGGATCCTGGTTTGATAATTAAATGTTGCTAATATAATACATATATTTTTACCTAGGTTTTGAATAATATCCTTCTCTATTTCATTGTTCATGGGATTATTTAAAAGTTGAATCGCATTGATTGTTTCATGACTGTTGCACCCATAATTCCATATGAGTCACCCCAACTCCCATTCCTTACTCTGTCTCTCAAGCAGAGTGGAGATTCAACTTGCCATTAACATAGATTATATTCATCAACTTTTCATGGGAGATATCGATTCAAAAACCTAGTTTTCTTGTTCTATTTCATTGGATTCATACCTCTAAGATGTTGGAAGTTGGTGCATTGAAAATAGCCTCAAATGGTGGCACTAAAATTTTCACACAACTTCCTCTTTTTTTCCTTTGTTGAATGTGGGATGTTCCCTACACTTGACATGGTTTTCCCTTGTTATATTTTTTGTTTAAGGAACTAGGACCACTCTCAAGGTTTTGTTTACTCAGTGATTGGATGGGTGTATTGATTGTTGAGTTTGCAAGGTAGTCAACCAATGTATTGACTTATTTGAGCACATGTTTTTCATGCAAGTTGGAAAAGGAAGATAGATTGTTCATTGTGCTTTTGTATGAAGAATTTGGTCTATGATCTACTAAAGAGGTGCCCAAAACTAAATCGTTGATTAGGTTGTTGGAATCTCCCACAATTATAAGGGTGTGAGTGCTTCATTGCTCTTTTAGATTTATACTTTATAGTAGGGCATATATTTATGCTTGCTTATTTCTTATTTTATGTAGACTCCATGAGTACCTTATTTCAATTTGCACATTAGGGTTATAGACTAACCATCTTGGCTCTTTCCACCCCTTTCACCAATCCAATTCTTAACAGTAGAGAGAATTGATTTATTTTAGAAATGATTAACTACATGTCTTTTATTTTATCATTTCTCCTTGTAAATGTGTCTTTACATCCATGAGGACTACATGGTAAGGCACATGCAACTTATTTACTTGTTGATTCCATGTATAATATTTTAACCATCCATGATGATTTGTTTTATTAAATTGCTTCTGCTTTTAATATTTTCCTGATAGGTGATTGTCCTTCCCACAATGAAGACATGACTGAAGATCAAAACATTGACTTTTTATATGACCAACTCTTTGATAACATTGGCACTTATTATCAAGACTCTGAACATTTTCAAGAAATCCTACACTAAGAAATTGAACTCGCTTTGCGTGATTTGGAATATGCAAGTTGCTTCCCTTGTCATATCCCAAGCCATGTAAATTTCTATTAAATGATAATTGTTCTCAACGTCTCACAAAAATCTTTGAAATATATTTTTGTTCTTATTTTACTTGTCCACTTTTATTTTTTCTATTATTGTTGTCGTCATTCTTGGCTTCTTCATGTGTCCCATCTTCAACATTGTTTCCTAATTTAGCAATTAACTGGTATATCGAATATATATCATATTTTCTCTTGTCTATGTATCAATCATCAAGCCCTTTGTATCACAATTTACATTAATCATCCGTGTTATGCCTTATGTGTCACAAATCACATCAACCTTTTGCATGACCTCATGTGTATCAAATGTTGCATCAAATTGTTGGATAAGATCCCGTGTATACATGTTGCATCAAATTGTTGGTTAATATCCTCTTTATCACATATTACATCTATTTTCTCTATTAGATGCTTCATGTCACAAAATTGCATCACACTTTTCTATGAGGTTATTTGTTATATATTGTGTCAATCATGTCATCAATTTAATTATGCCCTTATCCTAATTTTATTTAAAGTGCATCAATCAATTAATCCTTCCTGTTTATTTTCTTTTGAATATCAATAATCCAATTATGCAACTCATGTTTATACTCTTGTAATTCCTTGATATATTGAGAAGTTTTTTGTAAATTCTTTTTTGCTTTAACCATTTTTTATTTTTCTCTCACTCGCTTCTACTCACTTTCTTTCTTATATGCTTATGTATCATGCTCAATTGATTTTATGTCGCCTTACGGTGTTGAGTACTATGGATCATGCACCCTAAAGTATTATTTTTACAATAATTTAATGATGAAAATGACCGTTTTATTCAATTTCACGCAAGTCCCTTTATAATAGTTCCTCTTGGACTCCTCTCTTTGAACAAATCAATGATTCAAATTAAACGACTTCTTCAATTTTTACAATTCAATTCTTGATTCAAGGAATGTCCAAAATTAGATTTCATACCATACAAAATTGGATTTGTGATGTTTTTAAACTGTGTTTTTATGCTTATTTAACCTTAAATTCTTTTATCTCATTTTACTCAATGTGTGTGTTTTAGATAGCAGCATGACTATTTACAAATTTCAATTTAGTGTGATAAAGACTAGGCTTAAATTGTCACAAGCACCAAAGTAAGATATATAATCACACACAGGTACATATGCCCTTAGACCCCCTTCTTCCATTTTTTGGGTGGGTTAGGATGCTTGAGCCAAATGAATATATATATATATATAAATATCTCTCTCTCTCTATATATATATATAGATATATATATATATATATATATATATATATATATATATATATCTATATCTATATATATATATATATATATATATATATATATATATATATATATATATATATATATATATATATATATATATATATGCATATGCTTTGTCAATAATGTGGCCAAATTAAATTTAAAACCTTCAACCAACTTTGTCCTTCATTTGAAGATCTTTTATAATTACGAATGCTTTCTCCAAACTTTTTTGTAATTATAATAATTTCAAGAACAATAATTTTTGAATGATTTATGAAAATACTTAAGAAGTATTCATACATTACTTTTCATTGAATATATCAAACTAGAAATCTACTCACACCTTCATCTCAATATTGTTGCAAACTTGTTTCGTGCTACTAATTTTCCTCCATAGGCATATGCATGCTCCTTTATCAACAAGACTACTTTTCTTCTTTCCAAACAGGGAGTTGAATATGAATGTAGTTGAAACTTGATCGTTGTTAATTTTATTGCAAGGAATGTTGTGTAAAAACGGTGAGTGCATGTGGATCTACCATAGAGTAGAGATCCTCTTATTCAAAAAAACATTAATGTGTAATATAGAGCAAAGTAGGCATGAATGGATTGATTTTTAATAGAAACAAGCAATCTTAAACATCAAATCCACAATTCCTCACTACATTGTGGACTGAAAAACCCATGAAATATCAAACTATTCTACACATTTGATTTGGCAGGAAGATTCTCCTTTCTCCTCTACACTATTCGAGTGCTTCTTATGATTCTTTAAAACAATGTGGATCTTTTGTAGAATCAATCTAGGATAGAAAGGACATGCTTCAATCTTCAACTTTTGAAAAGATTGTTGTGAAGAACCATTGTGGCTAGAAAAGGAAACTAACAATTCTATTCCACAAGAAATAGTATTTTGAATAGGGTTCAACAATAACACTATCTCATTCTTAAAAAATTTCAAGATATATCCATAAATTAAGAATTACAACATAAGAAAGATAGAATAACTTGGTGAATTTTGGATGCTAAAATGCTCTCATTTATTGCTTACTTTTGTGATCAATTACATTTTCACTTTAAGCCCATTTAGTGAGATCGACGAGATTGTTGAACTAAAATATGACAAAAGAAATCCTAAAGTTTCCATCTAACAATGATTGTAGTTTGATCTAAATTAGATGGACATGAAAGAGAGAATTCATATCGAATGACACAGCTGCAACTTCAAAAATCAAGATGTGAATAATCCAATGACAACATATTTCTTCAACATTATTGTTATTTTTTGGGATTTTCATGTGCCTATGATTGTGTAGGGATCTCTCATTAATCTCTTTGAATTCATTGACATTTTTATTAGGTTGGAACACAATTACAATGTTATGAAACTAGCTCAAGAAAAGATAGAAAAGATAGTTCAACGCCTTAGAATTCAGCCTCTTCGAGGGGGCAACCTCCTTTACATTACATAAATGAACAATTCTTGGATGATACAAATGACAAAACCTCCTTTCTATATATAGGAGTCTAAGGAGTCACAATATAATCCAGCCAACCTAACAATAATAATATAAAGCCACAAAAATAACAATAGAGGGATTCTATGGGGCACAGAAATAACAATATGGGGGTAATAGGGGCACAACAATATAAATAAGGGGTATAACTACCATAGTAATGGGGTAATCACTAGTATTATAGGGAACCAACATGCCCCTCTCCTTCAAAAAAGTGTTGTCCTCGATGATTGAGTAGTTCTGGATACTTCTGCATAGAATTCTCATCCTCCCATGTGGAATCTTCAGCAGATAAGTTCTTCCACTTGATAAGATACTCTAAAATTGATCGATTTCGTAGCTATCAAGTTCTTGTTTCTGTGACTTCTTCCGGTTCCAATATAATTTTTCCTTCCTCGTCAAGTTCTGGCAATATTGTTTGAATTGGGAGCTTGTCACCTATAACCTTCTTTAAACATGAAACATGGAAAACTGGGTGCAATTGAGAAGCTGCAGGAAGCTCCAATTTGTATGCCATAGTACCAATCTTTTGCAACACCTTGTACGGACCATAATACTTTGGTGATAATTTATTATCCTTCTTAGCTTGCTTTACGGACATTTGCTTATATGGTTGTAGCCGTAGGAATACACAATCACCTACATCAAAACTTCTTTCACTGCGTTGTTGATCTGCCTGTTGTTTCATTCTATTTTGTGCCAACACGAGGTTATCCTTTAAGAGTTGGAGGACTTGTTGTTGATGTTCGATGTGATGTTCCACTGCTTGAACCTTAGAATTTTCTCTTAAATATGATGTGATGGATGGTGGTTGATACCCATAAAGTGCCATAAATGTGGTCATTTTTGTTGCTGTATGGAAGGAAGTGTTATACCACCATTCAGCCAGAGGCAACCATTTGACCCATTGTGTCTGTTTATCAGATACAAAGCAACAAAGATATCCTTCCAAACATTTGTTTACTATCTCAGTCTGCCCATCAGATTGAGGATGATAAGATGAGCTATGAGCTAACTGAGTACCAAGACAAGAAAATAATTCTGTCCAAAAATTTCCAGTGAAAATGGGATCTCTGTCACTTACAATAATCTTTGGGTTTCCATGTAGCTTTTGAATTGTTTCCATAAATGCAGTAGAAAATGTACTGGCTCTAAATGGATGTGATAATGCACAAAAGTGTGCATACTTGGTAAGTCTGTCAACTACCACCATGATGACACTCTTTCCCTCAGACTTGGGTAAACCTGTGATAAAATCCATTGAAACCTCCTCCCAACGTTGGCTTGGAATGGATAAAGGTTGTAATAGACCCGGTGTCTTAATTGTTTCAACTTTATTTTGTTGGCAAACCAAACATTCCGCCACAAACTTTTGAATATCTGATTTAAGGCCATCCCAAAAAAATTCCTTCTTAACCCTGTGGTAAGTTTTTAAAAATCCTAAGTTCCCTCCTAGGGAAGAAGTGTGCAATTCCATAAGAATCTTTTGTTTTAGCTGGGAATTCTTACAGAGGTATAAGCGATCTTTGTACCATAACGAATCATTTTGCCAGCTAAATGTATCAGAAGTACTGGAATCTTGTTGTAGCTTTCGAATAAGTGCCCACACTTCTTCGTCATTCTTCCATTCCTCCCTTGCTTCGTTTATCCAATCCGGATGGATAATAGAAATGGCACACAACAATGCTTCCACATCCTCATCCTTTCTTGAGAGTGCATCTGCCACCACATTTTGCTTCCCTTTTTTGTAGATGATTTCAAAGTCATAACCCAACATCTTTGTGACCCACTTTTGTTGCTCTTTAGAGGATAATCTTTGTTCTAAAAAGTATTTAAGGCTATCATGATCTGTTTTTACCTTGAAGTGTCTTCCCATTAGGTAGGGTCGCCATTTCTTAAGTGCATGGAGTATTGCCAACATTTCCTTCTCATAAATAGCTTTGCTTAAAAACTTTCCCTTGATTGGACGACTTTCAAAAGCAATGGGTCTTTCATCTTGCATTAGAACAACACCAATTCCATTTCCTGAAGCCTCACATTCCACAATAAAGGTTTTTGTGAAGTCCGGTGTAGCTAAGACCGGTGCTTGGCACATTGCCTCTTTAAGATGTTCAAAGGCCTTTGTTGCTTCCGGAGTCCATGAAAATGAATCTTTCTTCAATAATGTTGTTAGAGGTGCTGCTATTCTCCCATAATTCTTAACAAACTTGCGATAATACCCTGTCAACCCAAGAAATCCTCGCAGATGCTTTATGGATGTGGGAATTTTCCATTCCTTAATGGCTTTAATTTTGCTAGGGTCTACCTTAACTCCTTCATGAGATACAATATGACCCAAATATTCAACCTCCTGGACTCCAATGAAACATTTGGATCTTTTTGCATATAATTGTTTCTCCTCCAATAGTTGTAGCACCCTGTCAACATGTTCAACATGATCCTTCCAAGACTTGCTGTAGATTAGTATATCATCAAAAAATACTAACACAAATTTTCTAAGGAATGGTTTGAAAATTGAATTCATCAAACCTTGAAATGTTGAAGGTGCATTGGTAAGGCCAAAAGGCATGACCAAAAATTCATAATGATCCTCATGAGTTCTAAATTTCGTTTTCGGAATATCTTCAATCTTCATTCTGATTTGATGATATCCTAAACGAAGATACAACTTGGTGAAGTAAATTGATCCATGCAATTCATCCAGTAATTCATCAATAACAGGAATGGGGAACTTATCTTTAATAGTGAGCTTGTTGAGCTCCCTATAATCCGGACACATGCGCCATGATCCATCCTTCTTGTGCACCAATACTACTGGAGCTGAGAAAGAACTTTGACTCGGTTGAATTATACCAGCCTCTAGCATTTCTGCAACCATACGTTCAATTTCACTTTTTTGGACATAGGGATATCTGTACAGCCTGATGTTTGGAGGAACACTTCTTGGAGTCAGATGAATAGCATGATCATGATCACGCATAGGTGGGAGACCTTTTGGAGTCTCAAATACCTTGGAATGATTGTCCAGGACTTTTTGGAGATCTGGAGAAATAGATGATTCCAATGTGGAAACATCTAGCGAACATAATTGTGCAATTACACCTCTTTGCTCCTTTTTTAGAAGCTTTGTCATGCCATTAGAGCTGATTATCTTTCCTGGTTTCCCTGCAATACCCCTTAATTCAACTTCCTTTCCTTTCATAGAAAATTTGATGAAAAGTTCTTGAAAATTAAAAGCTATTGTACCCAAGGATTGTAGCCATTGGACTCCTAGTACAACATCAGCACCTCCCATTGGAATGGAAAGCATTGGGCTAGTCAATACATATTCTCCCATGGATAGCTTGATATTATGGCACTTTCTAGAGCAATTTATTGTTCCTCCATTTGCAATCATCACTTGACACTCTGGTGCTGGATATATAAAGCAATTCAATTCTTTTGCTACCCTACAATGAATAAAATAGTGGGTGCTTCCTGAATCAATCAACACTATTACCTTTTTCTTCTTGATTTGTCCTTCTATCTTGATGGTTTGAGGAGTGGTAATTCCTCCCAATGCATTACAAGATATGGTCGGATTTATTTGTTCTTCATCTAGGCTTTGTTTCTGGAGTATATCTTCTTCTTTTGACCCTTCTTGCTCATTTTCTTCTTCCTCTTCACAATCTATGTAGAATAATTTCTTCTCAGCACACTTATGACCTTTAGTGTATTTGCTATCACAACTGTAACAAAGCCCTTTTGCTCTTTTTTCTTCCAATTGTTGTGGTGTCAACCTTATAGGTTGTGGAATACTAGGGGCAACAACACTTCCATCTTTATAGTTGTGAGTGGTATGCTTCCTGGTTGCCATAATTTTGCTTTCCATTTTTCTTGCTAACCTGAATGCCTTCTCTAATGAATCAGGTTCCCAAAGGCGAACATCATGTTGGATATTATCCTTTAAAGACCTTATGAACACATCAATCCTATGCTCCTCTGGAATATCTTTTACCCTTATGTTCAATTTTTGGAACTCCTCAATGTGCTCCACTACTGAACCCTTTTGGTTGAGACTTATCAATTGGCTAAAAAAAGTGTTGCTTTTTGTATCTTCATAATGTGCTATCAATTCTTCCGTAAAAATTGCCCAAGTGATAAATTTTTTACGAGAGAAAAGCCATTGATACCATACAAACTGATTTGGTTCCAAATATACAGTTGCCATACGTACCTTTTGTGTGTTTTGCACATTATTGAGATCGAAGAATTGCTCCATCTGTAATATCCATGTTGCGGGATCCTTGCCATCAAACTTCCTCATATCGATTTTTGGAATATGGTGATTCTTCGATCCAACATTAGCGTCTATGGAATCATGATTAACATTTCTTTTGTTCTCATCATGAGTTTCCTTTACTACCTTTTCACCATTAGTGACCCTTTCTTGTAGCAACTTCTTTAATTCTTCCATGTCTGTCTTCAAATCTATCTTCAAATCTGCCATGTCTCTCTTCAAATCTGTCTTTGAATCATCCATCTTAGCTTTCATGCCCTTTATCTTAGATTCCACACCATTTATCTTAGATTCCATGCTACTTATCTTAGCTTTTGTTAGCTTTTGTGAGCGTGACATTTGTTGCACTTGTTCTTGTAATTTTGATATATCATGTAGCATTTCTTCCTCTTCTTCATGAGTCATGCTAGAGCTTTCAGGTTCCTTACTAGGTGTTTGCATTTTCTTTCCTCGGGGCATCAGTTACCGATAATAATGCTTTATTATGCCCTTTGAATTCCGTTAAACCAAGCTTACACAAAAATTAAAAAAAAAAACTACACACCTTTTTTCACTTTATAGAAGCCTGATATTGAATCTGATGTATCTCTATAATTTCGGATCATCGAGTTCTCAAATTGCTACTTGTAGTAGCCGTCTGCGTCCTCTTTCCAATGCCACAAGTCTGAGCCAAATTGGATTCTCCAAGGAAGAGTTATGTGAAATCTCCCACAATAACTTGTTTTTAGACTAGATCAGTAGAGAAAACTTGTACGATGTACCACGAGTCATTGTTTCAACCTTTGAAACTAAAACACACACACAAGAAACTAAAGTCCATCCTATTTCTGTACCTTCTTACGAAATTTCAATCTGATCCCCAGAGAGAAAGTTATGACGATTTTCCTCAGCTCACCTGCTTTGAATGTAATTCAGGAGTCTGCAAAAGGACCAACTTCCTCAGATCATATCTCTGCAAATATCACGCGAAAGGCTCTGAAATTTGGACCCAAGGTTCAGCGCGATTTCTTCTCAAATGGGTTTTTCTTGCGACTTCTGAAACATCACAGAAAAAAAAGTTATAGCAAAAATTCCACGATGACCTGTTTGGAGCAGCAAAACCCTAGAATCCAAAGCTCTGATACCAAATTTTATGAAACCAGCTCAAGAAAAGATAGAAAAGATAGATCAATGCCTTAGAATTCAGCCTCTTCAAGGGGGCAACCTCCTTTACATTACATAAATGAACAATTCTTGGATGATACAAATGACAAACCTCCTTTCTATATATAGGAGTCTAAGGAGTCACAATATAATCCAACCGACCTAACAATAATAATATAAAGCCACAAAAATAACAATAGAGGGATTCTATGGGGCACATAAATAACAATATGGGGGTAATAGGGGCACAACAATATAAATAAGGGGTATAACTACCATAGTAATGGGGTAATCACTAGTATTATAGGGACCCAACATACAATTGGAGAATGTAACCATTTTTTAGGGGGTTGTGGAACATTGACTGAATTGGAGAATGGTGGTTAGTTGACTATATTGAACAAATAATTGCACATATTTGAATCCATTATTACCAAAATGATAGATTGATCATAGTGCATTCCTTGGAAGGGTATAATTTTTCTAGAATGATACTAGAATTACTAGATTGATGCGTAATAGACAATGCCTAAATACTAGATCTAAGATTTTTATTTTAGTATGTAGATATGATAAAAATATGCAATTTTAAAGACATATGCCACATATATCTACAATAGGTAGAATTATACAACATATCTACATGATTTTATTCCATTTGGCCATCAAATCATTATCTTGCATTTGATTTACTAGATTTTATATTCTTGTTTCCTTTTTTCAGGTGAAGGAGGTATAAAGGCTTAATAGATCTAAGTAATTTATTATTATATTCTCTCCTTCGCTATGAGATCTCACAAATGAGACATAATCAAATATTCACCAACATATATTAAAATATAATTTGTACCTTAATACAAGAGGAACTTGAGAGATCTATAACTTTATCTTTTCTTTTGTTGATGTAACTTGTGTGTGCTAATCATTCCTCTTTTTCTATATGTTCATCTTAATACTGTTAGTTGCACATCACCTTCCATGGATTAATACAATAAATGAATTACGAGGTTCCCTCAGGCTCAAAGGGACTCTAATACTATCAACCTCTCTTGACCATAACTCTAATACCATGATAAATTTAGCATAAGTGTCCTCAAACATGTAATTTTATTCATCAAACCAAAAACTTACATAATAGGTGAGAGGCATAACATATATATAATATCTCTAGCCTCATGTCCGAATTCCATGTCTCCTTGATCAACAACTCAAGGATGCTCACTATGATAAGGATGTGACAAGGCTTATCTATCTTCTAAGAAATACAACTCTTCTAGAATAAAATTATTATTTTAGGAAAAATGTCTATCTAGAATAACTTTATTATTCCAAGAAAACTAATGGACTAAATAAACTTTAGGACTATGAGGTTAACACAATTCCATTTCTTTAATAATAATCATTCTAAACCTAACCTCCATCACTCGAACAAAATTTTCTTTTCTTCTTCTCCCATCCTAGTCACCTAGATCAACCAACCTTTTATAGGATCATGATTTGTGGGGAGAAACCCTTAGATAGTTTAAAATTGATCTTTTTCCAAGTATTCAACTCCTCGTCACTCATCATTTTCCCAAGAGAATAAGCAAAGAGCACCTCTTAGAAGGTTTAAAATTGATCTTTTTTTAGGTATTCAACTCCTCATCACTCATAATTTTCCCAAGAAATCAACCTAGCAGGTCCCATGCTCTCATATCCATTATATCATTGAATTTGGTTTTACCTCCCTAAATTAGGCTAATGGATTCCTAATACTTTTTAATATAGATCCATGACTTGGATTTCCTTGAAGCTTCTTAAGATTTATCCCTAACACCTCAGAGTTAGAGAAGAGAATTCTACTCAAGAGTTTTGAATATAGCATTTCGCCAACAAACACCGAAAGAAAGGAATTTTCGCTTCATTCTTCTACACATTTGCCTTGGAATTTGCATTTGTTACTTACCTCAATTAAGGGGTTTAAGGAATCTAAAATCATGTGCATTAATTCATTGTACTCTTAATGAGTGATTAAGGTTTATAGATTTTTAATACTAGATTCATAAATATCTACACAAGGCATATGCCTTGTGCAATGATGACCCACAATTGGATCAATGCTAGCTTGCTCATTCAAATCATGTGCTAGTTCATCTAGTAAAGTGATAGTGTCCTTCAATAAACATGGACCTAATTGGTAAATCTTATTAGGATCCAACTTAACATTAGATCTACCTATCGTCGAACTAGCCCATATTTGTTATTTTTTCAATGATTCTACCAAATAATTTAGATATTCCTCCTCCATACTATATTTAACATCCATGCATGCCCTTATTAACACCATATGTTCCCTTCCTAACACCAATGAGATTAGATTTCACCAAACTTCAACCCTAATTACCTACTTGCAAAAATCCTCCTCGTATGGCCTTCACCCCTATGACTCCTTTTGTTTGTCGAAAAACTCTTAAGGATTTACTAATCATCTACTCATCAACATGGACAATATGAAGGCCATGGCTCCTTTTTTCTATAGAAAAAATCTAAGGATTTACTTGTCATTGTGGACTACATGATGGTATTATGTGTTTGGTACATAAGGGAGATCCACTACCAATGGTAAAAACCCTATGTGAATACTTGAGTGGTAAAAACTTATGTAATGAAACTCTACTAATATTACATAGTTACGTGGTAAATGTCATAAAAATATCCTAATAAAACACACTCATGTGACAAAACTTTGTATAAACACTTCTATGTATGCTAAAATTATATTATTATAACTCATGGAATGAACTTCTACCATTCAATAATGAATTCCCCTACGTGAGATTATGCTTTCCTTTCGTGTAATGTAGTTCTACAATAAAAACCCTTACTAATGATCACACACTCAACTCAAATATGGTTCTTGACCAATTATATTTATATAAATAATTTTAAATTAAAATATATATATTTGTTTATAGATTGAATAAAATTTTTTTATTTTTATATATATCATATAATTTATAAAATTATATTTAAAATAAGAATTAATTAAAATTAAAATAATAATAAAATTATACCAAATTCAAAATCAAAAATTTAATTAGTGAAATTTGTATCTCCACATTAGTTTATTTTAAAAGAGAAAAAATGATATGTAAAATGATATGAATATTTATATATGGAAAAAGATTTTTTAAAATAATATTATTATTGTTATTAATTAATGAATTTGAATGGAAATTTTTAACTTGTTCATTTTATTAGTAAAAAAAAATACATGTAAGCCAATATGTAAGTTAATGAAAGAAACTTTTTTTTTTTTTTTTTTTTGACAAATTCACTAATTTAAATGATTTTAAAATTAATTAAAAAAATAAATTTCCTTAAATCCTTACATAATTATTATTAAATTAACAAATATATTTATAGAATTAAATAAAATAAAACTAAATTTAAAATATAAAAATAATATATAACTCTAATTAAAACCCATTGAGTTATATAAGTTTCTAACTATTTAAGGAAAAAAAATCTAAAACTAAAAATACTATCCTTATACTACTCAAACCAATTAAATAGAAAATTTACATGGTCCAAAACCATTAAATCTAAATCCACTTTGTCTAAAACATGACAAACCATTGACATAGTCAAATAGATATTGTTTTCGTAAATTTGGGGAGTGGACTCACCATATTGTCCATCTAAGCCTATTTAAAACATGTTCGTGATAGTTATGGTTGATTTATGGTTTCCCTCAATCCGGAAGTTCTTGCTTCTGATTGATGATAATGTTTTTCTCGCTAAGGGTTAAGGCTGAAATATCATTTCAAGAATCAAAGATGACAAATGGTGTCGAGATTACTAGGATTCGACTGGCAAAAGGATAAGAATGTGGGAAGTAATAGTGAGCAACCCTAGAATTTGCCGACAAACTGAAAATGTCCCCTCTTAATCCCATGAGAGGCAAATTAGTAAACCTATCAAGAAAAAGGGGCGGGTCGACAAATCAAATGAATGCTTGTGGGACAGTCTACCAGATGACATTGTGCAAGACATTCTGTCTGGTATTGACCTATTGAGAGCTAGGCTTACTTGCAGCCCTTGGCACAACACCACTTCCTCCTGCAACATGTTTCATTTGTTATAAGATGGAAGAAACCAGGAGTCATGGATTGCTTTGACCAACATTCCCTGGAATCCCAACTATTGCCTCGTCAACAACAACCCTAGCCAGTGGTATTATATCTGGGTTAGCTATCACGGGGATCTCACTACATCTTGGCTTCTCTTGGGAGCTGCCGATGGGCTTATGCTTTTCATAAGCACTGAAGGAAAATTGGTGGTCTGTAATCCCTTAACGAGAGGCTTCCAACAGCTGCTTCATACAAAGGTCAGCCCGCGCCTTTCGCTTCAATCAGAACAACTCCACACCTAGTACGGCTGCGCAGTCGTCCGTGTCCATCCACCTGGTTGTAGACGCTGCCAAATTTAAAGTGATGGTGTGGGGAGAACTGAGATGGAATATGGTGCACGCTCTTGTTTACAGCTCCGCTACAGACGAATGGACTGTACGGCCGTGCCCAGAAGTCAGCTATAGATTATTCAGGCGACCATTCCACTCCACTGCAGATGGCGACACGATTTTCTACACGTCCAAAGATGGGTCTATGCTGGCGACTTATAACACAGAGAGTGGCACCTTTGCTGCTCAGCAAAGATTTTGGCTATTGCGGCAGTGGAAATTATGCATGGTAATGGAACCCGCGCAGAACATTAAGCTGCTGGTACACAAGAGCCGAGTATATCTGTTAGGTATCATCATCCAGTATCATTACAACACTTTGTTAGGGTTATGGCAGGCAAATCCAAATGGTGGGCGATGGGATCTTGTGACCACCCACGCCTTGCAATCTGCATTATTGCAACCTGCATTATTTGAGGCACCACCAGCCCACGACGAGGTAACAGCGGCGTACGATGGAGCGCCGAACGTCACAATTATTCCAAAGACGCAGGGGTTGAAGGTGAGATTTCTGAATTTGGATACCAAAGAGTGGACGGTGTCGGATGAAGATGGCATAGCCGGGAGGTTGTCCAATGGAAACGCACCACAAGAACAGATAACCTTCTCAGCACTTTCCATGGCCTTTCATGCGAAATTAGAATTTTGCACACCCATTTGATCTACTTCTCAGTCTTTTTCTCTGAATCCTTTGCCATCAAATATACCCATTGACAAATTTTGATATGTTTGGACGTTTTGTCATTCCAGTGGTATCAAATCTTTGTACTTTTCATGACTTTTTCTCTGAATGCTAAGTCTGACGAATGCTCCTATACACAATTTTTATTGTGTTGATACAGTTTATCAGTCAGGTGCTCTCATGTCTTTGGATTTTAATTTAAGGATTTACGTTAATTACTCTATCATTTTGCCTAATTCAGTTTTTTTACATGGCCTCATAGAAATGCTTTCTTATTTAATTGTGTTCAGCAATCAAATGAAATGATGCATACTATGATTTTTCATAGGTTCAAGATTCCCATAATCCATCATGAAAATGGTTTATATGATGATCATTTATATTCTGAATCTGAATGGACTTAATTTGCTGGAGGGAGGTCATGGATTCCCATCAGTGAATGGACTTAATTTGCTGGAGGGAGGTCATGGATTCCCATCAGTGTCCGTGGACAGTGGCCAGAAGAGGAACGTGGAGGTACTTCTTTCCTTCGAAAAACATATCACAAGCGATCGAACTACTGGTATTACCGGCAGCCAACACTCTAGAAGGGTTGTCTCAATAATCCTTCCTGTTTTTAATTCTGAATTATGGTTGGAAGGCACCCTTTCCCCTCTCTTGGCAATCTCTTTTCGCTGCATACTCTGAATCTGTTTTCTAATAATTTTAGAGGAGAAATTCCACATAAATTTGGGCAGCTTAAATCTCTAACAATACTTGACCTCAGCTATAACTGGATGTTTGGGGATATGATTGCCTAATTGCAGACACTTGAAATGGATCAGATTTCGATTTCTCAATTTTACAGGCCCATACCAATAGAGTTTGGTCGGTTAGTGTTATATACATTTTTGTGCCTAACAACATGGAGCATGAAATGTCAATAATATGAGGGATCCAAAGTCCCTAAACATGTTGTTCTTACCCTTAGAGGAACAAGGTCTGCAAACCACAGCACTGAAAATCACTTCTCCACCTGAAAACACTCAAAAACAGCCTATTTCTGGATCATGTCAGCTGATCCACTGAGCATCTGCGCTGAATGTCAACTGCTCCTGCTCCACTGAGCATCTGCGCTGAATGTCAACTGCTCCTCCTTGTACCTGCGGTGAAGGTCAAAACTAATGAAGGCTCCCTGAGCTTGCTGAGATTGGCCAAGTGCCACAGTCATTCTGAAAGGTGTCAACTGCCCACGAAGCTTCCAAACTGACACTTGGGTCAACGAATTCGCCTAGTGATGAGTAAGAGGGTCTTGATCTCCAAGTGGAAGCAAGATTCTCCAATTGGACTCAAGAACTGAAGATTAACTAAAGTGGGAGAGGACACAAGTCAGCTTCAGGCCAGTCTCAAGATGACTCATCCTTTCTCCAAAACCCTATATATAGATCTCTCTCATGAGGTCTAGGGAGGCTGGAATTTTGTGCAAGTAAGGAGGTGCTGTTGGTTTGTGTATAGAGCTATTGGGTGTTTTGCTTGAAGGAGGTGAAGAGGAGATTTCTTTCAGCTGGGAGGTGTTGCTGGATTGGACCTACTGTGGTTGTAACTCTCTGAGAACTTTACTTCTATTATCAATAAAGTATTTGAGGTTCTTCTATATGCATGTATCTTGATGATGAATTGATGCTTGTATATTTGGTTTATGCTAATCATTAGATCGATTATGGATGTATGCTTATTTTAGTTTCCTTTTCTTGTGCTTTTACACGATCTGTGTGTAGCTGGGCCGGTGAAAGGGCAAGGAGCTAGGAGCAACCAGCAAGGAGTGAAGACTGGATCGACTATTAGCGCAAGATAATGGTTAGTAGATCATCCCTTTCTTCGCTCTCTCATAAAGAAGAAACTTTGAATAGCTTTGCATTCTGTTGTTGCTGAAGTACTATCACCTTCAGAGTGGGATAGAGGCATTCTGGATTAGATACTTTTCCCCCCAACAGCTAGTAGAGTTGGAACATCTTGACTTATCTGAATGGAAATATTCCAAGTTCTCTAGGCAACTGCACCTCACTCCTACATCTGGATTTGAGTTGGGATTATTTTAGCATTCCAAGTTTTTCCTGCAACTGCACGTCACTCTAACATCTAGGTTTGAGTGGGAATGATATGGAAGTAAGCCCCCCTCTCTCTAGGTTCAATGCCAAGCCTATTTTTTCTTTGCCTCTTTTTCAACAATTTTACTGGTATATTCTTTGCTCCTCTTCCAACAATTTTATTGGTCATATCCCTTCTTTCCTAGGTAATTTCTCTAGGAGTGTGTCTTATTTTTACCTCTCCAACAACAGTTTCAGTGGTCCAATCTCTTTTTTTTGGGTTTGATGAAAAACCTATCTTATCTTTCTCCCAAAGACAATTTACCAAGTAGTCACATCCCATTGATTCTCAACAATTGTACTAGACTATTGGAACTCTACTTCTCTGAGAATGACTTGAATGGGACAATACCAATTGAATTTGGGTTGTTGCATAAACTAAAAAGGCTTGACTTAACTAATAATAACCAATAACAATAGGTTCAAGAAGCATGCCTTGATTTTTCTGAAATTTGAATGGAATAATGTGGTACCTATTAGTTGTAACATCAATCTGTAAAAATCTAATGAAGTTATAAAATTTAATGAGAGTTTTACATGCTATTTGTTCATGATATATGTTTTTTAAGATTTCAATGGAATAATGTTGAACTTGTTAATTGTAATATCAATTTGTAAAATTGAGTTTTATATGATATTTGTTTAATGATATTGGTAGAACAATCAGTTAGAATTTGAAATTGAGGTTATGGAAATTTCTCTTATTATATAATTTCAATGAGATAGTGTAATTGCAATTGTAATGTGAATGTAAAATTTCAATGAGGGTTTTAGATGACATTTGTTTAATGATATTGGTTAAAAAATTAGCTAGAATTTGAAATTGAGTGGTTAACTAGTATAGTATGGGGATTTTCTTTATGGTGTTAGTTATGGGGATAGTCATTTTCTTCTTTCGGAATTTTATGATTACTTGTAAAGTAAGTATTGGCCAAAAAACAAATTTTATAGGTGAACTCCTTGCTATGTGGTCTACCATGAGGATTTCCCTTTAGAAGATGGTTACAATATTCATATTGTATAGGGATTTATAAGTCCTTATAGACTAGTTCATTGGAAAAGCTATCTTAAAGGTCTTTTATTTAGAATTGTGGCAAAGGAAAATCCACCAACTACAAGAGCAATGAAGATGATTGCGCAAATTATTCATACTAAAAATAGTGTCATGCTCATATGGTATTCAAGCAAGCTTCTCTATTAGATGTTGCCTTAATTTTCATCTCAGAGGTGTCTAATGGTAATGTGTTGTATGTATTATGCTTTAATGTGTTTGATCCTATTCAAATAAGACTTAGCTATGATATGTTGAAAGTCAAGATATATGTGAAAATTTATTTTCAATCCACTTTTTAAGTTATCAAGTATACTAATGTGCAACCAAGATTGTACTTTTTAATTTCCTATAAAATATAAAAAATATGTTTTTCCTTAAAAAAAAATTAAAAAATATATTTTTCCTAAAAAATTATCTAATATAAAAAAATATGTTTTTCCTTAAAAAAAAATAAAAAATATATTTTTCCTTAAAAAATTATCTAATTATGTTCATGTTAGATGTTTTCTAAAAGTTTTAGACGAGGTTAGGAGATTTCTTGAATGATACTAGTAGAACAAGCAACGAAAATTTCAAATTAAAGTTACCTACAATTCTCTTAGCAAATATTGTATTGGTAAGAATTTGAAACACAAATTATGTTAAAATATTGAGAACAGTTATATTAACTTCAAGTAAAAAATTTCAGTGTTATATAACCATTATTTTAGGAAAAATATTTGTTTTAATTTTAGGTAATGATTATATAATATTATTAATATTTTTTATATAAAAATAAATAAATTATTTATATTTTTATTATTTTATATTAAATATTTGTTACCTTTTAAATTAAATATTTAAAGTTATTTTTAATAATTATTGAAATATATTTTTAATAATTATCTATAAATTTATTTTATTATTTAAAATTATAATTTATTATTTATTATTTTATTTTTTAAAATTATTTTATTGGTTGATTAGATATTTAGATTGGTCTATTCAACCCCAGATATTATCACAAATAGGAGGACATGGGATGGACTTTCATCCAACTATGTGGGCTAACATAAAAAGGAGAACATTGGGTGGGTTTTCACCCACTTATGTGTGCATGAGTCATGAAACCATTTGGCCACTACTTCAACTTGTCTCTATAACTCCAAGTCAAACCTTTAAGACTAGCCTAGATCCATCTTAAATGACAATCTAGCAAGCCTCAAAATATCCATCTTAACTCACAATCTAGCAAGCCTCAAAATGGATCAAATCTATGCACTCGAAAACTTATTTTGAGTGCAAATGGGAAATATTTGCAACTAGAGAGATTTGGTCCCTCTAGAAGTTGATAAATGTTGAGTTAAGATGGATCTAGCTTGGTTTAATTATTAAATTTATCATTTTATTTTTATTTTTATGTAATTTGACCTAGTCAAAATATTTTTGTAACACAACATAATAGGACATTGCACATCTCTTCCATAGTAGGCTAGAGAGTATCTCTCAAATGTGATAAAATTAAATTAAAAAAAATATTTACTAACAATTGCACCACATGTTGCAAAGTAAACCCCTTAAGGTGGTAGCATAGGAAAGATTGTGAGAGAAGAAATAAGTTCTTAGTTGTCATTGTAGCTTAACTTATGCAAATAACATATTGGAAATGGTTTATTGAATGTTGTCAACTATTTGACCTTTAGTAGTTCTCAATTTGGATAAAAATGTTATCAAAATGTTAATTTCTTCTACGAACAACAAAACATAGTACACATAAAAAAAACTAAATTTGGAAAGATGAGCTCCTTTGAAGCGTGAAGAAACAATTGTGGGAAACTAAACTGTGACAATGTTGCCTACTCTCAGCGTTCTTCCCTTAAGTGAACACCATCAACAATGCATTGATCAGCAACATCAAAGGGAGCATTATTCCCTTAGGTGAACACCATCAACAATGCATTGATCACCAACATCAAAGCGATGAATAACTAACACAAACACAAGTGAAAACTAGTAGGAATTTCTAGTCTAAATTGTTTATAATCTAGCAAGTATTTCTTGGAATCATATGTTTGAGTTGTAAACTTTCCTAGTGTCTCAAGAGTAGGGTTTGAATCCATATATGTAGTTGAAAAATATTTTTAAACAACAAAATTAATATTTGGAAAAAAAAAATTCATTAGATTTCTCCCAAAAACACCAAAACATAACATGTTTAGTTAGTAAATTTTATAATACTTTTAATTAAAACTCACTATATATATATATATATATATATATATATATATATTCATTATTTTTATTATAGACTATATTGTTTTTTAATTTTGTGTATATTTTATCTTTATTTTGAAAGAGCCACCTCTTAACTTGAGTTACATGGTGGAAAAACTTATACATCTCTGTTATGAATTGTAAAATATGTCTCTGAAAACCTCATGATCATGAAAACATTCTTTGATACCTTTGTAATAGAGAAATATTAGTAAAAACATAGAACAACTTTCAAATAGTAAAATTAAACATAGATGTGGAGGTTAGAGAAGATAAAATATTATATTCACTTACTACTTCCCACACAAATATAGAGAATACAAATCTTCCCACACAAATGGCATGTTTTCTGTAGACCATCATCATAATATCACAATATGATTACATTCTTTCATCATTTTAATGCTTCATTTATAGTTATAATACAAGGATTGTTGCAAGTACCCATTTTTAAAAATTATACATTAACCAACATAGGGAGTTATATTATTCTAGTAATTGATCTTGGTTTCCAATTTTAGTCATCCACATGTCCTAACCTAGACCCCCATGTACCTTCTTTCAAATCTTCATTTAGGAGTCTTCTTGTTTACAATCCCTTTGTAAATTTCCAAGGAACTTTTGTATGTCATTAACCTAATCACAATACTAGATTTCATCATGCAATCTTAATAATTTTTGCAACTTTGGTTTACATGTCCTAAAAAATCTCACAGGAATATCTTGTCTAGAAATAAATTGAAAGATTGAGGATGCAATTTTCTAATATTCTCTTATGTGTCAACTAGAGAGTTCAACTCAAAAACATTTCACTCCTTCAATTGAGTGTGGATTACTTATGAATTTTCTTGTTTCCATAAAACAACATGCACTTATACAATAGATCTTCCCATCATATGATTCCCAACTTCCCATGGAAATCCTATTGATTAATTGCAATATTGAGTTATACAATCTTCTGAGTTGACAACATTTTCTTGAATGACCTTACTCATACCCATGAAATACCCCTTGCTAAAACGTCTTCCATCAGTTCCTAGAACACATTTCAACTGTCCTAACAAGACTTTTGAACACTTACAAATCTAGGTCACTTTTGAACACTTACAAATCTAGTCTAGACCATTTTTGAATTGCCAACACATTTGGAGTAGCTCCATGCTATTTGCATGGAGGGCCATAAACACTAGTAAAAATTGATAAGAACAAAAAGTTCCCATTTTATCTCACCCTCTCCCTTGTTGTACATAACATGCCAACTAAATTACCGATCAACAATTCTAGAATGTTCTCACTTGTCATATGGTTGTTAATCTCAATTTTTCCAAAGTTTAAATTCAACATTTCCACCATGATCGGAAGGTGCAACTTCAATTTATTTTAGATGTTCATTTTATATATATATATTAGAAAATCAAGTTTATTAAAGGCCCATTCTTACTTATGAGTAAAGAGAATACCATTAAAAAATAGAGTATAACTTACACTATATATATATATATATATATATATATATATATATATATATATATATATATATCAAAGTCAATTTCATAATAAGGCCTAGTCTCACTTGTCACCTAATGTCATATAACTAACAAATAAACTAGTACCATTGTCAACAATCCTGCGTTCAAACATTGACTATGATAATTGTACACGTATTAAAATACATATACAAAATACCTATCAATGAATAGTTGTAGATTATGATACCTCTACTTTTCCTACAATAATGAATGTGTACTATTTGCAAAAAATACATTTTTAGCTTTCCTTTCCCAAAATGACAGTTGACTAAATCTTTCATTTCTATAACATATTTCTCTCCAAAGATATATCCAACCTCTACATTTACATGTCCCTTTGTTAAAAAAAATGAAACATTCTATGTTCTTTTCAAAGATACATGAATAACATAATGCTTTTGTCCTTCAAAATTGGTAGATTCCACAGTAAAATGGTAAGGGAAACAATAGGAAAAAGAAATGATTTTGTGACTAAAAGTGGGGTGCAAAATTGCTTAAAGTAATATTTGTCATAGTCAAAGGAAATCTCACATTGCCAAGGACACTACGAGTGATAGAACAAGTGCCTTTTGCAACAACAATGCAACAAATGTCAAAACGATTATCAGCATGTTAATAACAACAATTTAAAAATAAATATCATTGATCTAAATTTTAAAAGAAGATCTACAAGTCCATGATGCCACTTCCCCACAAAGTATGGCATAGGGAGAATTTGATTAAGAAATGCATTTTGCTTAATCCATTTCTCTCTATGCCATTATGTTTCCCAATTGTCTCAATAAATCTCTCTTCCATCTAGTTCCTAATTGTCTTAGTAAATCTCCCACACTTTTAAAATTTAAGAAAAATGAATTTCTTAATCCGATTCTATCTATGCAATTCTAGTTCCTAATTGTCTTAATAAATTCCCCAGTTTAAAATAAAAGTAAAATGCATTTGTTTAGGAAAGAAAAAATGTTGGTTATCATATTATAAGCTATGCAACTATATCATCTCAAAAAAACCTTAAAAAAACTTATTTCTTCTTGTCCATTATCAACATATAGACTTCAAGTCTAATATAAACATATAGAGCATCACCAATTTTCTACCCAGCTACCCTATACCTCTGCAAAGAGGCAGATGTATATCCCCTAATATTACTAGTATTTGCACCAGATGTTGTAGAGAAAACGTCGTAAGGTAGTAGAAAAAGAACTAGTAACTTGAATTAAAAACTAGTAGCTTGAATTGTCTTGTAAAATCGTTGTAGTCTTTGCACAGTAATATAATGTTTGAGAACTAAAAGCTTCCAATATCTATACTGATATTGGCTATTGAACTCAGAAAATGATCACCTGGAAATTAGAAGAAACTGAAACTTGATCTCATATAGGTGTAATTCTTATCAATATCGAAAGATTGAAATAGAATTGATTGATCCAACTACACAAGGTTATTGTGGTGAATGGTATGTTGAGGGGAGATTACTTTCAATTGTGAGTATAGTACAGATGAGGACACTATCTCTTCCTACATAGGAAGACAAGTAATCTGAAAATTGCAAAATAATAACATGCCATACAGAAATGGACTATGGTAGTATCGCATACAGAAACGTACTATGGTTGTATAAAAGGGATGAGAAATGGACTATGGTTGTATAAATAGGATGAGAGATAGGATAAGAGATGAAGACAAATGGACTATGGTAGTATGGCATACAGAAATGGACTATGGTTGTATAAATAGGATGAGAGATAGGATGAGAGATGAAGACATTGTAGTCCATTATAGAAATGGATTGTCACTCTCCATTGTCACTCCATAGACAGGTTTTCATTACATTTCCAAACTTAGAGTCATTACATTTCCAAACTTAGAGATGTCGGGACCTCAACTTTTATTTTCTCTTTAAACTTTTCATGTTTAGAAGAGATTTACAGAAATGGATTGTCACTCTCCATTATCACTCCATAGACATGTTTTCATTACATTTCCAAACTTAGAGACGTCGGGACCTCAACTTTTCTTTTCTTTTTAAACTTTTCATGTTTAGAAGAGATTTAGGTGAGACATGATATAAAGAGATTCATGTTTAGAAGAGATGTAGGTGAGACATGATATAGAGAGACAACACAAATAGAAATGATATGGATAATAATTTGATTTAGGTGAGACATGATATAGAGAGACAACACAAATAGAAATGATGTGAATAATAATTTATAATCAACTTTTCTTTTCTATTTATACGATTCATGATTAGAAGAGATTTAGGTGAGACATGATATAGAGAGACAAACACAAATAGAAATGATATGGATAATAATTTATAAATGGACTTCATGGATTTAAAAGAAATTAAAATAATTTTTGCATGTCAAAATCAAATTGGAATTTTCATTTTATTCTTATTAATCTTTTCTAGCTAAGGAATTGGCAAGAGATTTAGGTGAGACCTCATATAGAGAGACAAAACAAATAGAAATGATATGGATAATAATTTATAAATGGACTTCATGGATTTAAAAGAAATTAAAATAATTTTTGCACATCAAAATCAAATTGGAATTTTAATTTTATTGTTACTATTCTTTTCGAGCTAAGGAGTTTATTTACTTTGGAGATTCAACATAGAAATTTTCACTTATATTTACTTTATACTTTTACTAATTTATCAAATAAACTAAATCAAAATACTTTATATCATTTTTAGTAGGAGGATTGAGATTCAACATAGAAATTTTCACTTACATTTACTTTATTTTTTCACTAATTTATCAAATAAACTAAATCAACATACTTTATATCATTTTTAGTAGGAGGATTGACAACTGTGTTTATTTACTTTGGAGATTTCACTTATATTTACTTTATATTTTTACTAATTTTTATTTCATATTTCCACCTCAAGAATTGGTAACTAAGTTTATTTAACATAGAAATTTTCACTTATATTTACTTTATATTTTTGTGAAATTTTTATTTTTTTTATTTTTTTATTTCCTGTTTAAGAAACTTACTTTATTAGAAATATGACATACAAAGTAAAGATGAGTGCGTTCACCTTACAGAGGTTACTTTATTGAAAATATTACATTGCATAGTTGTTGTTTCCCCTTTCCCCTTCATAAAGCAAGTGCTCAAACATATATTTAAATATTTAAACATAAATGGAGGGGAGTTTGCATTCTGTTTAACCATATATTTAATATATATTTCTTTTAATACAATTAATATGCAATCATATAACATTTATATGTAATGGGAATGCTTCAATTTCTTTAAAACGTATGTAACTTTAAATTCCATACATAGACCGTTATTAAAAATGTATTTACCATTTTCTTTTAAGTACTAATTTACAAGTATATAGTTAGCTTCCTTTCAATATTTCGGCACAGTTAGATAAATTAATTTATAATTATTACTATTATTGATTTGAAAAATGTATTTTAAATTCCATATATACACAGTTAAAAACGCATTTACCAATTTTTTAAGTACTAATGAACCATTATCTAGAGTTGGCTTCCTTTCAATATTTCGGCACAGTTAGATAGCATTGATTTGAAAAATGTATTGTTAAGAGAGTAACGGGATTTATTGGAAAACCAACGGGCCAAACGAAGACACGGAGGGACATTGCCACATTGGCGAGACATCACGTGACCAAGGTTTCACTCTTGTAAGCCAAGGGAGAGGCCGAGGATTGGTATCACCACTCCAGACGTGGTGGGCGATGGCTCCTCCTCTGCTTCAGAAGGTGCCGCTTTAGCTGAACTTCCCCTTGCTTCTTGGAAGGACCGCGGGCGAGGAAGGGAAAACCCTCATTTGCAAAAGAGACCCAGTCAAGACCGCTGCAAGAAAACCTTTTTCGGGCTCCCACGAAGGCCATCTTTGTCAAACAGTCAGAGCACCAACAATGCCTAGCTCGAAAGAACATGCAGAAGCACTGCCTTCATTAGCTGAACTTTCCCTTGCTTTCTGCCGCGGGTGGGGAAGAGGAAAACCCTCATTTGCAGAAGAGACCGAATCAAGACCGCTGCAAGAAAGCCTTTTCCGGGCTCCCACGAAGGCCATCTTTGTCAAACAGTCAGAGCACCAACAATCCCTAGCTCGAAAGAACACTGCCTTCATTAGCTCAACTTTTGCTTGCTTCCCCGGCGTACCGCAAGCGAGGAAGAGGAAAAAGTTGAAAATAATTAATATTATTTTGTATTAATGGAGAAATGGTTACATAGTTGTAACGTATCTCCTTAGTTTAGGATTTATTCCTAGAGTTTAGGAGTGTGATTGCAACGTTTTGTGAGTGTAATGTCCAAGTGGAGGCCATACCTGTGAACTACATCTCCTTCTTTTCAATTTTGTTCACATTTTATCTGAAAACCCTCATTTGCAGAACCTTTTCTGGGCTCCCACGAAGGCCATCTTTATCAAATAGTCAGATCACCAGCAATGCTTAGCTCGAAAGCGCCAATATGCTCGTGGACGCGCTAATCTATCTTCAAGGGGATTTGCGGGAAGCCTCATCTTCGTTTGGCGATTTGCTAGCGGTGCATATCGGTGAAGTTGTAGATCTATCCGGGAGAGGCAGATTGGATCAATTTTGATGAGATCAATTCTTCGGTTGTATTGAAAACACCGAATTTTCTCATCGAAGCGGGATTTCCAGAAACTGTAGATCGATGACAGAGGTGACAGATCGATCTCACAGGTATCGTTTTTTATTGTTGGGTAGATTCATTTTGTAGATCTGATCATAATGAGTAATACGATGGAATCTTATCTTCACGAGTCTGGTAAACTCGATGGATCTAACTTCACGAAGTGGAAGTTTAAGATCCACATTTTTCTTGAGGGTGTGAATGCGTGGTCCATAGTTACAGGTGATGAGCAGAAGCCAAATGTGGTGACGCAGGAGCAAGACTGGGATAAACGAGAGAACAAGGCAAAAGTTTTGCTGAAAATGTCTGTGAAGGACAACGTTATTGCGCACATTAGGGACTATAAAACGTCCGCAGAGATCTCGACGACCATCAAAAATCTGTATCAGACCCAGAACACAAGCTGAGTCTTGGCACTTAAAAGCAAGTTATTATCGATGAGGATGAACGAAAATGAGACTGTTGCTGCATTTGTTACATGAATCAAAGATGTGAAAGACTGATTGGGGAACATCGGAGTGACATTGTCTAACTCTGATCTTGTCACAATCACATTGAACAGGATGCGAGATGAATTTCAAACGTTCATCACTGGATTGGCGGCAAGGGAAAAAGCGCCCACATTTGATGATCTGATAGGGATCTTGCAGCAAGAGGAGGAGTGGCGACAGAACTTGAACCCCCAGAGTGATTATCTTGCGCTGATGGCGAATCGACGATCATTTAGAGGAAAGCAGTCACAGCAGCAATCAAAGCAAAAAGGAGGAACATCACATAAGAATTCACATTCACATAAAGGTATGTTTGCAAATCATTCTGAAAAGAAATTTTATTATTGTGGAAAGAAGGGTCATATACAGAGTGAATGTTATAAGAAGTAGGCTGATGATGCAAAGAGGAAGCAGGCAAATGCAAAGCACAAAGGATACTTTGTTGAAGAAGAAGATAAAGACTTCAGTCATGAATTTTGACTCTTCAGAGTCGACTGTGCCCTTTCATCATCTAATGAGGATGATATTTGGTATGTTGATTCCAGAGCATCCTCTCACATGACAGGTAAAAAGGAATTTTTTAATAGTCGTGAAGAAAATATAAATGGATCAAAAATATACCTAGGAGATGATAGTGGATACGAGATTAAAGGTTATGGGGTGATTTCAGTCAAGTTACCAAATGGAAAAATTAGTCACCTTAAAAATGTTTTATATGTACTTAGAATTAAGAAATCCATGATGGCTGATCAAGATACGCAAGTTGAGTTCTTTAAGACTCATTGTCTGATAAAGGATTGTAGGAATGAAATAGTTGCAACAGGCATGCGAGTTGGAAGCCTATACAGACTCGATGCAAAAAGTATACCAAAGCAAGCCATGGTTGCAGGAGGATCGACAACCAAACAACTATGGCATCAGAGGTTCGGTCACTTGAATTTGCAGGACCTCATGTTATTGCAGAAGAAAGGTATGGTTGAGGGGCTCCCTATCTTTCGTAATATTCAGTTAAATTGTGATGGTTGTGCCTTAGGAAAAAATGCATAGAGAACAGTTTCCTGTGCATGATAGGAGGAAGGAAACATATATTTTAGAACTAGTGCACAGTGATGTATGCGGACCTATGCAAACAAGGTTGCGAGGAGGAGCATATTATTTTCTGTTATTTACTCATTACTGCACTAGATATTTATGGGTTTATTTTTTGAACAAGAAAAGTCAGACTTTCCAGTGCTTTATAGAATTTATAACCTTGGTGGAAAAATAGTTTGGTAAGAGTATAAAAATTCTCCGATCTGATCAAGGGGGAGAATACAAGCTAAGGGAATTCATGAAATTCTGTAAATCTCACAGGATTGTTCAACAGTATACAGTGCCACACACACCACAGCAGAATGGAGTTGCAGAGCACAAAAACAGAACCTTGGTGGAGTGCGCAAGGAGCATGTTGCAAGGTAAGGGTCTCTCTAATAATTTTTTGGTAGAGGCTATTAACACTCCTGTATATTTGAAGAACAAAAGTCCTACCAGGTATCTTGGCTTCAAAACCCCTTTTGAAGCTCTATATAGATTTAAACCAGAAGTAAACCATTTAAGAGTATTTGGGTCAAAAGCATTTGCCCATATACCCAAAGCTAATAGGAAGAAATTAGACCCTAAAGCAGCTAGATGCATCTTTGTTGGTTATGGCACAGAATTTAAAGCATATAAATTATTCAATCCTGAGTCTCATAAGACATTTGCAAGCAGGGATGTAGTGTTTCATGAACAGGTACAACAAAGAAAAAATGATGTTGGTGATGATTGACACATTCCATTATTGTTGGAGGAAAGCAGCGAGGATGAAAGAGAGCAGGAGGAGAAAGGAGAGCAAAAAGAAAAACAACAAGAAGGTGATAATGCAAGCCGAGTTGTAGCAGAAGAAAACAAATTTGAGGTAAGTCCCCTACCAAGGAGATCAGGTAGGAAGACTCAATTACGATTAAAATTGAGAGACTATGCTTTGATGTTAAAGGTTTTGAACATTGTAGAACCCACTAATTACAAAGAAGCTAGTCAATTTAAGGAGTGGAGTGCTACAATGAATGAAGAAATGGAATCAATTCTTAGAAATGATACTTGGGATTTAGTTGAGCTGCCTAAGAATAAAACACCCATAGGATGTAAATAGCTGTTTAAATCAAGAATGAATGCAGATGGAGGCATAGAGAAATTAAAAGCTAGGCTAGTTGCAAAAGGATATTCACAGGAGGAAGGTATAGATTTTGATGATACTTTTGCACCTGTAGCAAAGTTAAATACAATCAGAATGCTTATTGCTTTAGCTACAAAATGTAATTGGGAATTACACGAGCTTGATGTTAAATGTGCCATTTTAAATGGTGATTTAAAAGAGGAAATTTACTTAGTATGACAAGAAGGATTTGTAAAGCAGGGGCATGAAGATCTTGTTTGCAGATTGAAAAAGGTTTTATATGGTTTAAAGCAAGCACCCACGTCTTGGTACGAAAAGGTTGATTCTTTCTTTTTAGAGCATGGTTTTCATAGAAGTTTAAATGACCCAAATTTGTATACCAAGTACAATAATCAGGGGCAGATTATTTTGATTTCTTTGTATGTGGATGACATGATTATAAAAGGAGATGCGGATGATTTAATTAGAGGAATCAAAAAGCTTATGGCAGAAGTTTTTGAGATGAAAGATCTCGGAAGCCTTCATTACTGTCTGGGATGAGAAGTATGCAGAGATACTGGGAAACTTTTCTTACCCAAGGGAAGTATGCCAGAAATCTATTGGAAAAGTTTGGTATGGATCAGTGTAGATCAACAGCAACACCTTTGCAGCAGAATCTGAAGTTGAGCAGTGACGATGGCACTAAAGAGGTTGATGCTACAATGTACAGATAGCTGGTTGGCAGCTTGATATATCTTACAACAACCAGACCTGACTTGGGATACTCTGTTAGTGTGTTGAGCCAATTCATGTCGAAACCGCTTGAAAGTCACTCGGTAGAGCAAAAAGCGTGTTGAGGTATCTTTGTGGTACTATTAATTATGGTATTTTATACACTCACCCATGTGATGTTACTCTAATAGGTTTTTCACACTCAGACTCGACAGGTAACTTTGATGATCGGAGTTCCATCATAGGTTATGAATTCAACATAGGATCGAGGGTCATAGCATGGAGGAGCAAGAAGCAGAGTACTGTAGCTTTGTCTTCGTGTGAAGCTGAGTATCAAGCATTTTGTGCAGCGACGTGTGAAGCGACGTGTGAAGCGATCTCGTTCAGAAGGCTTCTCAAAGATGCAGGAAAAGAACAGAAGAATCCCACTTCCATCAAAAGTGACAACGAGAGCACCATTAAACTGGCATACAATCAAGTGTTTCACAAAAACACCAAACATATAGACAGTCAGTTTCATTTTGTTAGAGAGAAATTGTTGTTGAATATTGTAAAACTTGTGACAATGTGGGTCATATTTTTACAAAGTATCTTGCATGACTGAAATTTGAATTGTTTAGAGGAATGTTAGGAGTTTAAGAGAACCCTTTCTCCATTAAGGGGGGAGTTGAAAATAATTAATATTATTTTGTATTAATGGAGAAATGGTTACATAGTTGTAACGTATCTCCTTACTTTAGGATTTGTTCATAGAGTTTAGGAGTGTGGTTGCAACTAATGATGTAACGTTTTCATTGATGATAATAGAGTGTACGAGAGTCATCTCTCTGTTTTGTGAGTGTAGTCTCCGGGTGCAGGGCTACATCTCCTTCTTTTCAATTTTGTTCACATTTTATGTGAAAACCCTCATTTGCAGAAGAGTCCGAGTCAAGACCGCCCAGAAAGCCTTTTCTGTGCTCCCACAAAGGCAGATCACCATCAATGCTTAGCTCCAAAGAACATGTAGAAGCGTTGCCTTGAGTGAGTGGATTTTGGCGAAATTTGGGTTATAAGAACTTTGGGTTATGGAAGCTGTAAGAAAATCTCATTAGAGAATTTAACTGAATTATATCGAATTGTAACTGTTTTTAATTTGATGGTACAGGTGATTTTGATAGTCTAACATGTAAATCGAAGGTATACAAAGAGACAAGTGGCATAAATCGAAGGTATACAAAGAGACAAGTGACATTAGAGGGAGTTCTTTTTATAAACAACCACCTTACCGCGTAATTATATTAACCCATTAACCCTCAGTACATTACATTACAACTATCATTCTATTTTAAACCTAAGAAAAGAAATTACATCTCAAAAACAAGAAACCTAATTGGAACAAGGTTCCACTATTATGAAAATTTAGCGCTTACAATGTTCAGTTTTCGGTAATTCTTACAGAGGAGATCTCCACTCCCGGATCGATTTTTCTTGTATTCTTTCTACCAGTCGATGAAGCTGCTCCTTTCCAAGAAAACATTTGAAGAAATTTCGCGATCATTGATCATTTTTGCGGCATAACTTTCAAATATTTCAAGACTTCCTACCTTTTGGTGATGGCCCTATTCTAGATTTTTCATTTCTTTCAAAGCGTCTTCTACCTGCGCCCAAAAGCACGAGTACTGAGTGAGAGATGCAAGATTTGTGCGACTACTCCAACCTCTTGAACTCCTTGTTTTTTCTTTCTTTTGCATCCATTTCTGAAGAACATTATCATGAGTGGGTCTTCCATCAGAAATATAGTTTCCTTTACCCCAGAGATGTGATAATAATGTTCAATTTCCAAGGGCTCCACAAGCCAGTTAATATTAATAAAAAATTAGTTAGCAAAAAACTGCAGAGCCCCTCTTCTTCCTCCTGGGCGCGAATAACCAGCTATGTATGCCATTTGCATTTGCAACATTGAGATAGCTTACAGGAATTTTTTCTCATAGTTGGAGCAACCCTTACATTTTATTCATAGAATGTCATATCCTTGGTGTTGGAGAGTTTGGAATCTGAAGGCAATAACCATCTCCATTTCAGAGACTTGGCAATAAACATTCTAGGTATATTATTTATTGATCATGGCCCTTTTCTAATATGTTAGAATGTTAAATAGACTATGTGTTTCTTCTTTGGCATAGACCCAAATGGGCTCGTTTGAAAGTAGCATTGTTTCAATCCGTAGTTTGCTTGGCTATTGCCATTGGCTGTACTTTGCTTGGGGTTAGAGCTTGAAGGTTTTTCTCTGGATTCTGCCTTAAAGATATTAATTATGGCTACCATTTTCCCTTTCTTGGAAGTTATATGATACTTAATCCTCCATACGTCACATATCAAGCTTCTAGGATATGTAAGTATTAATGTTTTTATATGCCAGATCAACCTTAACCTCGTTGAATTTTTTTAGCATGTTTAATTTTTGTGCTAGTGGGACTTACATACATTACGAATTTGTTTTATTTAAAAAGTTATTCTTAATTTCATTAATAAAACAAAACTACAATAAAAATAATTAATAATTATAAGCCATATATATATTTATATTTTACTTTATGTAGTTTGATCTAGTCAAAATATTTTAACATGTCACAACATTTTGACATATCTTCCATATTAGACTAGAGAGCGTCTTTTAATTAAAAATATATATATAATATTTTGATTGTGAAATGACAGATTGGGCATGTGGTATTCATGAGCCATAATATTGGCCCCTGGTATTGTAAAACAAGTTTAATAATATCCATGATAAATGGTTAATATTTATGGTCAGAAATCTTGTTATTTTATAAATATTAAGTTTTAATGTGCTTTTAATGAAATTTAAATGTGGTTACAAAATTATTATTTTAATGTATATGGTAAAATTGATTTTAATAGTTTTAAGTGTGACTTATTGGAAAGTATTCTGGATCTAATTTGTCTATAATCACTTTGGGATTCATTCAAATCACAAGCTTGACAATTCAAGTGATTTATGAAGGTGCATGGATATTTTTTTGGTTTATTTTCAAATCTAATTTGTCTACAATCCCTTTGGGATTCAGTGAAATCACAAGTTTGACAATTCAAGTGATTTATGAAGGTGCATGGATAGTTTTTTGGTTTATTTTCAAATCTAATTTGTCTACAATCCCTTTGGGATTCAGTGAAATCACAAGTTTGACAATCCAAGTGCCTCATTGAAATCACAGGTTTGACAATCTATGTGCCTTAGGGGTTTTTGAAGGTGTTGTGAAAAAATAGTTTAAACAACATAAATCAAGATTTGGCCACACAAATCAATATTTGACGACATTTTTTTTGCATCAGGCTATAAATCCTCAAGAAACTCCAAAAAGTAGCACTTAAAGGCTACTCCTTAAATAGGAGGCCTTAGTGGGGTAATGGTTAAGAGCATAATCTTTTTGCTTTTAGATTTAATTAGAAAATGTTATAAAATTAAATTCAAATAAAATATTTATGAAATATTTTGATTGTGAAGTGAGAAATGATTTTTGGGCATGTGGTTTTGATGAGCCATGGTATTGGCCCATGGTTTTGTAAAAAATCTTATTCATAAGTAGGCTCTACAAGATCTCCCCCATACTAGGCTCTATATTACTTTTAACCTTTTATTATTATTTAATTGAGCCCACACTAAAAATGTTGACAATTTATTTTACATTACATCTACACATCTCCCTATCCTCACCTATATAGAGCTTCTTAGCCACAAATTAAAAAAAATACTGTCTTTAGAAGAAATACCCTTTTTCATTTTTCGGTTAATTTTAACCAAATTCTAGGAGAGGATTTAAGTTATTTGATGTATAGAATTTGAGTGTCACGTGAGATTATTAGGGTCTTGAATCAATTTATGTATTCAAAAAAACATTTTAAACAATAAAAAGTCATAATCTTGCTTGAAATAATATCACTAGATTGGATGAAAAAGGTTATTTCATCAATAAGACCAAGCCTTCAGTTTTACATAGTAAATATGTAATATTATTAATGATTTTTATATAAATATTAAATATTTAATAAAATGATTATTTACTATCTCTTTACATTAAATTTAAATTAATATTTTTAATTGTTATTATGAGTTTTTCTAAGTTTGGTGGGTTGTTTTAAGAGCATGGGGTGGGTTTGATCCACATATGGATACCCAAATCAAGAAACCATTTGACCATTACCTCAAAGTGTCCTCCTAGATAAACCCTCATACTAATTAAACCTTATTCAATTTTGAAATACTAGTGAGTTTTACTATTATATCCAACCCCACTTTTGTTGAAAAATGTAACTAGGTTCAGTCTTCATAAAATGTATTTGTAAAAATAATTTTTATTATTGTTACAATGACTTATTAAAACATGGGTTTCATGCTTGGGTCAACATTTTACTAGTAAAAGTCACCATTGTGGACTCCTAAGATTAATAAAGAGTCATTAGATTCATTGTATATTTTATGAAGTCCTTCATGGGCTTTAAAATGATGTAAAAAGAATTATTTTTGAGTCAAAAATGAATTATGTAACCTCCACACCAAGTGGGCCTTAAGGAAGGAAATTAGACCACATTGGAAGGTATATATACAAGGTTGTTTGTATTCATTTGGATCATCTCACTCTCTCACATATAGTTCAAAAAGTTCTAATTTGAAGGAAGAGTCTAAAAGGAGTGCAATTTTGGAAGATGAAAATTGAATTTTTGGTCTCTCTCTCTAGTGTGTGCTAGTTTAGGAAATCAAAGTCTCCCTTCCAAAGTTGAAGTTGTTGTTGATGCTAAAAACTACGCAATTGAAGCTACTGCTCATTCCAAAAGCTACCAAGTCGAAGCTATTGCTCATGCTCGAAGTTGCCAAGTCGAAGCTATTGCAGATGCGAGAAGATGCACTCGAAGTTGTTGTTGATGCTAGAATTTGCCAAGTCGAAGCTATTAAGCTGCTAAGTTGAAACTCTTGCTCATGCCAAAAGCTACCAAGTCAAATATGTTGCTCATGCTGGAAGCTTCCAAGTCTAAGTTTCTAGGGTCGAAGTGCTCTTACTACTGAGTCCAAGGTTGGATTGAAGAAGGAGAGGTTGGCTTGGGGTGGAGGAGGTATTTTTCTAGGTTGAAAAATCTCAAGGAAAACTATTGAAGGAAGAAACTTTGACTAGGTTTTCCCTAGATAGGGGTTTTTCCCTTGTAGAGTTCCTACATCTTGTGTCTTATGTTTTTGTGAGCTTCATGCACACATAATTTGTTAATTTCTTGATGAAAGATAATATAACAAATAAGTAAAAAAACAAACATAATTCACAAGTAATTATAAAGAAAAAGAAATTTAACCCTAATCCTACTAGCATTTATTTCTCAACAATTTTAAACTATTTTATTTATCAAAACTATTTGATTTTAAAGGTTAGTATTCTATAGTCAAACCCTCTTAGGAGTTAAACCTTATCCAATAGTGAAAAACTCCTCACTTTTATTTTTATATCCAACCCCACTTTAAACTACTTTATTTATCAAAACTATCTTTTTGTAAGCTTAGTATTATACTGATCATTGAGGAGACAGCATGTATATCATATGCATTATGGCTGTCATCTGCCACTTAGGAAACGAGACCAACATTGAAAGTATAATTCTTTTGTCAAAAATTTCACATATAACTCATAAAAACTATACCTATACCATGCGCCAACATTTTTACCAGTACTATCGTGAAAATGCATAAACCTAAGTGCATTTAAAAGGTAGCTATGTTAGTGCCTAGTTACCAGAAACGGGACGATGTCCCCCATTTCTGGCAGAAACCCGACCATACTAGAAACGCCGTCTGCAACGGCCGTTTTCGCTTTCATTGGCAAGAAACGGTTTCCCGCGAAACGAAACAGTTTCTTCTGGCCGTTTCCAGATAGACTTACAGTTTCTTCTGGCCGTTTCCGGATAGACTTGTAGTTAATTTTTTTTCACACTCAGATTAAATTTAATTTTTTCAAATCGTGGGTTAAATAAAGTTTAAGTAGCAATTGATTACACATACAGAGAGTTTAATTCGCAGTTGACTGTTAGTCTGCTGCGTTGGATTGTTAGTTTCTGAGCTGGACTGTTAGTTTCTGGAAATTAAACATAAGCACTCCAGAGTCCAGGGTATTGTGAGCGAGGAACTGAAGAAAGAACTAGCTGAGAATGCAGGGTATTGTGAGAGCGTTGCCAAAGAAAAAAACCAGTTGCCGTTAAATTTTAGTTTTAGACTCCAGTTGCTCATGTTTTTTCAAGGATTTAAGCAGAAGAAGAGAGCAAACCCATCACTACTCAGATGCAAGCCAGGCACAGATTAGAGCCAAGTAGCTTCACGCCCCCATCGATTTACCTTCAACAACATTGTCAATTCTATTGTCAAAAGGTACTACCTACACACTTCAATCTTTGGTTTTCTTTTATGAATGCTCGTTCTACAGTCTAGACCACATAATTCTGTCAAGATTTGGGTAGGTAAGGTTCGCTGGGATCAACTGTTCATATCATAATGCGCTATCCCTGTGTTCATTCCTGTAATATCCTTGTATGCTTGCCAAGTTGTATGTGGATTTTGAACTCTGCTATACGGTCTTGTCATTCTCCTGTTGTAAGTACTATGAGTATAAATCAATCTACAGAGGATGAGCAATCCTCTGTTCAGTTCCATATGGATCAAGAGGAGTGCTTGAACCTGAAACTTGCATTGCCAAGCGGTAAAAAACAAGTATCTCCTTCTCTTCCTAGGTCTTTCATTAGACCTCAGGTTGGAATTTCTGATGCATCTTCAATGTGTTTAAATGGAGAAATCCCAGCCCACAGTTTCAACGATCACTACTCGATATCAGAATCTATTGGAAGCCCAGATATTTTATATGAGGCCGTTGATTCAGAGGAAGATGTATCAAATTCCACAAACAAAGAGACTCGTGCCTTTGATCCGAAAATAGTAAGAACCAATTAGTGTGGACATTTTTGGGTACAAATTGTCATGACTTTTCTCCTCTCTGGAGTATGCATTTGCATCACAGGAACCGTTACAATGTTCTACATTTATTTCCCCGAGGTTTATATAACATCCATATGGTTTACAAGATTTCAAGCTGCAAGATCATTCACACAAATTAGAGGAGTATTATGCCCTGTCTTAGTTTTGAAGTAAGAGCATAAGATCGAGAACTCTATGTCGTATCCTCACAAGTCTCAGCATAAGTAAAATAAGGATTACAACATAAGTAAAATAAGGATTACAAGGTGAACAATTTAAAACCCTCAATCATTTATTTTTGGGCCGGTTACATGGAAAAGATGAAGTCTACAGGTTCATCAAGTAAAGTGTCGAAATTGGGTAGAAATTACTGAAATGAACCTATATCTTTCAATGATGTTTTCAAAATCTCAAGTTCAGTTCAAGATAACCACCGAACATTAGCATCAAGAAATTTGGTTTGTATTTTTAGGACTAAGAAGCTATATAAATTACCCAACAGTCATTTGATCTAGCAATGTGGAATTTTGGTTTTCGAAGAATTGACATTGAAATTAACATGATGAAACCTTGGTATTATATTGCTCAAGTTACAGTGTTTTCCTGAAAATTACATTCTAATGAGCACGTAAAGCATGCATCATTAACAACGAGTTCGGATCTAGTAGAAGTTTATATTTAAATCACCGCCAGATAAAGTGACAACACAACACATCATTATTGTATGGTGCACACTTCCCAAGTCTAGAAATCAACACCGAAGAGCATGAAAATTGAGCAGTGATTCTCGCTATTTCTTTTATTATTCATAGCCACCAATGACCAAACATAAGCTTGTTCTGGAATTCATCAAGAATATCACCAAAACACAGACCAGGTGCAAGTAGCATTCTCTACTAAATCTTAGCAAGAAATTTCGACACATAGTATTTGAAGAGGCTCGACCTTCATAGGCAGTTAAAAGAATGAGACTTTGTTATTTCCAATAAATAGTCGTGTGCCAATTTGTACTAGAATTTAAATGGCAATAGCTCCCCTGAGTTGACAAGGAATGCTCGAGACAACAATGAGAATCCACTTGGTTTTGAATTGTCTCAAATGAGTGAGGAAGAGTGGAACGTTTTCTTGGAGTGCTTTCAACAGTTGCTACCCAATGCTTTTGTAGATTGTAAAGCAAAGAATTTTGGCCAGTTGCCAAGGCTAGGTACTTCTTGTCAATTTTGATACAAAGCTATTCCTCATCTATTCATATCTGTACAAATCAATTTGTTTAGAACCCACACTTCTTGATTTTAAATGTACCTCGAGAAAAATATTTGGAAAAGGAAGCAACTCTAGTGCTTCATTCAAAACTTTAAAACTTCTCTTGCTCTATTTGCATTGCCTAGAGCTATTTGAAGAAAATGAGAGTGTTGAAGATACAACAGAGGCAGTGACTGTGACTATTATTTTTCTTTTATAATTGCAAAAATTGTTTCAAATATTGACATTGATGATTGAGAGCTCCCTAACTGATGTACCATGTTGGCATGTTTAATTATAACATCTAGGAGACTAGGGGCTAGCTCTGTGTAAGGTAAACCTATTATAACTCTGGTTATATTTAGATTTAGAGAGTTTTGTCCTATAACAACGTAGTGTTAAGGAAAATCTTATTCCACTCATAACAATCTGTGAACAGGCAAGGTCTTAGTATGTGAGAGCAACTGAGGAATGTTGCTTACCTCCACCGTATTATAATGCAACAAGCCACCATCATTTGTGTGTAAATGCTCTGCCTTTCTTTGTATGGTTTCTTCAGCCTGATTCAATTATATTTTTCATTTCGGACTAGTACTGTGTTCCTGTAAGATTATCTTAAATGAACAAGCTGTGATACTGTTCCCATGAAGGGATTAAAATTTTGGAGTAATGGGTGATTTTTCATAGGAATTCCTTGAGGGGAGATTGTATATATCAGTTATCTGAATTGTATATGTGAGTTACCTTTTGCTTCATTGTCCCCTTCCATTCTCCTACCACCTGGCAACTCTGGTATAATGGGATTTTTTTTTCCAGCAAACATAATGGTGGCTTCTTGTCCAGACCATCAATTTGTCCCACAAGACTTCATTTATGGTTTTGTAATGTGGTCTGATACTGAATGTGATCCATAAACAAAGTGATTCCTAGTTTTGGGTGTCTGAATGAATCTCTACACAAATTTGACTCTCAACAAACAGAGTTTGACAGAGTTGTATGTGGTAAAATGAAAACACTGCAAAAATATATTATTAAAGTATCAAATGCAGGGTATAGATCTTGAGCTTGAGTTTCGTTGCCAAATTTGAACCTTTTGAAAGGGACATCCGGAGATATGAGGAAGCAATCATAATTCTAGATGCACCTTTCTAATTTCCTCGAATTGTCTAAAATGGGCCCCTCTAGAGGTGAACTAGGCACTCGCTGACTATTGAAGTTCCCTTGAATAAGCGGTTGGTCCAGCTATATGATCCTAGAGGGGTTGCCAGAGCAAGGGACTAGCATCAATGGATCTAGGAGGTAATTGGATGGGCCAATGACCCCTTTCTTTGGAGCTAGTCCCTCCTATGCTCGAAGTAAGGTGATTTAGATGTTTGAAAATTTGAAAAAAGATAAATAATTTTATTTTGTTTAAGTTTTCCAAAATTTTCTTTGATTTTCTCTTCAAATTTTTAGTTAATTATATTTTTCTAATTAAGTGTCAATTTTTTATTTTATTTTCTGTAACTAATTTTCAAATATAAATTGTGCAGATTAAAATTGGTTGCAGAGGAGAATCATTTATTTCTTATTCCACTCATTTCTCATTGCAATGGAAGAAATTTCATCAATGTCACAAAGTAGACCACCCCTTTACCAACAAAAATCTTCCATAGAGGCATCCAAAAAAAGCCAAAACAAAGAATATCAAGAAGCAAAAAAAGCTTTTGAGGCAAGGTTATGGGCAGCTGTGAAATGCACTCAATCTTACAGCGGAGGATCAAGTGGATCATCTGGTTCAAAGGTTTGGTTGTGCCCTTATTGTAAAAAACAAAAATCGGGGAATGTAGGAAGAGTTCGATGGCATTTACTTGGAATGGGGAAAAAAGAACAATGAGCTTTATGTGGCAGTGTACCTAAAACAGAAAAATCTTCTCTAATTAAGCAATTTAATGAACTTGAAAAGCTTAGACATATTGTTGAAGGTTTAGTTCAAGCTAACAACAATCCTAGTGGACTGACAATTGGTGGTCCACACTCTTGTTCTCAACATCAAGTTTTTGTTTCTCACCTTCAAAACTTATGGGATGTAAAAGGATGGGGAAATCTCGATGCATCCATTGGACGATTTTTTTTCGCAAATGGCATATATTTTAATGTTTGTAGGTCTCCTTATTAGAAAGAAATGTTAAGAGATCTAGTTAACAATGCTCCTAAAGGTTACAAGCCTCCTAGTTATGAAAAGATGAGGACAACCGTGTTATCTGAAGAGAGGGGTCGGGTTGAAGCTAGACTTCAAGACATTAAAGATAGTTGTAAGGAATCTGGAGTCTCCATTGTCTCAGATGGTTGGACAGATGTTAACCATCGTCCCCTTATCAATATTTTGGTTTCTAGTCCAAAAGGAGTTATGTTTTTAAAATCCTATGATACTACAGGAAAGACAAAATATGGTCCATATCTAACAAGTCTCCTCAAAGAGGCAATAGAGGAGGCTGGTAGAGAAAACGTGGTCCAAATTGTTACAGATAGTGCCTCAAACAATATCCTTGCTGGTGGGTTGATTGAGGATGAATATCCAACAATTTTTTGGACTCCTTGCTCTATGCATTGCTTGAATTTGCTCTTGAAAGATATTAATAACATTGCATGGGTTGATAAAACTATAACTGAAGCAAAGATGCTACAACACTTTATTATTAATCATGCAGCATCCATAGCAATTTATAGGAAATATGCAAAGCTTCAGCTTCTTCGATGTGCCGAAACTAGATTTGCATCTGCTTTCATTATGCTTCAACGCCTTATTAAAATGCATCAATCTTTGAGAGAGATGGTGGTATCAATGGATTGGCAAAGGTGGAAGGGTTCTTATACTCGGGATGGCCTAAAAGTTGAGGACATTATTATTGGTCTTTCTTCAGAGAATTTTGGAGGAGAGTGGAGGATATTGTTACCCTTATTACACCTATTGTTTCCACCCTTCGCATATTTGATAGTGATCAACCATGCTTAGGGGATGTCTTTGAGAGCATGGATCAAATGAGAGAGACGATTCATGACATAATGGAAGATGAAAATTCTAGGATTGACAAAGACACCAGAAATGAAGTGTGGGAACTTAGTTTGACAAGGTGGAAAATGCTTCATAGCCCTCTTCATTCAATTGCATTTTTACTCAATCCTAAATGGTTTCATAAGAAACCATCATCAGATGTAGAGGTTATGCAAAACTGGAACACTTTTATAAGTAGGTGTTACAATCGTCAGGATTGCACTGCTTTACAGTTTGAGTTAGGAAAGTATTTGAGATCAGAAGACCACTTTGCAAATGAAGATTGTGCATACAACAGACAACAACTTGGACCCATCAACTTCTGGATACAATATGGTACAAGGAACCCCTTGCTTCATTGTTTGGCTATCCATTTGCTTTCACAGGTATTCTGAACAACAAATACCTTTAATGTATTGATTTATTGTTTAAACAATTAATTCTAAAGCTCATTATAGATTATTTATCTTATAAGATTTATTGATTGACTATGACTAACATAATTTTAATTTTATTTTATAGGTGACTAGTTCCTCTGCATGTGAAAGAAATTGGAGTGAATATGCTTTCATCCATTCAACGAAGAGGAATCACCTAGGCACAAAAATGGCACAAGATTTGGTGTTTGTACATTCAAATCTACGTTTGTTATTTTGACAACAACTGGAATACAAAACTGGACCCACGAGAATGCGGGATTATGGTGGTTCACAAGATGACGAAATTGATGAGCTTCCACTTGAGGTGCTACAAGACAATGCTGAAGACATGCTTGATGATACCATGAAGTCTATTGACCAAAATAATTCTTTTGGAATTGGCTCAAGCTCAACAACTATTCGAGAAAATGAGCTTCAAAATTTAGATTATTAGGTTTACTTGCATTTTCATATGAATTGTTGAAGGTGACTTTAGAGATACATATATATTCAAAAGAACAAATTTAATTATTTATATTTCAAATCTCTTATTCTTATCAATGTTTGCTATTTTCTTGGAATTAATGATGGCTAAATTTTTGGATCTACAAAATTATTACTTCTTTCTTAAAACTAAATTAGTATTTACAATTGTTTTTTACAATTTCATGAGCAAAAATATTGCAGGTTTATGATTAATGCATTGTTTATATTGTTCACCTTTAATATGGTGTTTTTCTCTCTCCTCGTTTCTTATATGCGAAACCTCCAAACTTCGTTTCTCGTACCGTTCTCGTTTCCCGTTTCTCGTTTCTGGTAACATAGTGTTAGTAAAAGTGCATGATAGCTATGAATCTCCAAACCGAAGAGAAGATGTTACAATAAACAAAAAGAGGTGCCATGAAATAGATTACTTAGATGTTGAAGCATCAACTCATGCCATTGGTGTGCGAGGAGAAACTAGATCTTTTTCTTTGGGGAGGATGGCCTTACTTCATGCTAATTGAAGAGCGATGTCCTTGAGTTTGATAGAAATCTCCTATTTCTCCACTTGGATGGCACTCAGTTGAAGATATAGATTCTTGTTAGTGTCTTCATTATCATTGAGGGCTTTGGAAATGAGTGTTTTGATGTTCCAATATAACTCTAAGGTACATACTATATTCATTATGTCTTCCTTGAGCGTGGCCTCGATTTGGAAACCACTCAACTATTGAGGAGAGGAATTCCTCGTTAGTGTGCTCATTCCTTTGAGTCATTGCTTCAACAACCACTTGATTCACAAATGTCTCAATGTGTTTAGGGGTGTGATTATGGTACCTCTGCATTGCATTTTGGGCTCAGAAGTGGTTTCAGAAACTCCCTTTACCTATTCTAGAGGAGATACACCCACTTCTCATTCATTATCGAGGCATGTTGTGGGAGTTAGGCTAACAAAAAATGACTAAGAGTGCAACGGGAGAGAACACATGATAACAACAAATCACAATAGAGTTTGGAAAAATAATAGTTAGTTGCGATTGATAGATGAAGCGACGCTGAGGTAGAGTAACTATTAACGAGCATACAATCGCTACAAGGAAATCAGGTAAATCAGTTACGATGGTGTTGAAGTGCAGCCTGGATATAGGTCTCAAGGTCCAAATAGTTTGAGTGTTGGTATAATGGAATGAATATGAGCTAGGACACATGGAGAATAAATGGTAATGACTTATATCATATGAATTATAGAACTTGAAACACAAATAATTTCAACCCGTTTCTAATAGACTTGTAAAGGAAAATGGGAATGAGGCCAAATACAAAATGTAACGAAATGTACCTATTTCCAAGCATTATCAAAGTTGATGGTGAACTAGAGCGAAGAATTGTAGATATCAAGCCTCCAACTATTGCAATATATCTACAAACCATCAACCTCAATGAGTAGACGAACCATTGAATGCCATCAAATTTAAGTGGCATCTTTAGCTCAGTATCAATGGAATACTTTGCAGAAAATTTGAACTCACGGAATGTTAGATAAAGAAGATAGGTGCCTTCTCCCTCCAAATAAATGGAAACAAAGGGTATGAATAGAAAAATGAAACTCAGGGTGGTAAATTTTGCCCTTCGTTCGAGCTTACTGATGACTGGGTGCAAGATAAATAACAATACTTTCTTGGCATACATAATACTCATCCTCTCTGCATTTAGGGCGAGTAATACGTTGGGTGTATTTCGTACCTCATGATACATAGATGTTAAATGTGATGGTGGGATGGCCTTGCATCCCCCCTTGTGGAGCAAGGTGATGATGGAGTGCCAGTTTTTCAATGTGCCACCCTAATTAGGGATTATCAAAACTATTATTCATCCTTAAGTTTTCTAATTAATTTTAATAAATACTTATATCATTTATTTAAATTTTCGAACAATTATCCATATAGCATTAGATACATGAACAAACCAAATATTTATTTTCCCAAGCCACTATCCATTAATATCCCATTAAATGTAATAAATATGCAGTTGCTACATATAGATACATCTTACAACCAATATTTTTTTGGACAAGTTGATATATATATGAACTAGATGTGATTGGGATATCTCCCTTAAGATTTCGTGTGAAATATGTGTGGAATCATTAAGGTTTTCAAAAATCAGGTTTTTGAGCTCCCATAATAGTTGCGCGACCTAAACGTCCTTTTTAGATATGATACATGGCAATACATATATGTTACAATCACCATATACAATTATATGATGGATTTCTCCCCAAATCTATGGGAAGGTTCATGCATATGGATGAATCTCTTTACCGCTTCGAGCGTCTACCCTGCCTTTGTGGCAGAACCTACTTTGGCCACTCTGATGAAAGTATGATAGCCTAGGTACCTTCTTATGACCCACAAATCCATGCATGTGGCATCTTGGGAACCCTTTGTTCCACCCTTGTTGTTTTCTCTGCAAACCTTGCACCTATACGCCCCTACCCTACCCCCCTTGATCCTTTCTCTCCCCCTCTAATAAGTGGTCCCTTACCTCCAACACCCCCTCCTTGAAGAAATGGTTGCTAGAAATTCCCATCTTAGGATTCTTGCAAGATTTGGTGGGTATCCACTAAAAGACTTTACTAACTCCTTGCAACCTTTTGCTCATTAATGACCATCTCCATTGTAACAATAATGTTGCAACTCCCAAGGGTCTTAACTTTACTTTTCAACTCAGAGTTAGTACAAACTTAAAGAGGGGTTGAAAATATATGTGAAATAAGCACTATCCATTTCCTTTTATAACTTTTATATTGGTGGAAGTGTTGAGATGAAGTCTAGTTACACAAATACTAATGTAACCATTTTATGCTATAGGAAAAACTAGAAATTGTAGGAAATGGAATAAAATAGGAAATCCTATGCTAATATAAATGAAGGAAGGAAAAACATGTTAACTATGTTGAAATGAAACCATATCTATTCTATTGTGAAAAGAAGGCAAACACACTATTGAAGTAAACACTTGCAAATAGTAAACCCTAATTTTGCAAGAAAGAGGTAATTTCTACAACAAACTAGTTCAAAGAATATACTTCATCTATATGATTCTAAAGTCCATATAGAGGGTTCTAGGGCTGTTGTAACACATCAAACAAGGTGAATCATGAGTTGGATGCAAATTTGGGCAAGTTTTGGAAGCAAATTACAAACTCTTACAATAGTCTTGGTTTTGCTAAAAGAGAGAGTCTAATGAGCAGAAAAGTATGCTAAAGGAAAGGATGCAAAGTAGAATAAGCTAAGGAAGCGATAATAAATGATAATGCACTTATGTAGAATTCATTGCATCACTGGTAGGAGGGTTTCTTTAGCAAGTATGCGGTTGTATGGTTTCCTGTAGCTGAAAAACATGGTATTGTGCAAATACAATGAAACAATAATGATGGACAACAAATAAACACAAGCTACTAAAGTGAATTTAAATGCACAAAAAAGGATGCTACTTAATATGTGTAACCATTGTCAACATTATCATCTAATGGTTAGATACTATGCAAGAAAATACTATTCATAAATCATCTAATTTAAAAGCAATAATTAGAAATGAACAACAAAAATGGATGAATTCATAGAGAATAATCATACAAAAGGGGTATTGAGCACCTCGAGTGGGCCCTAACCCATGGAAGCTGATATCCTTGAAGGAGAAGTAGACTAAGAGTTGAAAATAAGGATGCATTTTGTTGATTTAAGAATCACTTTCACATAAAAAAGTTGCAGAACTTGAAAATTAGACTTCCTAATGTGTTATGCTACCGTTCTCTTGCTCCTACTAACAACCTAATGGGCTACGCAAGCTCTCTATTTATACAAAATGAATGAGGGGAAAACTCCTTGAAATGATGATTGTTTTCCCTCAAAAACCCCTATAAAATTGGATCATATTCCCTAAGTGACCTCACAACAACATGAAGGAGTTTTATTGTCTCTATCCAACTAAGTTTGAACCTTCTGTAGCACAGGGTACATCCCATGAATTTCTCTAGTTATATCTCCCTGTAACTTTTGCAAAATCCTCTCAATATCATGCACAATAATCATGTTAGGTACATAAAGCATGAAATATCTCTTAAACCCCCTAACAACCCACTTAAGATAAGATAATTTTATTGAGTGAAAAAATGAAAGTCTAATATAACCGTAATAAGCCTAGGATAGGTTAAATGGGCCTTATGTTTCACCTAATTTGGAGGCTGGTCATACCCCCTATTGAAACTATTTCTCACCCTTTGGGAAACCTAATCTTCCTTCTTCCTTTGTCTTTCCTCATTCATGTATTTGATGACCTATTTAACATTCCATGCTATATAGAAGGTGAATGTGTCTATTGAATGGAAACTTGCCTTCTCTTCAATGTATTTCCACTCTCTTGACCCTTATTTCTCACCTTTATGCTCCTGAAGTCCTAATAGTAAGGGTGGATTGAATTTTAGTCCAATGAGTTGAACCTCAAGCCTCTAAATGATCCTCTTATACAAATAAGTGTGTGAAAATTCCTTTAATTGCAATAACTGGAAATGTATTCTCCTAACTCTTTAATTATGCAATTTATTTTCTATGAAAAACAATGAATAAATCACACTACAATTTTTCAAAAATAAAATACACTAATAAAAATTGGAATCGAGAAATATGGAGAACACACACAAAATTGAAACTGTTATTTTTGGACAAATGTCCTCAGAAAAATCTAATATGAGAAAACCATTGCAACAAATGAGGATTTTACTATTATTATGCAAGAGTGAAATTTCTCAGTACAACCTGGATGCCAAACTCACAATCCTTTGCAAAATAATTTGGCCAAAAATTACTGGGACAATTTTTTTCCTACCTAACACTAATCCAACTCCAAATTTGGCACAAATCATCTAAACGAACTACTCCTATGTTAGCCTTTATGCTAGCTCTGTGCAAGGAAAACTTGCACTACTTGGAAACTACTCTAATGTTGTTTTTATTGCCAACTCAACCTTTGAGAATGGCTTGCTTCGACTTCCTCCAACAATTGAATCAACCCTCTCTTCAGCTAAATCAAACTCCTCTGAAAATGCCACCAAAGTCTGTGTGCACTCTCACTAAGGAAAACTTGACCCTCATGCTACTGAATCTTTGGAACTGGAAATTACTACAAAATCACTATCTCCACTCACTCTTTGTCTCTACATAGCTTCTGAAGCTAACTTCTCTCATTTTATTGACCTATGCAACTAGGTAGCTTGATCTCTACTGAGGAACTCGACCTCACAAGTGTGTTCTCCATGAACCATGAACCCATTGAGTTTCTCTTATAATCTCTTGTTGGTGGACCAATTACCATGATTAGATTCCCATCAATGGCTAAGATCATATCAAACTCGCTTCGTGTGAATTTATAGAGAATTCTCACCTTTCTCAATCAATTTCTATTAATAAATCACTTTATTAAGTTAGACTTAGGAAATATTTAATTATTGATCAATTAATTTAATTGATCTATCTCTAGGTGTTTTCTCTTGGAACTTTTTCTGGGATTTTGATATCTTGTATTTCTTATATTCTTTGACCAAATTCAAGAATAGAACACCATTGCTAGAAAAACTAACACTCCCTCTTAGCAAGGAAAGTTGTGTACTATCTCATAACATCCTCCTATATGCTACCGATGTTTGACAACTGTGACAACCTTCCACTACTCAACAAGCCATTGCACATACTCTCATTCATCTACGACTCTATAGCTGAACCATATTGAACCTGCACAGTTGTTGACACTACATTGTGCCTCCTACACCATTGCCAACTTTGCATGACATTGCCATTGATCTCATGCTACTGCCACTACTACATTTGGTTGGAAATTCCAACGATGAAATTCGATGGAATGGAAAAAACTAGAAAAACTGTCGGAAGTTAAATGATTTTTTGTTTTGTTTTTTTTTGTTTTTTTTTTTCAAAAATCCTGACTACCATCGAATATTCGATGACAGTTCTTTATTGGTTGAATATTCAATAGAATACCAAGTATCCCATCTATTATCAAACGTTTTCCTATAACCCCTCGTGTCGTCAAATAACCGATGGTAGTTCTTTTACCATCAGATATACGACACTATATCCAATGTGAAAATGTGTTGTCCAATTTACTACAAATGGTAAATAACCATAGCATAATGTTCAATTCCATGATCAATGCCTTTTTGCGATGGAAGCATCTAATATGGAACTTCTTTTGATCATTTTGACTAATTAAAATAAATATAACATTAATATTATAATTAAATATAATAATATTAATATATATATATATATATATATATATATATATATATATATTAATATCTATAATATATTAATTTTTGTGTTGGCATTGATGTCAACAAGGTCATAGTCATGGTCATACTTTTCATATGCATGTGTGATGGATGGTTGAATTGGTGGTGCTATTGGTTGGCATTGATGTATTGATAGTGAGATGGTTGTGTTGGTTTGATGTCAACACTTGAGGTCATGCACTTATGTGAACCACATGATTATGTAGATTGATGGAACATGGTGTGTGTTGGTATGTGTTGGATTTGATTATTGATCCTATCAATGATGACACAATTGATAGCATGATATCAGAGATGGCATTAATTTGGTTGATAGTGCTACTATAGATACATGATGCATATCTACATGTGATGGTGATGGTTCATGGCACACTAGTTGAGTTTTCAACTAGGTCTTCATATAAGTCTTCATGTTTATGCTTCAATAAAATTACTTGGTGCACTATGGTGGCTTCATGATGATGATGATGATGATGCATATGTACTACGAAGGTTTGTAGGTATGTTCAGATCTATTACAACTTGTTAAAAGTTTTGATAGAGAGTGGAGGACTTGTTGGCACACTTGACAACCTTGTTTGTTAGCTCTTCTAGGTCAACTTGGAAGTGACACTTGGGAGGCTTGTTTGGTCTACTTGCAGAGGTGTTAGAGGTCATGTCAAAGGTTTGGAGGCATGTACAAGAGCTAAAGAAGAGGATGGAATAGATGAAAAAGGTTTTGGACTAAAAAGCTGATGGTTTTACTTAGTCTAAGCCATAGACATATGCATAGAGGCCAATGGGAGTATTTGGAATGCTCTAGTCGCATGGAGGACAAATTTTGGGAGCAGTTATAGCCCCAGTCAAGTTTAGACAGTGTCAAGGGAGTGATTAAGCACTTTCACGAGATTTTCTCTACATTTCTTCCACTGTTTGGAAGGAAATTAGCTTGGAAATTCCGAGATGCTTCTAGGAAAGGTGAAAAAGGGCACAAATGGTTTGAAAAGGTCGTCTCATAATGTGAATGCATTTGGTGCACTAGTATTTTCCTCAATGGATTTATTTGGTTGAAGTTTTTCACCTTTGATCCTAGCCCCAAGCTCAATTTCTCCCTACATGTTTTATATACTTGATGTTGGAGCTAAGGATTGATTGATGATGTTAGTGAGTCTATTGGAGAAGGCTGTAGAGAGTGTTGATGCTTCAGATCATGTGTAGAGCATAGATCCTTCAGTCTATGAGTGATAATGGATGAATAATGAGCATATTTGAAGCATGTTATTGAATAGATCAGATTTGGAGCTCCTGGAGTAGAATTTCATTATAGATGTTTTGTATGCTACTGAGTAGATTTTTTTATGGTGATTCTCATACTTGTTTTCTATAGGATTCATTGATGCATTTGGCACATAGCCATAATGTTTGATGATGTTATTTGTATTAAGCAAACGTATTCTATTTTGAGGATCCCATTTTATTCAGATTTGTGTGGCCACAATATTTTCTATTTTGGAGAGCACACTTCTTATGGCATTCATATTTTATTTTTATGATGAGATCTTGCTACTTGGGGCATATATGTAGAGTTGATTTCTTATTGAGAATAGTTTTTTGGATCCAATTTGAATATAATTGAGAGGAGGTCCGCATAGTGTTAGAGGAGTAGTGACTTCATAAGAGAGGAGTAGGGATAACAAAGCTTCAACAAAGGAACACGTTTCTCATCCAATGTTTTTTGGATAGTTCGATAGAAACTGAGCAAGCCTCATTATTCATGGTGGGGACCAATACATCGAAGTCTGTAAGAGTCAATTGATAGTTCAGGAGTAACCAATCGAGGATCATTGACCACGGTGGCCTTCAACAGATGGTAGTCCATAAGGAAGAGAGTCTTCGAGCTGATAAGTAGTTTCAAGTCTCCTAGCCAATGGTGGTTGGCATGTTGAATATGAGGTCAAGTCTCCATGCTGATAGGAGTTAACAAGATATGTAAAAGATGAAATGATTGAAAAATAGAAATTTAGTGCAGAGAAACAACAAGGGAGGTTTTTCTCTCGGAAGGGTTTCCACTAGAAATATTGTGTTTCATGTGTGATCGATGTGATGTGCATTTTCAGTTGTTTATGTTTCTCACATGGTTTATGATTTAACTACTATATGGTTATATGCATGGATAATATAATGTGTTGATGTTGCACATATGTGTTGGGTACCTTTTATATTTTTTCCACAACTACCCCATGCGTGGGAGGTGCTAGCCCCCCTATATGTTGTTTCGGGTGTAGTGACCTAGAAATTTTTTCTTTTGGACCCTTTATTAGATGACCAGATCTACCTATGGTTTTCTCCATGGATTTCACAGATGGTTTTGGGCATGATGGTTTTCTATCCATGGTATTTTGTACATCCAGTCAAGGGAACTACGGTTATGTTCTAATCTAGCGTTAATGGATTGGGGTTTATGGATTCTTCAACATGTATATATATATGTATTGTAACATTGAAAGGAATATAATGAAAAATCAATCTGGTAGTCCTGATTTTGGGATCTAGGCGAAAATCTTTGTATATATCTGTTTTATATTTTATGTTCCTATAATTTTTATTTTATGCTTTTTAGAATTTGTATGCAAACAATTTTTGTACGGGGTTAAAACCTCAAATATGTGCGACTCAATAAGTAATAATTGGTAAAAATTGATAAGAACATCACACCATTGATTCACTCCCCCTCTCAGTAGTGCTTAAAGGTTTCCAAGAATTGGTATTAGAGCAAGGATCTTAGTTGTAACTTGATTACTATAGAGTAGATCTCAAGTTTGTTGGAAAAAATTGTTTTTTTTTCCAAAATGGTTTTCCTCACTACTACAAATTACAAGGTGTGGCACAAAAATGTAAAATATCAATTATTATCTCATGGATCTAACATTTGGAGAGTATTATGTGAAGGTTGTAGCAAAGATCCAATTGCAAATAATGTTTTGTAGAAGGATGCACAAGCACGATGCATAATCTAAAAGAATATTCATAATGATGATATGAAGAGACTAGTGGGTTTGAAACATGCCAAAGATATGTTGGACAAGCTTGAATACATTTTTGGAAATGACACAAACAACAAAAATGAAATTGAGAAGAAGAGTAATAAGAAAAATAAGAATAACAAGAAGAAGAAGAAGAGCCTCCAAAAACAAGAATATCAGTCACAAGAGTCCCATTCTTCATGTTGTCACTTTCTGAAAACAAAGTTCCAGTTCTACAAAGAGGAAAAAATAAACGAGACATTTGCAGCAATATTCCTAGCCAAAAAATATATCATTTCTCAATTCAACCCTCTACACTAGATAACTCTCGGAATAAGCTTTCCAATGGTTCCTTGAAGTCCAGAAATGGACTTCTGGATCAGAAGTTAGAGCAGATTGAAGCTACCCTTTGAAAGCCTGAAAAACAAAGAGAAAAAGATCAAGGGTAAGGCTCATTGCAAATCACGATCAGAGTTTGCAGCAGCAGTAGGGGAGGGCAGTGAGATAAGTAATCAGCAATCATCGATATCACAATTCCAAATTTTAGAGGTCTGGTATAAATCACATATCAAAGGTTTCAGCGATCGCCGATAACACAATTGCAAATTCGAGAGGTGCTGTGTAAATCAGATATCATAGGTTCCAGCGATTGTCGATATCGCGATCACACTCAGAGCTATATCATAGACCAGTGGTCAACGTTTTAAAAGGCTTCGAATAGATACAGTGTCATGAAACCTCCGAAGGCCGATAACATTAAAAGTCTCAGGACTTGAGCCTATAATGTAAATCACCGGGGAAGAGCCGATTGCAATTAACAAAGAAGTTCAGCAAAAAGCCAAATGCAAGCAGGATCTTTCTCTCTCCTCTAGTAGGTCCACATGGAAAAACAGGATTGGTCCCAAGAAAGACACATGGCAGCTGACATCAGCATGACATGGTGGTATAGAGGACATGTCGCATAGAGATTGGGCATTTTAAGGTGTCATAAAGGGCTAAAACTGGGTGACACATGTCACCACTCACAAGGTGACATGTGGCAAATGATGAAATCATCTCACAGATCAGTGATCACAACCATGGAGCAGCATGTAATCAACATTTTATAAAGGTGCATATCAAGGAAGTCACTGCTATTATAGGCCCAAAGCGAGTGGGACAGGTGGCATAAGGCGGGTTGCATGATTATATGCGCTTTATGTATCAATCAAATGGTTTGGTGGAGAATTTATTAAAGGTTTATTTGCTAAAGCCTTCACGCTGGCCTACCCTTATCCTCTTCCCATGTGGACCAAACCATGTTGCATATTGCAATCAAAAGTTTTGTGAGGGTGCAACCGAAGGAAAAGGTTAAGGATTCCCTATCCCCGAGCTAGAATATTGAAAATGGGTCCCACACGCATATGTAGTATGGTCCCACTTATTAGGTGTTGGACCTGTTACAATGCAATAGATTAAAGAATCGGCCCCCGTCCCAACTAAAGACTGTTAGCTCCATAAAGCTTAGGCCTTGAGTCTTTAGGTTTCCACCATGTAGTTTTCTCCTAAGCCCCCAGGGGTAAGGTATAAGGGGCCAAAGGAAATCAATAATCACAAATTTATGAATCCCATTATGTTTAAAGTTCCTAAATGGACCAAGTATCGATACACTTGTAGAATTTTTTCTGCGGTGCATGATTTGTTTTGTTGGCTTAATCAAGATAGTAAGAAGGGATGGATGAGTTGGCAGCTATGTTCATAGTCTATTATGGCCATTACGTGTGTCTCTCCCAGTTCCTGCAAAATAAGAATTAAATTTTTTAAGGCTAAAAGCGACAAGGAACCTACCGAGAGAGTATGAGGCATAATTTAGTAGAGAAATGTTTGGACCAGAGGCCAGCAAACAAGAGTGGCATGGATATATTTACAAGACCATCATTTTAGTTCATTTGTGAATTATTCTTTGTTGTTTTTTATATTGTTATGATATTTTATTTCCAAGAAGGTATATTTTGGTTGTAATAATTGGAGGTGACATAGCCAACACGCTAAGACAACTAGTCATATAAGCAACTCGAAGTTTAGTCTGAGATATTTTTTAAATTTCTTGTTTTCCCTCTCCTTATAAAATGGAGGAAGAAACACTTAGAAAAGGTTTTGAATTCTAAAGAAAAAATACACGTGATTTCTGAAACTGTATGAATTCCAGATTTGCATATTTCAGAATATAAATTAAATAGTGGCAATTCCAACCTTTGAGTACTTCATTATGTTACCTCTTTGTGAAATTCCATTATGTTCACATTTCCTCTCTAATTTCATGCAATTGTAGCTGCCATAAATGTCTCATATGTTCTTACATATTCATTTGTGTTGACTAGTTAATGCACATGCCTGTATGTATCCTTGAGATTATATCTTTAAATTTGCACTCCATGAATCATAGCATCTAGTCCTCTTTGATCTATTATGTCTATATTTAATTCAGATAAGTGTAGATTTCTTGATGTTTGAAGCTCTATGTGATGAGTTAGTCTATCCCCTTCTCTTCTTTCATTACTCTGCATATCTGATTAAACTATAGGTCCTCGAATTACTTGTCCTCCACTAGTTTATACCTATATTCTTGTGAGTTGTATATGTGAAAGGATACCTAAATATATGGCTTATGTCCTTGGATGATGGAACCAATCCATGTTATTGATTGTATATTTGTATTTACTAGGTGTATAAAATGTATATGATGTCTCTGGTTTCCTGAAGATCATCTGAGACACATAAAAGATAGATGTTACCAGACACTGGTCTTGTAAGCCATCCAAGGTTGTTTCTAGAAGTGACAACATCTTTTGGTGCCATTGCGAGGGAATATGTTGAAGGATTTCCCCCTTGGGATACGACAAGTTAAGAACTCTTTGTGTAGGTGAGAAAATACATTCTGATTGCATCCTCATCACCTTGGCGACTCCACAAATCTCATTATCATTTATCATCCTATCTTTTAGAAAACCTCACACTCACTCAGATACCTCTTAGTAGAAAACCCCTTCTATATTTGACGTAGAGAAATTAATTTTCAGGAAATTCTAGAAGGATAAAACTCCTACTACCTATGCTACTATCTCATCATTCTTTGAAGCTTCCTCCTCTAGCTCCCAACATGCTGCCATCCACTGCTCATATTTTACTCCTAAGGTCCTTACATACACCGTAGAAGATGAGCTAGATCATCATGCCCCAAAATTAGAGATCGAAGAGAATGAAATCTTAGTTAAGACTCCTTTCATTTCATTTCCTCCTCCTCGTGAGATTGAAAAAGTTAAAGCTATCCTCAATAATAGAAATATCCACTATACACTCAATCACACTATTCTCAGCCTAGTTACTCCAACCATTGTGGTTTTGGCCCAAGTTCCTCCTGTGAATCTTAACCCTCCCCCATTAATCCAGATGGTTGTTCTGTGCTTCTTATTGAATGAATATTCCCCTCTTGATTTACCTAAGGCTTTTTCCTAGGTTCAATGGGGAAAAAATTCTACGTAGAGACACACTGAATATTATGTGCTTTTGCTGAGAACCTAAATGTAGAACAACTAGATCTGGTCCTGAGACTCTTTATGCAATCCCTTGATGGAGAAGTCAGAAAATGGTTTAAAGCCCTACCCAATGCATCCATCACCACCTAGGAAGAACTCAAAAACTCTTTCACACAAAAGTGGGGTGAAGAGAGAGATCACACATATTTTTTCACAAATTTCAATGCTATAAGGAAGAAGCCAGAAGAGGATATATCAGAATTCATAAAAGGATTTAATAAGAAGTATAATAACCTAGCTTTTGAGATAAAGCCTCCTCAATCTGCTTCTCGTGTAGTATTTGTGGGAGCCCTTGAGTGTGAATTTGGCTTTACCCTCAGGGAGAGGAATTATCGTTCTTTAGATCAACTCCAACTGGATTCTCTCGAGGTGGAATAAAATTTAACCTTGGTAGGGAAGTAAAGAGGAAAGAATTATCCTCATGAGAAGAAAAGGGGGAAAGAAGAAGCATCCTCTGCTAGTCAAGGTAAAGAATTACCAGAGTTAAAGTGGGAAGAATTGGATAAGCTCATTAAGAGTTTCTCGCACAAATTGGTGAAGCTTGAGCTCAAGAACAAGAATCTACCTAAGCAGAATGCTCAAGGTAACAATAGAGGTTGCAACCCACAGTAATGAAGGACACCATTGCAAAAACTTGAAATGGAAAGAAAAGATCAACTCGATCAGATCCCTCCTCCTCTGTATTTAGAAGATGATTTAGATGAACAAACACTAGATAGACATCAGACACATGGAAGTTTTTTTTCCTCCTTCTCTAAAGAGGAACAAGAAAACATGGCTCACCATGAGATGTGACCTAATAAAGAAGTAGCAGTAAATGAGGAGGTCATAGGGGATCATTGTAAACAATTTCCAAATTTCATGCAAGCATAGATACATTGAGAGTATGATCTTAGATCTTAAAAAAAGAGGTCAAGGGAAACTAAACAACAAGAGGAAATTGCTCCCCAAAATATTCCTCCAGTATTAAATAAAGGAAAAGGGAAGTTGAACCCCGACTGATCTAAAGGAAAAGCCTCCTTTAATAAGGAATGCAATATCCGTGAGGAACATACAAAAGAGAAGGAACCCATTCTAATGAAAACTACTGGCGATAAAGAAAGAGAGGTAGAGTTAGGAGGCATAGAAAAGGGCTAGTCTGCATTCAATCTTAGAAAGAACTCGAGAAGGTAGAGATCCCTATTCCCCTAACTAAACTTCTAAAAAACCCCACTTATAAAGTTCAATTATCCCATTTCATGCTCCCATCCACTACAATACTGACCCATGATTATTTAAACTTTCAAGAGGAAAGACCAATGGTTGTTTTTGAGCGTCATGTTGAAGAAATTGATTCTTCCACTGCACCCTTCTATGTGACCCTAGTAATCCATGACCTCTTATTGCATAATTGTATGTTAGACTCTGGAGCCTCACATAACCTCATGCCTTTAGACGTGATGGAGAAACTTGGGTTGTAGATCACCAGACCCTAAAAGGACCTACACTCCTTTGACTCTAAGAGAGTCAAATTCTTGGGAATGATAAAAGATTTGGTGGTAAACCTCGCTCATATCCCTACGAAGAGTATAGTGATAGACATAGTAGTGGCAGACATTCCCCCTAGATTCGGTATGCTCCTATCTAGATGCTGGGGTTCCAAGGTGGGGGGCTCTATCAAAGCAAATCTAACTTATGCCACTATTCCTACTTTTGGAGGTGAATAAAGGAGGTTGTACAGAGAGTCCAGATTTGTAAAAAATATGACCCTGATTGAAGGTTATAGGAATTATCCTGTATATGGAAAATAAGGTGACCTCTCATGCCTGGTCTTAGAATAATATGAGACCATATTAGAAGAAACCCAAGTACATCTAACGATGCAGTTAGAAAACCAGCACACATATACAAACCAAGTATGGAAATTATACTTTGATGGAGCTAATTCCAAAGAGGGAAATGGGGAAGGAGTTTTGTTGGTAAGTCTTGAGTACCAAATCTAGGTTTTAATCCCATACAGAAATTACCTACATATGAATTCTAAAACATAGAAAATAAACAATGCGATAGAATAACACATAAAAAACATATACACAAATATTTTCCCTTGGATCCCAAAACTGGGACTGCTAGCTTGATTTTTCATTATGTTCCTTTCAATGTTACAATACATATTTATATATGCCGAAGCATCCAATACCATGGACCAAAAACCATCGCGTCCAAAACCATGGACCGAAAACCATCGCGTCCAAAAGCATGTGCGAAAAACATGCACAAAACCATAGGTAGGTCCAACCAACCTCATATATGGTCCAAAACCAAACTTTTCCACGGCACTACCCTGGACCCCATACAGTGGGGTTACCTACATGCCTCAAACCCCTTGTGACTCCCCCTGCTATGCAATCAGCGCAACAAAGGAGGGGCTCTGCCCCCCTTCTAAGGCCCCGATTAACTATGTGGGCTAGTCATGGAAAGAATATAACACAACCCAACAGAGGGAAGCTTGATACCCCTATCATTCAAGCTGGAGTTTGAGGCAACCAACATCGTGGAAGAGTATGAATCATTTCTCCTTGGGATACAAGCAACGAGGAATATGAATATTGAATGCTTAATTGTGCATGGATACTATGAGCTTATTGTAAAGCAGATTCGAAATCAGTGCCATGCTAAACACCCCAGATTGAGGACTAATCGGAATGAAGTATGGAATTTAATTGATAACTTCTTCCTCGCCATTAATATCCAATTTCTACCCAGAGAAGAAAACATAATGGTTGATTCCCTTGATGTAGCAACAAGAAACTTAAAATCTCCTCAAAATCTGCTTCTCAGGTACAAGGTGGAGGTCAGACACAGACCCTCTATACCCTATAATGTTAAGCACTGATAGGTATTCGAGGATGATGAGCAAGTCAAATGATTTATAGAAGTAGTTGGGGAGTTCACTAGCTCAACTATTGATGAGGAAGAGGAGAAAGAGGTAGATCAAGAACCAACTTCGTGGGAGAACACGATGGTTGGAAAGAAAAATCTATAGCTGGAAGGGAATATTATTCCTCATGGGCTAGTTCCATTATAAATATTATTTAACAAGAATGATTTAGCTTCAAAAGCAATGGCTCCAAAGATGAACGAGCAAGTAGAAGATTACAATATTGGCTCAGAGGATGAACCCTACATGGTAAAAATATCAGAGGGAATTCCCTCGCACTACAAACAAAGGTATTTAAATCATTTCAAAATCTATAATGATGTTTTTGCTTGGTATTATGAGGATTTAAAAGCATTTGATACTAACATCATACATCATAAAATACCTTCAAAGAGTGGAATAAAACCATGCAAGCAGAAGTTTAGTAGATTAATCCACTCTTACTAATCTCTATTGAAAAATAAGTGAGGAAATTTATACAGGCTAAAATCATAGTGCCTTTAAGGTACTCAGAATGGGTGGCCAACCTAGTCCTTGTTTGAAAAAAGAATGGAGATATAAGGTTATGTGTATATTTTCGTAACCTTAACAGGGCATCTTCGAAAGACAATTACCCACTACCTAAGATGGATTATCTATTGCAAAAGGTGGTGGGATCAGTTAGAATGCCCATGATGGATAGGTTTTCTAGTTATAACCAAGTGGCAGTCCACCCTGATGATTAGAAGAAGACTTGTTTCACCACCCCTTTGGGAACTTTCATGTATGCTCATATGCCTTTCGATCTTGTGAATGTAGAAGCGATTTTTCAGAGAGCTATGGATATAGATTTTGTGGGGGAGAAATACAAGTTTGTAGTGGTATGTTGAGATGATATCATAGTCTTCTCTAAGACCGATGAAGAGCACATCCTCCACTTGAAGCTCACCTTTCAGAAATGCAGGAGGTATGGGCTATCTTTGAATCCAAAGAAATATTAGTTTTCCTTGAGTGAGGGGAAGCTACTAGGACACATAGTAGCACAAGAGGGATTAAAAATTGATCCTAAGAAAGTTGAAGCTATCAATAACATTCCTCTAACTAGAAATAAGAAATAGGTCCAAGTCTTTTTAGGGAGAATCAATTTCTTGAGAAGATTCATACCCAACTATGATGAAATAGTGAAGGGTATTAAAGATATGCTTAAAAAAGAAAATGAAGTCAAATGGAGCCCTGCCTCTCAAGATTGTTTTACTAGAATCAAAGAAGGTTTTGTTGAAGCACCGATACGAGTCAACCCTGACTACTCAATGCCTTTATATATATTTATTTTGCTTCTCCACATACTATTGCTACATTTTTTCTATAGAAAAATAAATATGGTTATGAGCAGCCTATTACCTTCTTCAACCAAGAACTGAGGGATGATGAACTGAAATATAACATTCGGGAGAAACAAGCATATGCACTAGTCAAAGTTTTGAAGGAAGTTTGAGTGTATGTGCTATAGTAAGAAATTATAACATTTGTCCTAATGACAGTGGTAAAGGACATCGTCGTGCAAGGAGAAACTAAAGGAAAAATGGGTAAGTGGATAGAAAAGATACAGGAATATTAGTTAGACATAAATCCCACTAAGCTCATAAAAGGCGATGGGTTGGCTATGATTTAATCAGAATCTAACTGCCAAGCATTGGGATTAAACCCGATAATAGAGGAAGATAGAACATAAGTTTAGTAGAGTGGGATTAAAACAACACAACAAAAGATCTATGCTAAATATAAGGGATCACCCTCGTATAAGAATATCATCCATTATCTCTTATCCTTGAGGTGCCCACTAGGGCTAGACAAATCCAAATACAAAATGTTGAGACTACAAGATCAAAAGTATATCATATCCAATGGTCAATTTTACTGGAAAGACTCGGTCGGAGTTTTGTTGTTGTGCTTGGTAGAAGGTGAAACTCATAAAGTAATTGAAGAATTTCATTGGTCATTTTGTGGAGGTCATTACAGCTAGAATACAACATCTAACAAAATCCTCAAATCAGGATTCTACTAGCCTACACTATTTGGAAATGTGCATTTACAAGTCAAGTCATTTCAAAAGTGCCAAATCTTTTCTGAGAGACAAAAAAATATCCTCTTCCCATGATCCCTATGCATGTGGATGAACCCTTTAGACAGTGGGGGCTACACCTCATAGGAGAGATAAACTCACCTTCCAGTGGCCAGCATAAGTGGATATTAATGGCCATTGATTATTTCACCTAGTGGGTAGAGGCCATACTAGCTAGAAATGTTATAGATTCAGTGGTAATCAAGTTTATGGAGGAAATCATATTAGCTCATTTTGTTTGTCCTATCAAAATTATCACTCACAATGCTCAAGTCTTCAAAACAGCAAAATTCACCCACCTCTATCAGAAGTTCAATGTCATCATCAGGCACTCCACTACCTACTATCCTCAAGGAAATAGTTTAGTTGAATCTTGAAACAAAATCATGGTGAAAGTGATGAAGAAGACCATCACTAAGAATCAGAGAAATTGGGACCAAATTGAAGTTTTCCCTCTCGAGCAACAAAGTGACTCCTAAATGTTCCACTAGGAAATCGCCTTTCGAGGTAGTGTATGGTAATATTGGAGTCTTCCCAATCCAATTAGCAATGCCAGTGGAGAAGTTACTACAGGAAGCTCAGGAGGAGCTAAGTGCTTTGACACGAAGGATAAGCCAACTGGTTGAGATTCATGAAAATAGGGAACAAGTGGGGGTTAAATTGGAAAATTACCAACAAAAGATTAAATCTTGGTTTGACAAAAAGGCCAAGGATCAACCTCTTCAACCGAGAGATTTAGTTCTCCGATGGGATGTCCAATGGGAAGAAAAGGGTAAACATAGAAAGTTTGATTCCCTTTTGTTCAACCCTTTTAAAATTTCAAAAGAAAAAGGAAATAATATGTACCTACTCAAAAATCTGGAAGGTGAATCGTTGGAGCTACAACTAAATGGTCAGTTCCTTAAACTCTATTTCCATAATTAAAAGGTATTTTCTTACACTCACTGTAAATACCGGTGTGTGTTGTAATTATCATATGAAATTTCTAGTTTTCTGTTTAAAAATTCCACTTTCACAAAATTTTCACTTTTTAAAAAGATGCCATGCCTAAAAAAGGTAAGTTCATAGTATGCAATTTCTTAGAACCTTGCTAGCAAGGCACTGTCCCCAGGTGGAGCCAATGTTTTCACCTTCTAAAAACAGAGTTCCAATTGTACAAAGAGGAAAAAATAAATGAGATTTTTTCAGCCATATTCTAAGCCACAGAAGCTCTCAATGCTAAATTAGACCCTCTCCAATAGAGAGTGCTCGGAATAATATTTCCAATAGTATCTGGAAATCAAAAAATGGATTTCTGGATTAGAAGTTAGAGAAGATTGAAGCCTCCCTTTGAAAGCCCAAAAAAAAAAGAGAAAAATACCAAGGGTAAGGCTCATTGCAAATCACAATTGGAGTTCCCAGCAGCAACAGGGGAGGGCACTGAGATCAGTGATAACCGGTCACTAATACCACAATCGCAAATTTTAGAGGTATGGTGTAAATAACATATCATAGGTTTCAGCTATCACTGATATCGCAATCACATATTTCAAAGGTCCTATGTAAATCGCATATCGAAGATTCTAACGATTGTTGATATCGTGATCGCACTGAGAGTTTTATCATAAATCGACGATCGGCATTTTCAAAGGCTACAAACAAATAAAGTGTCATGAAACTGTTGAATGCTGATAACATTAAAAGTGTCGGGACCTACGCCTGTAATGTAAGTCATCAGGGAAGGGCTAATTATGATTAACAAAGAAGTTAAGTGAAAAATTGAAGGCAAGCAGGCTCTTTCTCTCTCCTCTAGTAAAGCCACATGGCAACATAGGATTGGTCCCCAGAAATACACATGGTAGCTGATGTCAGCATGGCGTGGTGGTACATAGGACACATGGCATGCATATTGGGAATTTTAAGGGGTCATAAGGGCCCAAAATAGGGTGACATGTGTCACTACTCACAGGGTGACATGTGGCAAAGGTTGATATCATCTCGCAAATCGGTGATCGCAACCATGGAGCAACATGTAATCATTATTTTATAAAAGGTGCATATCGGGGAAGCCTATGGTATTGTGAAGTGTGAAGCAAGGGGCATAAGGTGGGTTCCATGATCATATGCACTTTATATATTAATCAAATCGTTGGGTGAAGAAGTATTTAAAGTTTTTTATGTGCTAAATCCTTTGCACTAGCCCTCCCTTATCCTCTTTCCATGTCGACCAAACCACATCACATATCACAATCGAATGTTTTGGGAGGGTGCAACTAGAGGCAGACATTAGGGATTCCTGATCCCTGAGCTCTGATATTGAAAATGGGTCCCAAGCACATATGTAGTATAGTCCCACATATTATGTGTTGGACCTATTACAATGCAATATATCAAACAATTAGCCCACATCCTAGCTAAAGGATTCTAGCTCCAGACAGCTTAGGCCTTGAGTCTCCAGGTTTCCACCTTGTAGTTTTCACGTAAGCCCCCGGGGCTAAGGCATAAGGGGCCAAGGGAAATTGAAAATTGCAGCTTTATGAATCCCATTCTGTTTAAAGTTCCTAAATGGCCAGAGTTTCGATACACTTATATGATTTGTTTTGCGAGGCACGATTGGTTTTGTTGGCTTAATCAAGATTGTAAGAAGGGACGTATGAGTCGACATCGTTGTTCAAAATATATTATGGCCATTACGCGTGTCACTCCTAGTTCCTACAATAGAAGAATTAAATTTATTAAGGCCAAAAGTGATAGGGAACCTACCGAGAGACTATGAGGTGTAATTTAGCAAAGACATTTTTGGACGAGAGGCTAGCAAAGAAGAGTGACATGGAGATATTTATAGGACCATCATTTCAGTTCATTTGCAAATTCAATTTTTTTTTTTTTTATTGATATTGTTATGTTTTCTTATTTCCAAGAAAATTATCTTTCTGTTGTAATAATTGGAGGTGACAAAGCCATTATGCCAAGACAGTTATTCATGTAGGTAGTTGGAAGTTTAGCCTGAGATATTTTGTAATTTTCCTATTCTCCCTCTCCTTATAAAAGGGAGGAAGAAACACTTAGAAAAGGTTCTGAATTCTGAAGAAAAACTACATGTGATTTCTGAAACTCTATGAATTCCATATTTGCATCTTTCAAAATATAAATGAAATAGTGGTGAAGGAACCAATCCATGTTGTTCATTGTATATTTGTATTTACTATCTGTATGTATATGTGTTGGGTGTGGAGCGTGATTATCTTCTTCATTAAAAGGTATCATCACATTGGACCCCAGTTCATAACGGGGTAGCATTGTAGCCGCTACAACTACCCTCAAAAAATTTTCCTTAGCCTATTTTGGAGCCTCCCTTCCAACATTACACAACACTTTGTCTTGCTTCATCAAGTGTTGAAGCTTTAGTGCTTTCCTCGCACAAAGGCAGTCCGTCGATCATAGTTGATCCATTCCCCTCACAGGCTGCTCACACAGACTTGCTCCAACTACAAGCTGAGTAGCTTCCCCATGAAAATTGTGCATTCTTGGAGGGTAACCAACCTTCCCTCTAGGAATTGCACAATCCTCTTTCACATACTACTGCGTTCTAGGATTGCGCAATCCTGCCAGCTAATCCTCCCAATAGGATTTGCATAATTTTTCCCAACAGCAGGATGCTCAGCCCAAGATTTGCACAAATCTGGGCAGCATTCACCTGCTCTGCTAAAAATTTCCTAATTCCCTTGGGTAGTCAATCCAGCTCCAAGCCAGGAATGCGCATTTTTCCCAAACCGTTGAACAGTGGCATGCATGGACAGTCTGGTTGACTAGTTCCACCCTAGACCGAGGAAACTTGGCTTGCATGCATGCATGACTTGATATTCTTGGAATAGCAAGAGAAAACATGCAAAGGGCATCCCATGATTCAGGGAGCTATCTTTAGTAGTCGGGGGTTACATGCAAAGTTGTTTTAGAAATTTCCATCCAAGTATCGCTTTTTCCTGGATCTCTGGCATGCGTGTCATAAGGCTAAACATATTTATTTGAAGCATCAAAGATCATTCATTCACATATATCTTGGAGCTCTAACATCCCATAGCACATCCAGGACTCTTCGACACATCTGGCTCATCTATTCACAGGTAAGTGGCCTCAACTTTTTTTTTTCAACATTTTTGTCGCTTTTTGTTTATTTGGTTGTGTGAGTGTTGTTTTCTTGATTTATTTGAGTGCCTATTGTAATTTACATGTATTATATCTTTTCCTAGCTCTGTTTCATTTTTCATCGCTATCTCATTGTTGTTGCACGTATGAAATTGTTTTGCACTGAAATTCGCCTAGCCAGCGAACGACCTGACCCACATGCATGTTGATCTGTTTTTTGAATCTTCAATTCTTGTTTTGAATGCACTATTTATCATTTCTACTACCACTTTGTGTCACCATGCATTTCATCGACTTGCTTTCTTTCAGTTGCCCATCGGTGAGTCAGGCCAATGTTGGCCCTGGTTCTACCTTCACTAGGGTTGCATTGCGCAATCTGGTGAAGGAAGGCTTACCTTCCTCACTATATTTGCACATTCTAGCCTAGCACTGGCCTTCTAGACTATTTTTTTCATTTCTAGAGGATAGTGGTTGCTTGGCCCAAGAAATTTTGCAAATCTCTCCCTAGGCCAGCAGTCCTTCTGAGCTAGAATTGCGGATTGTGCAATCCCAGTAGCCACCTACCCAACTGGATTGTGCATTTCACAGATCCAGCAGCTAGTCCAGCCTCCCAGAAAGCCCTGACTATATTTTTTACAGTTCTAGTAGCCAGCCACTCAGCCTCCTAGCGAAATTTTCACAATTTTTCTCATCAGTTTCCTAGGCATGTGTCGTGTCCTTCCCTAGATTTGCTTTGTTTTCACTGACATGTTTCTTGACATGCATGTTGTTTGTTTCTATATGTTTTAGGTGTTAATCTATCTTAATGGCTTCCAAGAGAATAGGATCCTAGGACACTGATGGTATTGTAGTTGGAGCAGTAGCTGAGCAGGTATCCCATGGTATGTCGATCTATGAATATACGAAGCTGTATCTAGTCAAGGACATCAAACTGAAGTGGCAAGAGCTAAATGAAACATTCACAAGTACTTTTGGGGAAGACCTTGAAGACCATTAGATGTACGTGAACATTCATAAAACTAGCTTGTAATAGATTTCATACAGGTAACTCGTGTTCCCATGCGTGGACATGATTCACTTGATCATCTCTCACACTGACCTCGAGACGATGACCTTGAGTAGTGTCAGTGGGATGAAGCTTGCAACCTTCTATGCACCAGATTATGATGAGATGTATCAGATGACTGAGCCCATGATTGTCATGACTCCTCCGTTTAGCTTGCCCAACAACAGAGGCCACTCAAGAGACATTCTCAAGGATTGGGTAAAGGAGCCAACTCATTTTACGATGACACCCAATTAGATTTATAAGGCGAAGAAATTGAGGAAGGTGTTGGCTTATGGTGGCCTCACCCAGTTTCAAATCTATTTAGCCAAACAAATCCCTACACTACTGGTCCTTTCAGCATCAGCCCATGGAGCACGGACTGAAGTCTCACTCAAAGCAGTATAGGGGGATGATGGAACCAAGTTTCCACACCCTTCAGATGGATGTGATGTTGATTTATTCCAACTAGACCTACCTTCTGGAAATTCAATTTGCATGTTATTCTAATCTTCAGTACCTTTGCAAACTGTTACAATCGACCTTCGTGCAGCTGTAACCAGGGGTTGAGATGCTTTCGCATTGCTAGGGCAACGAACTGTGCTATTTCCAAAACTAGACTAAGTATCTTACTTATCTTATTAATAGATCTTTATTATCTTCACGTAATAGATATTCTTACTTTCATTCACTTAACCAATACAATTATACACATTTGTACATCATATAAGCATTAGAAGTGAAATTCATACCCAATATAACAGATGCATAAAATAGGAAATAAAGTCACATAATTGATAGAAACTTCTCTTTATTAATAATTCCAACTGATTATAAACTCAACTCGCCCTACACACTCAGCTACAAGGATCTGTGCACTCAGCTGTAGACTATTAGGCCTTTGCACATTCAGCTGCACTGCCTCTTCCTACGCTATGACCCAAAACTATACTTTACACTTCAGATCTATCTCGCATACATCATTAGTCCTTAGACATTCTATGATGCCTTAACTACTTAGAGCTTTGCTCTATTTATACAATCCCATGGTACGCGGACCATGGGTAGATCTTCTACAACCAACATTACATTATCAAAATAAGGGTGGAAAAACCTATGACTCTTTTACAACTATGCACTCCACGCCCACAAAATGCAGAGTCTTTACATTGGAATTACAAACTTGGACCAAAATCTAGGCTCTAAGCCCCAAAACTACCCTTGGGGGATCCTGTGCCCAACAGGCCACCAACACAAACATTGTGACTCGCCCTCGAGTCACCCTATAGGTGCAGAGATCTTTATGCAAAAACCTTCCAACTCTGATTGGATTGCTGCAAGTTCGGCAATGCACTCAACGAATGCCTGCTAAACTTCCTCTATACGTAGTTCGGTGACTGCTATTGTTGAACTGCTGCCCTGAATGCTTTATCGAGTTACTTGCAGCTACGCAAGCTTTGCTTCAATGGATTTTGTAATGGTATATGCCTCATCGATCCATGGCTATAGGTGCACTTTCAAAACTGCCTCTTTATGCTGAGCAACATCCACCTCCTCCTTGAGCACCTTTGCCTGTTGCATCCTTGCAAGCCTTTGCATAAGGGAAACCATCTACACAACCCCTTTTACCTCATCGTATCTCTGCTACAACTCACACGCCTCTATCTCTAGGCACTCTATGTTCCGGTCCTCCTACAGGGTGGTGAGGACCTCAAATGATTGTTCGAATAGCTTCATATAGTTTATCACTACACTGTCAATCACCACCATTGCTGTTGTGATCACAGTAGAACATTGTTCCTTAAACTCTAGTGGAGTTGAAGGCTATGCCTTCAACTGTAATCTTGCTATCTGAAGGTTCATCTCCAACTGAACCCTGGCCATTTAATCTCTAGCATCGTGCATCCCTGTTGCTAACTTTCGGATGCGTGCCTCCACCGGTTCCTTTATTGGGATGACCAAATCCGGGACCATCTCACAGGCTTCCTCCAAAACCTCCACTATTTGTTTGTTCTACTCCATGGCCTCGTTGCACTACAGGCTCAACTACTCAATGTTGATGCGCTGCTTGGCCATTACCAGTATAGCCTGACTCCTTGGCCTAAAGTTCTATTATGACTCCATCCTACAAAGCATAGAGCGTCTCCTGAGGGATCATAGCCATGTTTAACCCAACCCCTTTCAAGCTACTAACCATAGGCATGTCGGCCTCATTATCTGTAATGAATTCTCCATTCGGCAACACTATTGTGTTGGTCATCTTGGCATGTAGAATTTCCTTGGCCGCAGAAGTGCCGACTACAACGCTAGTTAACATTGTGCCAACCTGTGGAGTGCACACCTGCAACTCCTATATTTGTGTCTGGAGAGCCCCCAATACCAATTGTTGTTGCTCCTCATACTGCTAGAGGGCCTCCATGGTGATATCCCTCACCGTTTCACTGATATCATGTAGATCTCCCTCAGTGAGGGTGATTGGGTCGACCGAAGTCTTTGAGGCGTTTGTCTTATTTCACGGTCCCACCTGCTCTATTGGGCGCATATGTTTTAGCGAGGTGTACATTGTCTGCGGGTCTACGACACCTTGTTCTGTGTCCATCTCTAGTTTGGGGGAAGGTGACTTCTATCCTTCGCGCTCTTCTTCTGATATTTTTGCTGCTCTGCTTACTGTGCAGCGTCACGTGCTGTGTGGGCCTTAGCAGCTACTTCTTCTTTCTTGTGCTTTTCCGCTAGTTGTGCCATCTACAGTTTTGTCTCTTCCTTCTTCCACTGCACGTCAGACTTCTCTACTTCCATCGTAGAGCTAGCTAGAGTGTGCCACTCCGGCGGCCAAGACTCAAGGACTGCGAATGTCACATCGTCTCTGATGCCACATCTTCATGGGGTCCTTACACGCCCTTATGAAGACATGGTGGAAGTCTGCTTTGAGCTCCATGAGGCTTTGCAGACTATTGTAGAGAGTGGGCAATAATCATAGGTTGCGATTGATCGCCATCCTAATGTTGATCTCCTTGAGAACCCAAAATATATTGCTCTCCCTTCTCCTTTTTGTGTCCCTGGTTGCCCACAACGAAGCATAATTCACTACCTCTGGAAGGTCCTATGCGATTAATGGGAATTGGCTATCTTAGGGAAACTCCCAAGCCACCAGTACTATCGACAACAGGAGCCATGCATAATGAAATGTTTTTCCCTGTTCCTATGTCTCACGTCAGTTTGCAAGGAACTCACCACATAGATAGTTTTGCGAGTTGAACTGGACCCCTTCTGCACATAGCGCTGCTAGTGCAACCAATGGCATGGGCACCTCATCCACACAACACTTCTGCATTACCTTCCCTACCAATATCTGTGTCGCAACCTTGACTACAGGGTTATTGATGTTGGAGATGGCATACCCTAGCATCTTCTTCTCCAACTTAAATTTATTTTTCATGGCCTCTGCAATGGCCAAGTCATCACTTTTTTCCTCTGAAATGTTTGTTGGGTCCTCCCTTGTGCAAGGTAGTATTGTGATTCGGTGAATCAGATGATCTGTTATGGGGATGGGCTCCTCTAGCCACAAGCACCCATCATGCACCAACCAGAGCAGCTGCCTAATGACAAAAATGGTCACTGAGGCATGGTAGTAATGTGCCACCCAAGGAAGGTTTAGCAACCCTACTTCTTCAACACCGCTGAGCAATTTGCGTAGCTCCAACTTTATCATTCTAGCTGGGGTGTCTATATTCTGGTGCATTAGCTTCATGGTCACTAAATTCGAGAACTTCTTGTGGTCCACGATGTCCCAATCTTCAAATTTCAACATGGGAACCCATCTCAAGTGCGCTCCTTCAAACACAATACTGTCTGGGAGCAGAGAAGTTTGTAGAGAGCTTTTGCTCTCATCTATATTCTTTGAAACCTTAGCTTTACCCTTTCACAGAGGAACATATTTCGGTAGCCTGGTGATAGGGTCCACACCTTAGGTTTCGACTTCCATCTATACATCGTCCTTCTCCACCAAGATTTCTTCAAACTCTTCCTCCTCATCGGCCTCCAGATTAATGGCCTTCCACTTTTTCTCCAATGCAATTTTGGTCCTCAGTGGATTTCTGAGCGAGATGTGCACCAATATCATGGCCCTCCTTTCCCTCTTAGGTCTTGGCATGCGTGGTGATTTAGGAACCTTAGAGATTATTTCGCTGCTCTCTGGGGCTTCTACTTCCATAGTTTCCTACACGGCTTCCTTGGCTGTCGACATCAGTCTAGTTAGAAGGTCTTGCATGTCCTTTGGAAAGGTTTCAAACACTGGCCTTGCTCTCAAAGCCTCAAATTTCGACAGGTCCATAAACACTTCATAATGTAAAGTTCGATAGGACCTTTCGAATTTGAATTTGACCATTCCTTGCACATTCCATCCATTAATGTTAGATTCGCGACATATTTTCAAGAATATAGCCGATAAAGTTCACCTTAAATGCTTTTCGCCCGCTCCATTTGGCCTCAAACTAAGCATCACATCGTGAATATTGACTATAATGGTCACATTCCAGCAAACCTACACATAGCACAACTGTCTTCACAATGTCGCAGACCCTGTGACGCTTCGCTACTGCACGCAGTCCTGACATCACGTAGTTCCCGGGAAAAGTAGTTTATAGTCCCACACCTCCATTCAACTTCCTGGAGTGTTAAGAGTATGCTGCTATTAGCTAGTCAAGTGGTCGGGCCACCTATGTATGGCTTCAAACGACTGCCATTCACTTTTCCTGGGAAGGGATCGCCATTCAACTTTACGAACTGTACCGCTCCATCATCTGTAATATCCTTAATAATATACGACCCTAACCGATGCATTCTGAATTTCCTTGGGAATTTATCAAACTTACTATCATACAACAAAACTAGATCATTTACCTTGAATGTGTGCAACTTTATGTGTCGGTCGTGCCATGCCTTTTCTCATTGATTTTGGACCTACTGGTGGAATCCAACCAAAAATTGTTATTCTTCAATCTCTTCCAACTACATGAGCCTCTCCTCCAGGGCTTCGCGATCCATCATACTTGTGAGCATTGTTATGCGCAGACTAGGCACAATATATTCCATAGGCATTATTGCTTCCGCTCCATAGACAAGCCTAAAAGGTGTCTATCCCATCAGTTTCTTGCATGTCATTCGATAAGCCCATAAAACTGCTAGTATGCATAGGTCCCAATCACTTTGATGCACATTGCATACCTTGGTTAGTGCGGTTCCAGTAATTTGTTGAACGCTTCTACTATCCCATTAGCCTATGGGTGACATGGTGTGCTCTTACGGTGATACACCTAAAACTCTTCCGTCACCACGCTGATCATTTCGTTTAGGAAGTGTGTATTGTGACCGCTTATCAAGCTCTTAGGACATCCAAATCATGTCAGTGCATGTTCAAACAGAAAATTCGTGGCAGTTGCGCCAGTGCAATCCTTCACTGGCTGCGCTTCTGTCCATCGAGTTAGATACTCCATCATAGTGATAATGTACCTCGCACTCATCTTTCCTTGAGGTTTGATGGTTCCTGCAAAATCTATTACCCATTTTTCTAGAGGTTGCAATGTCATTTGTGGATTCAAAGGCATCTCATCTCTCTGCGATGGCCTACCTGTTTTCTAACATATGTCGCATGCCTTGCAATATGCTTTTGAATCTTGATGAAGGGTTGGCCACCACAACCATGCATGTAGAATCTTCTACAAGGTTTCTCTTCTTGGATAATGTCTTCCCAACATTAAGATCCATTTTCAAGTTCACGCCCCCAATACATGCTTATTGACTCAATATTTTAGCGCGGGGTACATGTGCCTCTGCGTAGGTTGGGGCTTTTCTCCATAGGCCTACGTCCACATGGCCAGATGCACATATGGATCATTCTTCCCATTGTACTTGTCTTTCAGTCGCACCTTAGGCTTCCCAAATCATACTCACATCATTCTACTATATTCGTGCCAATCATCAAAGCTTCCTTTGTGCATACCCCACCATCTCGCAGGCGTAATGCGCAGTACCCACTGCAAGGCCTAGAAGCATTGCTTTTCTAGCACTCCCTTTCAAATGCATCCAAGAAGGCATCTACTTCATTTAGACCATCATAAGTGGGAATATTTCTTACTTCTGTTGACATGCAGCGTAGCGACCAGGTCATCATATTGCAATTCAGCGTAGATACTTCATGTAACCGATTTTGCCATCGTTCTATTTCCTCATCAGAATCCGAAGTGCAAGAGATTTCGCACTCCCATGTAATCTCTCCATCTGCAGTGGGATTCATCCAGTCTTGGTCTCATGCTATTACCTTGTAGATACAATTCATATCATCATCACTTTCATAGTCGCGGACCGGTTCTGCATAGCATGATCCTTCATCAGGGTCCAGGGGCATTATTACGCGCAGTGATTTCTTCTCAAAGATCATCTTATCCTTCTTCATATTGATTACCCCATTCATGTAAGTGGCATAGTCAATTCCTAAGAGTGCGGGGTAGGGATTTCTATCACCAATAATCTTTATCACTTCGAAATCCGCCAGCGCAATTTCTCCCTCAATATCCACAGTTAATCCCTGCAGTCACCCCATGGGTATTATTTTCTGCTGGTTCGCCATCCTTAGTTGAATTGGATACCATTGCAGTGTAGGTCTTCCCATTCACTGCCATGTTTTTTTCAACAGAACATTCGCATCCAATCCTAAATTGAGGATGACTTGATCCATTTCATACTCTACGATTTGTACGGTAAGTCTCATTTCTCGTCCCATTCTTGTCTTATGTTTCTGATCCTCCAGACTATGCGTGGTTCTCCTAGCATAGTCCCAATGCATTTGTTGATGACTTCCTATAACCCTTTTACAACCTTACTTTCACGCAATAACTTCATACATGTTTCAAGGAAAGTTGTTAGCATGGATGGGTCCATTTCCAGCTCCGGTTTATCTATGCTTCCTGATGTGAACGTATCAGTGAAGCTCTTCATAACTTCCATGAAAGTTTCATGAGCTTGCTCCAAATCAAACTCAAATTCTTTTGTCAGGGCTTTGCGAACCCACGTACTATCTTATGGTTGTTTTCCTTTGTCATCTCTCATCACGATTCTATTTTGAAGCATAATGTTTGAGTTCAGATCTTCCTCATGCGGCTCAGACCTCATCATTTGTAGGTTCTAAGTTATGGGAGGTAGTAGTGATCCTTTGTCGCATATCCTAGCTATCATCATAGGATAGTCTTCTTTCTCATGGTCAAACAACATGTAGTATTTGCAGGATGGGTGCGTTGGATTAGTGCAATCGTAGGCATATCATCCTAGCCCTCTACAATAGTAGAAAATCAACTGTCCACGACCTATACTAGGTCCTCCTCTGCTTCAGCCTCGTCCCCGCCCTTGAAATCTTGTTCGTTCCATTCCTGCATTCTGGTCAAGGGGCCGCATTTCATCCTAAATTATGTAGGCGGGTTTTCTATCCATCATCAACTCATAGCTTCTATAAGTACGCTCATCATGTCCCATGACCTACAAAAGTTGCAGAACAATTGTTGCGAATTTTGCGTATACTTCTGTAACAAGTGAGTTAATTTTTAAAGACCGGGCAGTGGTCTTTGTCATGACCCCGACTCTTGCATTTTACACACCACACTTCTTTTTGCACTTCTCGTTGAACTGTCTTGTCCTATTTCATATTCTACATCTCAAGGCATAGATTCTTCAGCTGCGCATGGATCTGTTGAACTCCTAGGTTAGCATCTTGCATCAGGGTCTCATGTAGCCTCATAGCAATCTCTAAGGCCTCTACCTGAGTTGTTATCTTCTATTGCGATAGTGCACTCCTTAAATGTGGTGGTAGCGAAGCTATAAACCACTCACGAAGCTGTCCATTTGTCAGGTTCATATTAGCTTCACGAATCATACATTTTAGCCTCTAATCTAGTTCCCAAGGTGTGTCGCCTGGTAGCATCGTGATCTATTTAAATACCAAAATAGACTGTGCTTCATATTTAGGCATGATAAATTATCTATTTAGCGTTGTTTGGATATCCACGAATCTCACATTTAGGTTATCATTGGAGTACTTAATATACTAGGTCAATGCACAATCCTACAGAGTGCTAACCAGTGTCGCTTTCTTTATATGGGAATCTCGAACACCTTGCACTTCCCATATAGCCCTTACAATGAACTAGAATTGGTTCGAATCCTCATTTCCAAAGCCTTTGAACACAAGAAACTTCATTGTGTTTGCCATACTGAATTGCAGTGGTGGTGGAGTTGGTATGGGTGAAGGTGGAGGTGATGGCGGTGAAGCCAGTGGTGGTGTGCATGGAGGTGGAATTCACAAAATTCTTTGTCTTATCAGATGAAGAGCACTTCACAGAGAGACCTTTGTGAGATTTTCCTCATCCCCTCATGGAGGTGAAATCAAGGGGCTATTTTCTAGACCCTTATTTCCTTCGTTCATGTAAATCTTTCTACATCGCGTAGCCCCGAACATCAAGGCAACTACATAACCTTATTTTCACATAATAGCACTTCAATCCAATTATTCATAGACTTTAGATACTTACCTCGCGATGCTTTGAGAAAGCATCGCTCTGCCTTGCTATAGGTGACTGAGCTTTCAGCCATGAACTCACTAATGAATCCTCCTATAATATGATCGAGCCAATGATCAACGTCATGCATGATCTTATCCTCTGATGCTTCCAACCTTTGCACTAGATTTGGTGTCCACACAATAGGACCGTGAAGTTTCCACCTTCCTTGGCTATATGTTAGCTTCGCGATCCACTCGTATAGCTTAGTAAAGAAGGACACAAAAAAATATTTCATGGATCTCCGTATACAAGTAGTTGTCTATCCACTCTTCTTTTGACAATCATGGGTTTCTATTCTCCTGTGCCACAAACTCATGAATTCTTCTCTTGAGCTAGCCTTCAATTTCCTTCTTAGTTGGATTCCAATGATACGACATCACACATCTCTATGCAGATTTCGGTCCTAGCAACAGAACCATTTGTTGGATTATGGGGACCTGACCCAGGTTTAGAGTTATTTATCCAAACAAATCCTTGTGATACTGGCCCTTTCGACATCAGCCCGCGGAGCGCAGACTGAAGTCTTACCCAAAGTAGTATTGGTGGATGTTGGAACCCAGTTTCCACATCCTTGAGATGGTTGTGATGTCAATTTATTCCAACTAGACCTACTTTCGCACAAGTCACTTTGTGCCTTATTCTAACCTTCAGTACCTTTGTGAAGTGTTACAATTGGCTTTCGTGTAGCCATAACCTGGGGTTGAGATGATTTCGCACTGCTAGGGTAGTGAACTGTGCCATTTCCCAAACTAAACTATGTCTCTTACTTATCTTATTAACATATCTTGATTATCTTCGTGTAATAGATATTTTTACTTGCATTCACTTAGCCAATATAATTATGTACATTCACACATCATATAAACAATAGAAGTGAAATTCATACCCAATATAACAAATGCTTAAAACAGGAAATAAAGTCACAGAATTGATAGAAACTTCTCTTTGTTAATACTTCCAACTGATTATAGACTCGACTTGCCCTACGCGCTTAGTTGCAGGGGTCTACGCACTTAGTTGTGGACTTCTAGGCCTCTACACACTCAGCTGCATAGCATCTTCCTACGCTATGACCCAAAACTAGACTTTACAATTCAGATCTATCTCACATACATCATTATTCCTTAGACATTCTGTGATGCCTTAACTACTTAGAGCTTCAATCTATTTATACAATCCCATGGTCTACGAACCATGGGTATATCTTCTGCAACTGACATTACATTATCAAAATAAGGGCAGAAAACCCTATGACTCTTTTACAATTACACGCTCGGCGGCCACAAAATGCAGAGTCTTTACATTGGAATTACATACTTGGACCAAAATCTAGGCTCTAAGCCCCAAAACTACACTTGGGGGATCCCGCACCCAAAAGAAGGCATATCAATACTTGGTCATATTCGCATGTCGATTGAGTGGCCAAGTAAGCATTGAGACCTTCCCTCAAAGTTGGGTGGTCGCAGTATACCAACTAGCTAGAGAAGGAAGACCACGCAACTGGTCTGGCATACTGGCTCATTAGCTAAAGGAACAAGTCACGAAGGCTCGACAATCACCCAAAGGCATGCATGCAGAGATTTACATGTCTGCCTACATTCAAGATGTAGTCTGTTCCCAACTTGAGTTCCCAGGTTTAGAGTGGGGATGGTCACTGGTAGAGACTATTGTGAACATGTATTTCAAGCTATTGTCGGAATGCAACTTCAGAGGAGTGATCATATGGTTGTCCGACCATTTTCTCACCCCAATGTATAGGTTGGTATTCGAACAGGATCCACCCTGCATGTTAGAGGAAGAAATGAAGGCATTGTTAGGCATTGGAGATTGGTATGCCTTACCGTCTGGCACGTTCATCCGAGTGTTTAGTGCAGAGAAGCCTCCGCATGTTCTGCCAAAGTTTACTTTTGACGTGCTTGTCATACAGGAAGTAGTGTATCCTATCTCAGGAGGATTGACAGCTAGACTGCAACAGAAGAAGAAGGCACCTTGGGCCACTCTTCTATTGCATATTGGGTTATAATGAGATCTAGAGCATCCAGCAAGTGGATTTCGAAGTTGAATAGATGAAGAAGTATTCATTCGACCTCTGAAGCTTCAACCCATATGACCCACATTGCATTGTGAAGGATCACTACATGAGAGTTATGTTCAGTTGGATCCATGGGGCATGTCATTGGGCAGAGGACTCATGCAGGTATTGCTACAATTCCTCTAGACCCAATGAACAGGTCCACTTTTCCGTAGAGTAGTTAGCACAATAGCATGAAGCAGCATCACAGAGAACACCAGAAGCAGAAGCACTAGCAGAAAAAATAGAGGCATTAGAGCCAAGAATACCTGTGCGCGACAAAGGGAAGAGGAATATTTTCGACTGCATGGTAGAGGAAAAAACATGCAAGTTTTGAGTAGATCCACTTGTAGAATAAGAATCTATGGCTACTCAATAGAAGAGGCAGCAACGCAACAAGAGAATCGCATTAAGGCAGAGGAATAATAAGAGAATGGAAGAAGAAGAGAAGGAGTTGCATCAGCTGAGGGAGCAACTATGGAAAGAACAAGAGTTGTGCCAACAGGAGAAGGAAGCACAGTAGCACCAGATTTAGCATGGGGTGCATCATGTACATACAGAAGAAGCCGTGCCCATACAAGCAAATGATTCTTCTGAATAGTTGGCATCAGGTGAACAGGGTGAACCATGGAAGGGGAAATACTTTTCTCATGAGATAGAACATGCTCTTGAATAGTTGGATGCAGACATGGAGCAACAAGAGTTGGAACAAGACATTAACCTCATGCCTCACCACACAAAGCTCGACTCAAATGCTTTAATGCATCCAGACGATGAGAAAGTCTCAAATGACCAAGGAGGCACTGCAATCCTTGGTGGTATCTAAAAGCAGATATGTGCAACATCTCCTTTGATGAATCTCAACATAGAGTTCACCAGTCTCACAGAGTACCGACTTTGGAGGACTAAACATCCCCTACGCAAGTTGAAGAAAAATTGGTCGTGACTGATGTGCACTAGGACCCAACTGCTTTGGCCGATGTAACTATAGTTTATGCCAAAACCACTAGCTCTAGTGTTCATTTCCTCATAGCTGAGAATGAGTGAATAGCAAAGGAACTACAGGTGGCCAAGTAGGGAGGAGACTTGGTGACAATTTGCGCCTGAGCTTAGCTAAAGAAGGAAATACTAGATGAAGTATTATCCTTGGACACAGTCATGCGAGCATTGTACTTCAAGTTTGGTACCGTGCACCAAGCAGTCATTCATCTTCACGGATGGCAGCATTGATATGTGAGAACAACATTCATCTTGAAGAACATACATGCTTCTGTTGACAACATGCAAGCATGGATGATGAAGTACAAGGGAACCCCACTTCACTTGCCAAAGATGATGAGCGCCAATGCGGTCGAACTACAAGCACATATCCAGAGTCAGATCTGAAAATATGATGACCTACCATAACTCATCACTAGAATACAAGCTTCCCATGCATGAGTATTCAAGAGCATGGAGGTTGTGGTGCACACACATGCGATTCCATCACTTGCGACTCTCACCAAGCGAAGACTAACAAGCATATCCAATAGGAGCTTGGCTTGTACCTTGATGAGTTTATGCACATCGCCACCAGTCTAAACTTGCCTATCAGTGTAGACATCATGCACAAATATGTTGCTGGTCTGGCCTAATTGAGGATAATGATGCGCATGCTTTCCGATCAGTTGGACAGAGGAGCCCGAGTAGTGTACCAGGATGCTATGGACGTAAGGTTCAGTTTCTAGACAGATGTCACAATGGAACACATAGACATTATCAAAGATTACCAATATTGGCATCAATATGTTAATGTTGATGAGCATGATGATTTCGAGCAATTAGACTTCTATAGTTGTCTAAGTCAGAGTGGTGTCTAGTCTGGCTTGTTCAAGCCATTGTTCACATGGGTACATGTGCATTGTAATTTGAGTTATGTCAAGTGTAAGTCAAGTGTCAAGAGTGAATGTAACAGTCATAGAGTAAGTGAAGAGTCATGAGGGTAGTTGAATGGTCACAAAGGGGAATGTGAAGGGTCACCCCACCCTTTGCTATAAATAGTCCCTCATAACTCATTATAAAGGCTTTTGGTCAGCCAAGATTCTACTAAGACTATTTTGAAGAAGGCTTGGATAGCATTGTAATGTGCCTTTTCTTCTCCACTGCACAAAGCTAATACATCTCTTTGGAAGAGCAGGCAGATGTGGCTATAACGTTCCACTATTGGGGCTAGCGGGTTTACATGGATGTATTGTATGATTGTGACTTACACTTATTTACATAATAAGAGCCAAACCATTTTCATGCATATGTTGTTATTGTAGTTGGACTGATCTGGTTGCTTTAATGAAATGTGTTTTTTAACTTAATTTCTTGTGTATGAACAAATTTACATGAAATTATATGAATCTTGTTGTTAATTTGTTGCATATGTTTTTAATGCTATCACCGTCCATGTCAACTACTCTGTCAGATATCAGACATACCTTTCACATGAACATTGTTATAACAACCATCACAGTTGTCTCAGACTCATCCGTGAGTGATGTTCGCATTATTTTACCTTGTGTGATGTGACTGCCACATCTTAGTGGACTGCTCCACCGGAAGGTGTGCATGTCCTTTGTGTGGTGTGTTCCTAGATGAGTTGTAACTGATCCCTTTCAACCTAGAACTCACCTTCACCTTCCTCTCCCTTCTAAGTGTTGGAACCTCTCATACAACTTCCTTGACTCACTGCATCAGTCACACACTTGCTATTGACAGAGTTATCTTACTTTCCTCTATGCGGCATCATGGTAAAGGCATTACCTTACAACCCACTATTGGGACTCCTACACCAAAGAGTCTAAGGTCTAATTGGGACTTCTTACCAGGGGGACCCCCTTGACATGTTGGTAGGTCCAACACCGTCAACATTTATGGCGCTAGAAGGAGGTCATGATGACAAGCAATGTCCTCTCATCCATTTTAGAACCTTTGCATATCTTTCATGTAGTCTTGCATTCTTCTTCTGCTGAGGTGTTTTTTGAATCGTGTAGATGTCTCCATCTTGGGGAAGATTTTTGATCTCTTGTCCACTCACACATATGATGGTGAGGGCGAAGTGGCCTGCCCTGAGCACTTAAATAACTTTCTTTCCATGATTCATGAAGAAGATGAGTTTTTTGACAAATAGGTCAGTTTGTTTCTTGCATTCAAACTTCACAAATCTCCATTTCGTTGGGTGCTCAACCTATTGGCTGACACCGTGCACTCATTTGCGCACTTATGTGATCTTATGAAGACACGTTCTATCACTTTGATCAAAACCATCTTGATCGGAAACTGTTACAGTAACAAAAGGCTCCACATGAATCCGTCATTGATTTTTGGCAACGCTTCTGTGACTTGCAGTTTCAAGCTCTGAGGAGCCAGATGAAGTTTCCTTATCTTTGGGACCAATTCAAGTACTGTTTTAAGAAATTTTCCCATCCTAAGAGAAATCTTGAGATCAAGCCTCGCTCAACCTTCTTCATTGATGGAACTGGGCTATATCATGTGGGAGCAGGCACTGCCTCAACTGACTATCCACCTACCTCTCATTGAATAGTTCCACCATTGCTCAGTGATGTTGAGGATCATGATTGTACACCTGTTCATCCCTCACACTCTCCCAACATCACTCCACTCAATTTTCACGTAGATTTGGTTGTGATTCCTTCAAGTTCTCATATGCATTCTTTTCTTCAACCTTCGTCTTCACACTCAGGTGTTCCTCCAAATGATGTTGTCTTATGTTCATCCATTCTAGACTCTTCACTTGTTATGAACAAGGAACAACCCATTGATAGAGTTGATGTTGCACAACCAACATGAATTGTCATTTATGGAGAGCTGAGTGTGAGCTTGAACATCAACACTCGGCGAAAGATAACTCACTTCTATCCAAGCCCCCTCTGTTCTTTCCTAAACCTCTTTGGTGAACCTTCCATCCATGATTTTGCGTGTGTATCTTCATCCACGGATGCACCCATGGTTGATCACTCGTAGGACTCAGCGGATGTTAGTCCATCATTCAACAATGGAGAGGCTAAGTTACTCATTGAAAATCCACTTGATCCTTCATCTGTCTATTTTGGAAACATAGAGGATTAGTTTGATCACCTTTCATCTACCCCTCTCTTTAATTTATCTGATCATGAGGATGCCGATGAATTCATTGATTTTTTTGACCGTGGCAGTCATGATCCATTTGCTTCCATTTTTTATCACGATCATGAATCCATCACAGTTGGTCTTTCGAAGCCACCAGTTTATGATGATCTACCTGATGAAGAAGTGGAGACACCCAATACTGTCAAGGCACTTCAGCCTGAGGTGATGGTTATGTCAGGTCCTCTCTCTCTTCTGGTTAGTCTCACTTCTGATCATGAAATTGTTCAACCACCCAGGGCTCCTCATCACCCATATGTATGCATTGCAGATCCATCTCACTCACATATCACACTTCCTCCACTCAAACTGCATGATCCCAATGCTATTGCATTGGAGGAGTCTTATATTGCAAGCACTCGTGCACAATGCAAGTTATCTGTGTTTCTTTCATTTTCTTGCATGTCTTAGTCAAGAGTGTGCTTTTCATTCAAAGTTGCACCTAGTGTCACACAACACCATGATAAGTCCATGGATTTCCCATTATGCACATGCACTCACTTATGTCTGATGGAAAATTTGAAACATGAAGTGTGGCTGCCTTAACAGTCATATCTTTCTTGTTTGCTAGTCCACACAACTGGCTTGCTCTTGGACCAATCCTTCACCAACATGGGTCTACCAATGCATTGGTGGCTTCATTAGAAGTATCACTTCACATGATCAAACCCATGCGCCATTAGTGTAGGAGTAGGAGTAGTATTTGCTTTCAGTTGATTGCTTGCATGCTTGTTTTCTTACATGCTTTGTTTGCTTGTTTGTTTACTTTCTTTGCTTTCATTTTTGCTTCCCCTCTTGATTTACTTTGTTGATTGTTAATTCGTTTGCTTTTTTCGTTCGTAGGTTAGTTTGCATGAAACCATGTGTGATTCATGAAATGAGTTGGGTAAAGTGCAAGAGGGATTGTACATCTATCACTACTTTATTATCTATCATCTTACCTCTATATGATGAGCTTGTTACTTTTTGTCCATGATATGCTGAAGGAAAATACATATTGTTCGAAGTGAACCTTGGTGAAAACACAATGCTTGCACACTAACTAGTGTCACCTTCTCTAGTCGATTGTTTTTGGTTTAACCATTGTAATCTCAATCAAGTAGAGTAAGGTAAGGAGGAAAACCTTAACAGGCATGTCAGCTATATAATAAACTACTTCTCTATTGGAACAAACTTCTCTGCTCTCAATAAGTTGGGATCCCTTCTCTGCCTCTGAAATGAATAGGTGCTATGCACAGTGAAAATGAAAATGAAAAAAAGAAAAGTTGAAAATTTCAAAATGAAAAATAAATAAGGTGAAAGAAGAGAAAGTCTTCCTGTGCAGGGAGGTGATGAAAGTAACTTTGTCGGGGTACTGACCAGGCTCGCTAGCAACGAAGCCATGCTTGTGTTCCTATGTGACTCCACCAGGGTACTGTCCAGGCCTACTAGCAGTGGAACAACACTAGAGATGAAACATAGACTTTGACGACTATACTACTTGTGCACCTATATAACCGTAAACCCCAATCGAAACAATTATGTTTCCTTTGCTTGGAATGTGTGTCAATCAACAAAGATTCTAGCAGATACTACATCTTACATCAAGCTAGTGTGAAGCTAAGATGAGTTGAGAGCCGAACAATACTTCCAGAGGTGTTAGAATTTCTTTTCACGAACAAGGTCCATTCAGAGAGCTGGAGTTCTACTAGTGTGTCAGCAAGTGTTGTAGTGGCTACAACCACCCTCCAAAATTTTGACTTAGCCTCTTTTGGAGCCTTCATTCCAACCTTACACAACACTTTATCTTGCTTCATCAAGTACTCAAGCTTTAGTGCTTTCCTCACACAAAGGAAGCCTATTGATCACAGTTGATTCATTCCCCTCACACGCTGCTCATCCAGACTTGGTCCAGATTCCCCTTGAAAATTGTGCATTCCTAGAGGGAAACCAACATTCCCTGTAGGAATTGTACAATCCTCTCTGATAGCCTGTTGGGCTCCAAGATTGCGCAATCCTACCAGCCAACCCTCCCAGTAGGATTTGCACAATTTTTCCTAGCAGCAGGCTATTTAGCCCAGGATTTGCACAAATCTAGACAATAGTCAGCTGCTCTGCCCAAGAATCAAACAATCCCCTTGGGCAGTCATCCCAGCTTCTAGCCAAGAATGCGCATTTTTCCAAAGCAGTTGAGCACTGGAATGCATGAACACTCTGGTTGACTAGTTCCACCTGGGACTGAGGAAACTTGACTTGCATGCATGCATGAATTGGTCTTCCTGGAATATCAAGAGACAAAATGCAAAGGGAATCCCATGATTCAGGGAGCTATTTTTAGTAGTCAAGGGTTACATGTAAAGTTGTTTTAGAAATCTCCCTCCAAGTGTCACTTTTTCGTATATTTTTGGCATGCACGTCATAATAAAAAACTTATTTATTCGACGCATCAGATCTCATTCATTCACATCAATCTTGAAGCTCTGACATCCCACAACACATCCAGGACTGTTTGACACATTCGACTCAATTATTCATAAGTAATTGGCCTCAACTTGTCTTTTTTAGCATTTCTGTTACTTTTTGTGTATTCACTTGTGTGAGTGTTGTTTGCTTGATTTATTTGAGTTCTTGTTATCATTTACATGTGTTATAGCTTGTCTTAGCTTTGTTTCGATTTTCATCGCTATTTCTCTGTTGTCGCATGCATGAAACTGTTTTACATAGAGGTTCACCTAACCAGCAAACTGCCTCATCCACATGCATTTTCATCTATTTGTTAAATCTTCCATTCTTGTTTTGCATGCAGTATTTATCACCTCTACTATCACTTAGTGTTGCCATGCATTTCATTGACTTACTTTCAATTGTTGGTCAGCGAGTCAGGCTAACCTTAGCCCCGGCTTTGCCTTCACTAAGGCTACATTGTGTAATCTAGGGAAGGAAGGCTTACCTTCCTCTAAATATTTACACATTCTGGCCCAACACTAGCCTCCTGGACTATTTTACACATTCTTGGAGGATAGTGACCGCTTGGCCCAAGAAATTGTGCAAATCTCTCTTTTGACTAGCAGTCCTTCCCAGCTAGAATTGCACACTGCGCAATCCCAGTAGGTCGCTGCCCAACTGGATTGCACATTTCACAGATCCAAATGCCAATCTAGCCTCCTAGATAGCCCAAATTTCCTTTTGCATAGTTTTGGTAGCCATCCACTCAGCCTCCTAGTGAAATTTGCACAATCTTGCTCATAAGTTTCCTAAGTATGTGATTTGTCCTTCCCCAGATTTGATTTTTTTTCACTGACATGTTTCTTGCCATGCATGCTACTTGTTTCCAGATATTTCAGGTGTTCATCTGTCTTAATGTATTCCAAGAGAATAGGATCCCTGGACACTGATGGTATGGCAACTGGAGCAACAGCTGAGCAGGTGTCATATGGTTTGTCGATCTATGAAGATACAAAGTTGTATCTCGACAAGGACATCAAAATAAAGTGGAAAGAGGTAAATGAAACATTCGAAGGTACTTTTGGGGAAGAACTTGAAGACCATCAGGTGTATGTGAACATTCATAAGTCTGGCTTGTACTAGATTGCATGTAGATACCCCGTGTTCCCATGCACAGACATGATTCACTCGATTGTCTCTCACACTCACCCCAAGACGATGACCTTAAGTAGTGTTAGTGGAATGAAGCTTGCAACCTTCTAGGTATGAGATTACAATGAAATGTATCAGATGACCAAGCCCATGACTATCATGACTCCCCCGTTCAACTTCCCCAACAGCAGAGGCCACTCCAGAGACATTCTAAAGGATTGGGTAAAGGAGCCATCTCATTTCAGGATGACACCCATTTAGATCTATAAGACGATGGTATTGAGGAATGCATACCAATACTTGGTCATATTCTCATGTCGACTGAGTGGCCAAGCAAGCACCACTAGTAGAAAATGACTAATTAATTACTAAAAAAACGACTAAAATTTGCATATAAACGACTATTTTTCGGTCAGTGACCAATAGTAGCTAATTTATAATATCTTATAATGCGACCAACTTTTAGTAATTTTTAGCTTAGTCATTAATTGGTTGTCTCAATTTTATTGTGTAGTAGTATATTTAGTCATTAATTTATATATTAATTTATTCATTAATTTGTTCATTAATTTAGTCATTAATGTGGTCATTAATTTAGTCATTGATTTGGTCATTGATTTAATCATTGATTTGGTCATTAATTGTCATAATTAATGACCAAATAAATTTGACCAAAATGTTGGTTGTGTTATAAGATACTATAAATTAGATACTAATACTCATATATATGCAAAATTTAGCCATCATTTGAAACCAATTAATGACCAAAGATATATGACTAAATTTTAGTCATGTTATAAGATGCTGTAAATTAGCTACTAATAGTCATATATATGCAAAACTTAGTCGTCATTTTTAATCACAAATTTATCATTTGCACTAGTCATTTATATTTTTTGGTAGTATCATATTCATTATATAAATTACTACTTTAGTAGTTTATATTCATTTCATTTATTTTCATTAACAATCATTATAAGCAACTAATTTAGTTGTATATTCATTTTGTGTTGATCATTAATAAACATAAACTACTAATTTAGTAGTTTTAGATTGATTTTACGTTTTCATTATTAATCAGCATAAATTTTTTAGTATGATTTTGCAACTAAATTAAAAAAAATGGCATACAATGTTCATGTTCATATAATATGAAAACACAAAGTTACATATGTTAATTACAATACTAAGTAATATCAAGTGCAGCTATAAATAATTTCAACCACAAATTATATTATAGAAAATGTCAAGTATTACAATATGAGTTTCCAACTTAATATTGGTTGGAGTACAATTTACACATGAAATATTGTTTCATTGCTTTAAAACATTATCATTGTGTTGCAAGGCATTGCAGGCGAATTCACCAACTCTTAAGATTTGACCATTAGTCTTTATGTGTGTCTTATGTGGGTTATTGGCTATATGGGTACCACTAGACTAGTTATCTTCTATTTATCTTTAATTTGCATTTTGTCGCTCTAGTGTTATTTTTCTCTTGTTTCTTCAATTCCTGCTTCTTACCATCAATATTGAGTTCATTTCCTGAAAAAACAGATACAATGCAAAGTATAAGACATGAAAGTTGATGAACACTGGAATATAAACTAAAGTAGACTATAAAAGATTTATATGATATATACCTCAATATCATCAATATTGTTAATGTCATTTTTCCCCATAAAAGCAAGAAACTCGACCAAATTTTCTTTAGTTGTGCAATAGTGACCACTATGTGGCCAGATGACCTATATAAACAAAAAAAATAAAACGTCACCATAAAATAAATTTTGTACCTACTATGTTCTCAGTGTACAACATTTGTTCATGAAATGTTATCTTCAGCTAAGATAATAAATGCAAATAGACGCACACATTTCTATCCCAATATTTTGAATTACCAAGCTTATGGTACATTGCAATTTTTATTTTATCCAACATAATCAAACACTTTGGAGCTAGAAATTTCTATTAAGAATGTTTCATGACTCACTTTTGTAATTGTATCGTTTCCTCTAGTTATATTTAAGAAGCAATGACACTTCAACAATAAAATTGGTTAGTAGAAATCTAATGGGTGGAGCAAAGTATTGCTAACACAAATTACAACAATAAACTAGAAAATAATAAGACAAAAATTTGTAAATTGTGATACTAACCGGGAGTATAGCTTCAACATAGTAATCTTCAATTGTCAGCGTACCATTCTAGGAGAAAAGCAATCCAATTCCCATAAGCCAAAAAATTATGTATGCCCCTTGTTTTCCCTATAATTAATTGAGCAAGATTAGCACATGCAAATTCCATTTAGAATCTCAGGAATGATTCTATAAATATTCAAATCAAATTTAATGTTACTCATTCATTTTTCTCTAATGCAGACAAAACTGAATATGCTAACATTTTTTTGAGCTATAGAGTTATGTGATTCATTGTGTCCAAAATCATTTCTTATTGTCATCACTACTTTTTTTAATGATAATGCAATGGGCCTATATAATATTTGATAAAAAAAAACATATTTTTCAAAATATATTCCATTTTTCTAATTCAAAGCTATATTTCCTTCTAGTTTATGGCGTTCAAACAAACTGAAATATTTTTCCTTTAATAATTTGTTGTTGTAATATATTACTAAATGAGCAGCTATGTAATGAAGTTATTAGTGGTTGAATATTAGTAAATCACAAATACATGAAAGAAATAACACCACTATTTCCTAGGCATGCCAAGTCTCTATCCACTTGGTTGGAAATATTACTTCATGAAAACAACATATTTGACGGAGAAATTTTCTGAAGCTAACCAATGCCAGTGTATCCAACAACAAAGACATTTATATTGGCATGCCCTCAAAATTTGTCGGAGTATCAAACACGTGTCCTGCACTTCCCTATACACACTCCTCTTTCTTCGTGTCTTCATAGGAAGCCCTCAAGTTCGATACTTTTGCAAGTACTGCTACAAATTTCTAGCTCTAAAGGCACTCAGATTTCAAATAGATGAATGTATTTTATCTTGGTTCTAAATGATATACAAAGTGATGGAAGAATAATGGAAAAGTGGATGCAACTTTTGGTCATCAATTCAAAAATAAATTAATTACTCTCAATCCTAGTAATTTTGATACTACTTAAGGTTTCATTTCCAAGTTCTCTCTCTCTTGCCTCAATTAAAAGATTGTAAAATTGAGAAAAGTGATGAAAAACGCATTTTGGAAGTGCTCTCTAAAGAATTATTAAGTGTTTGTTTCCACATTTATGTTGAACTCAAGATGCCTTGGGCCAAGCTTTTGTGAGTCTGCCTGCTTTTGATACTTTTATTGAACAACTACTTGCGAGCAAGATAAACTCATCGAAATGGGTGCTCTTGTTTCTGGAATTTTTATAGCTATATCACCTTGAAATTCAAGGATACAACATAAAAAGGCATCTAAGGGAAACAAATGAAAAGTACAAAGGAGTGTTAACTTTTCAAATCCCTCATTGAAACAAGATTTTAAAGGAAGGAATAGGCCTCTTAAATGTGCTTTTTATGGAAAGGTAATTCAAAATATTGTTTCTAGAAATTGGTTGTATTCACTTCATAAATGAAGAAACACAATTTAATTGTCAATCTATCTTCGTTTGGTAATCGTACAAGCAATGCTAAACCGATCTCTTCTATTGCAAGTTTCTTCTTACCTAAATGGATAATTGATTATGGAGCAATCCATCACATGGTTGCACCTAAGAATTTGTTTGATTCCATTAATTCATGCAATATAGAGCATATCTTTATGGGAAATGGAACTATATAATATTTGATCAAAAAACATATTTTTCAAAATATATTTCATTTTTCTAATTCAAAGCTAAATTTCCTTCCAGTTTATGGAATTCAAACGAACTGAAATCTTTTTCCTTTAACAATTCAATGTTGTAATATATTACTAAACGAGCAGCTACGTAATGAATTATTTAGTGGTGGAATACTAATAAATCACAAATACATGAAAGAAATAACACCACCATGTCCTAGGCATGCCAAGTCTTTATCCTCTTGGTTGGAAATATTACTTCATGAAAAAAACATATTTGACAGAGAACTTTTCTGAAACTATCCAATGCCAGTGTATCCTATAACAACGACATTCCTATTGGCATGCCCTCACAATGTCCGGAAGTATCAACCATGTGTCCTCCACTTCCCTATACACACTCCTCTTTCTTTGTGTCTTCATAGGAAGCCGTCAAGTTCGATACTCTTGCAAGCACTGCTACAAAGTTCTAGTTCTAAAGGCACTCATATTTCAAATAGACGAATGTATTGTATCTTGGTTCTAAATGATAGACACAACGATGGAAGGATCATGGAAAAGTGGATGCAATTTGTGGTCATCAATTGTAAAATGAATTAATTACCCTCAATCCTAGTAATTATGATACTACTTAAGATTTCATTTCCAAGTTCTATCTCTCTAGCCTCAATTAAAAGATTGTAAAATTGAGAAAAGTGATGAACAACTCATTTTGGTAGAGCTCTCTAAGTTAGGTGAGTTTTATTCAGTGTTTGTTTCCAAATTTATATTGAACTCAAGATGCCTTGGGCCAATATTTTGTGATTCTGCCTACTTTTGATTCTTTTATTGAACAACTACTTGTGAGCGGGATAAACTCATCGAAATGGGTGCTCTTGGGTGTGGAATTTTTATAGCTATATCGCCTTCAAATTCAAGGATACAATATAAAAATGCATCTAAGGGAACTTTTCAAGTCCCTCATTGAAACAAGATCTTAAAGGAAATAATATACCTCTTAAATGTGCTTTTTATGGAAACGTAATTCAAAATCTTGTTTGTAGAAATTGGTTGCCTTCACTTTAGAAATGAAGAAACACAATTTAATTGTCAATCTATCTTCTTTTGGAAATCATACAAGAAATACTAAACCGATCTCTGCTATTGCGAGTTTCTTCTTACCTAAATGGATAATTGATTATCGAGAAAACCATCACATGATTACACCTAAGAATTTGTTTTCTTCCATTGATTCATGCAATACAGAGCATATCTTTATGGGAAAATCTTCACCTTTACCTCTTCAGGAGAAATGTTCCATTGAGATGATAGATGACATGATCAACAACGTTCTATATGTTTCTAATCGTTCAACTAATTTGCTCTCAATTTATCAGATTATAAATTTTGTTTCAAGTAAAACAATCTTGTTTACTCTTTATTTTTGTTTCATGAAATTGAGGACCCTTCACAAATTGTTGCCATAGGGAAAGTGGATCATCAAGCACAGTTGAACTTATTTTCTCATTTTGTAGTGGAGCCTCCTATCAATGTATTACTTTGTCACTCAAATGAGTTAACTAAATTATGAAATTAGATTTGGTCACTTAAACTCTCTCTATGATTATCAACTAAGTAAACTTTGGTCACTAATATTATGTTTATTTCTCTTTTTGATGGTGTTTGTACTGGGTGTGTTCTTGACAAGAATCCTCAAGGTACTTTTGTTAAGGACAAATCTTGGAGAGCTTCTAAAGGTCTTCAACTTGTTCACAATGATGTTTCTAGTCTTATTCCTACCTCTTCATTTCAAGGGGCTCGTTATCTACTTACATCCATTGATGACAACTCCAAACAAACTTGGGTATACTTTTGAAAGAACAAAAGTGAGGCTTTTGACACTTTTCTTGAAGCAATCTAGAAATTTTTATTAAATGTTTGCAAAGAGTTAGAGACATAATGGTATTGAATATGTCAACCTCAAATTTGAAGACTATTTTTCACTGATTGTATTTAGCTGCAACATATGGTGCTCTACTATCCACAACAAAATGATCCTCCCTCTCTTTTTCAACTATTATAAGAATTTTGTACGTGGGTACCTATCATGGGCATGTAGCCATGACCCACTTTTGGAATTTAGCCTCCTTTTAAATACTCGCCTAAGTTTTAGTTAAGGGGTTTGTTAGTGTACATACAGTTGTAAGTTAACTTGGGTAAATCATTAAATACTTGTATACTTGCCAACTATCCTTATTAATTGCTGGACTCCTCTGAGGTTGCTATAAATAGAGGGCTTCCCCTTGTATTTCTCAGCAGTAGATCTAATAGATGTAGTAATTATCTTGTTCCTTCTATTGGATTTGAGTTTACGTTAATCTTTTTATGTTCTGTTGTGTGTATCGAGTTTGACCATGTTATTATCTTGTTGTATCTGGTTTGATTCCACATTAGTGGAGGCTACTACACTTTCAGGTTTTCATATTTCTCTATTTGTTTGACATTACTTTTTTCATATATTCTGGAAATATTTGGAGCAGGTTAGTAGGTGCTAACCTGAGCCTTCTCAGACAATTCAACATTTCTCTTGTATTTGGGCTGAATTCGTTCTAGTTTTCAAACTCTTTATTAGGCTTTCCATTGTAGATTCACCAACCGATACATGAAATTCAAGGAAAATTATAGAGAATATTGCTAATGAAGTGGGTGTTGTAAAGGGAAAAAATGAAAGGAATTTGATATTCAAGTTTTAGTACTTCCACTGTACCTGCATTGGCAGCAGCAATGCTTATCATCAACTTTATTGACTAGTTACTTGAATTGGTTATCTTTTAGGTGTTGCATCCATCTTCCTCTTTTCTGGCTTTTGATCCCCATTCATATTTCATTCTCTTCGAAGCTTTGATCTTTAGACTCATGCCTTTAAATCTTGAGGCCCTGAATATGCAGGTCAATCTTTGAGTTTTGGTTTGCAGTTAGAACTTACAGGTTTTCTTAAAAATCATGCTCCTGATGTTCAAATTTGAAATTCAACATTCAAGCACAAAAACCTTGTATTTTAGAGCTAAGACTTTCTCGGGCAGAATTACCAATTGGGTTCTCTCCTATTTTGCAACCATTACTCTCAGGGAAGTATTTGAATGGTGGAAATGAATGATAAAGAGACCTCTCTCTAACCACACACCCCACTTTTTTGAATTTGAATGCTTTGAAATCCTTGCCATATCAGCTTATAAAGAGGGGAGTCATATCAGACTATCTTTACTTTCAATGAATTTGAAGCTAGATCAACCCCCTTACTTGCAAAATGCCAGTCACCTTAAACAAATGCCTAGTGGGTGAGAATACAATCCTGTCAAAAAAATAGTTTTCCCATCAAGTACTGCCTTTAGTTTCCTAATGTTGATGGACTATGTGCTACTACTAACAACATTGTCTATGAGCCTAGGGTGAGCTTGTAATCTCCATAGAATTTTTCCACGACTAAGTCCAATGTTTTTTTTAATTAATTTCTAGAGATAATATATAGTGGATTTAATGGAAAATTTTGGTCATCGACAGTTAATTATTGTCCAAGTGCCCCACTTAAATATTATTTTATTAATTTGGTTAAATTGGTCCATCATTAGTTTCAAAATGCCATCAAAGATTCTAGGATATTTTCCCATGGTAATCAAAAAATCGACTTGGTTAAATACACAAGGTGAGTAGACAATTAGGAGTTCACTTTAGGATGATCAATTTGAGCATTTTGAAGAATACATTTTCCGTGGATCGGTTTGGCTCTAAAGATGGATCATTCTAACTTCTGACTGCTTTGACATAGGCACATATATTTTATGTTTTGGTTTCTTTTGATTTTTTCTGGGTCAGGTATAAAAGATCAAAGGCATGATTGTCAAAGCATATTATGATGGTGTGTATGCAGTCTCTGAGACACTTGTGTGCATGAAATCTGGCCGGAATGCAGTGTGAGAACATTATTTGAGTTTGGAGTGGAATTAGTAGAGATTGACTTGAGCCAAAAGGAACTTGTGTGCATGGAAAAATTAATTCTGCGTATGATGGAAAAGTGATCATACAAAGTATTTTCCAGTGAATGGAGTATGGAACCTATAGCACAAGATTGTTAGACAATGTGTGGTAAGTGTAACTATGTGCATGATCATGTGTGTTGGAATGAGTTGCTAGTGCAAATGAAGCTACATTATTCTAGAACTAATGACTGAGACAATTACCATTTTGCATGATAGAGATTAAAGACATCTAAAGAAAATATAATAAGTGTAGCATAGAGTTAGAGGATTGCTATTATTTTGTATTCCGTGTGCTAAAAATATTCTTGCAGGGATCATGTTTCCATAGATGATCTTGTAGCTCTCATTTTATTGATATATTGCTATGGTGTGTCCTTTTTCCAGTATGGTAGAATTGTTGTGTTTTAGCTAAGTGTGAGCCATGTTGAGATATATGCTACTAAGGGCAGAGTATAAGTCTATTAATATGTATGGCTGAGGGATGAGATGTTTGGATGAGTTTTCTTGAGGGCAGAATAAAACTTGTTTGATGGAAAGACATTATTCATGGTACTAACTGATGTGGTTATAGGGACAAAGTGTTGTATGACAGTTTGATATAGTTCATATATATGTTGTTGACCTAAGAGAGGATGTAATGCATGGATTTAATACCTTGATGAGTGGTTGGTTGCCTTATGGTTTGTAATGAAACTATTATGTAGTTAATGAATTGTGCAATTATCTATTGTATGGTACTAATACAAAGAGTTTGTTAGAGAACATGGATATGGCTGAGTAAATTTATAACATCTTACTACCTACGTATTTCAGTGTATGTTGGTGGTTAACATCACAATTAGGTGCATGGTAAGAGTATGATTGCTGCTAGGGTTTTATGAATGTATGCTTCTAGGGCTTGTCACAATCAATGGGCAGAAAGGTTTGATGATGCAGAGATATTTGGTATTATTGTGAGCAGAGGTTATGCTATTTTTGTTGGGGTAATGAGCTAGGGTTTGTAGTAGAAATGATGATGACCTAGGGCTTTGTCACTGTATGAATGCTAGTAATTGTTGCTTGTATGGTTAAAATTTTTGTTGCTAGGGTATTGAGAAATTTGTGTTGAGCTTTTGTAATTTAGGTTGAGATCATTATGTTGGTGATTGTATATGCGAAAGTTTGTGATGTGCTAATCTGCATAGTTGTTGTGGTATTTTCATGGTGGTATGCTACTAGATAAGTCTTGTATTGATTCCATTATGGTTTGACGTTGTATTCATCTTATAGTTGAGTGACATTGGTGATGCGATAGCTTGTTGAATATATTGAGTCACAAATTTTATTAGTCCTTAGGTAGGCAGCAATGGAAATCATCCATCACATAGGGAAAGAGGCTACAATAAGGGTATTGGTTGCTGAGAGAAAAGCTACTCTTTTTGAACAAAAATTGATTAATACCATGCAAGAGGCCTTAGCTATGCTTTTGGGGTTGAAACACAACATGGATGCTCATTGTGTTATTAGTTTTTATTAGAAGTTCTGTAATTTTGAGGTGATAACAAGGCTTCTCTGGCTCTATTCTACGAGGGTTAGTTCTAGCCACTCCATATTCATCATGCCTCATTACAACATTTTTAACAATCTTTTTTGTATGATTTAAGATTTGTGTTATCAGATTCCCCAGTACAGTCATTAGATTTTTAAAAGGTGTTCCTTGTTCTTTCATTCCTATCTTCTAATAGAAATTAGATTCTATGGAAGATATAGAATGAATAAATGCGTCACAACGATTTAATTGAAAAACATAGGATGATTTAACAAGTCCACAAACATCAGGTGAATCATATTTCTTGCGTGGTTCCAAATGATGAGAACCATTGAATGGAAGATGCGAAAAAATATTTTTAAGCCAATCTCTAGGAAACGTTTTCCTCCATGGAAACATATGAAGCCCTAAGAAGGCAAGTTGTTGAACCAATTTCTTAGCAAATCTTGCATTTCCACTGTCAACCATCAGAAAAAAGGAACTTGAAGAAGAAATAGCCTTGGTAAAATTTTCCCGCACTCCAAGTAGATGCTTATCCACTTGGGAAATGATGGAATTATCATATATTCCTCCCCTCACATGCTTCATAAGCCTAGAAATTTTAGTAAGTTCATTTCCTAGATCTTTTGTAAATATCTTTCTCTGAGAAACTTAGTGAGCAAGAACGAAATCATCCAAACCTACACTAAAACCATCTAAGGATAAAAAAAATGTTCAACTAAATTCAAGCACTTCACTGCCGCTCGTAGACCTTTAAACTAAATAATTGCATTAAAAAATTTAGTCAAAGAACTCAACAATTGGGTTTTATCACCATTGAATAATATTATTTCACTATTGCTTATGAGCAGCCCATTGTTCTCACAGTTCAATTACAGAGGTAAACCCATGTGAAGAAGTTGGCTAGGTACCCAAAAAGGTCCTCCATCATGCACTTTAGTGACTGTTGGTTTAGGAAATTTTTTAGAATTCTACATTCATAATTGATTGAGTGTGGTTTTATCCAACATAGATTTTTTGGATAGAATCTTAGAACCAACAATGTATCTACTATCAACACTATGTGTTGTTTTTCTCTCCATAATGGGAACTAAACATTTTTTGTGACACACTTACAAGTTGAAAAAGCTTAGATTGAGATTTTGAAGATTGGGGATAAAAAACATGAATGTCATCCCCATCAAAATCTACACGAAGTGGCCAACATATGAGAGGGCTAATAATCATTGTAGAGCCCAGATGGACATATGCTTTTAATTCCTCCAATGAATGTTTGCGGACACTTAGAGGGAAATTAATAAAAAAAATCTCCATCATGAAGTCCACAGTTAATCACTTCATTGATTTCAACTTTCTTCATTGTTTTTCCAAATGCATTTGAACAAAAATTACCTCCTTACTCAACATTTGTTCTACACTATTCCTTTTGTACAATTTTTTGCAATTTTTTCCTGTTTTAAACATTTACACACTCTACAAATGTTCCTCTCTTGGCTATTTCTATAGATATACCAATTTCAATTATCCTTCTATATGAATTTCCAATGACAACACATCGAGATCATATATTACAACTCTTAAGCACTAAAAAGTTAACACTAAATCTCAAAGGGACTCACATATAATAGTTGTTGAGCAACAAGAACAATAATCAAAATGTTGTAGCCTGCTAACATTATAAAACTTCCACCTTTTCCATGTACATTTTTCAAACCATGAAAGGAATATAATGCAGATAGAGGAATGGATAATCTAATTTACATAGAAGGGAACCCATATTACCTGAATGTTTCAAGAAGCCTCAATGGTATCTTGGAGGTACATCCTTGAAGAATATAACATCCTCTTGAATCCAATACTTTCTCACTACAACATAAAGGAACTCACCTGAAATAGTTGCAGATGCATTATAAGGAATATCATTGAAAAGTAGTTCCTTGCTACCACTACTAAAAAAATTCTCATCCACATACTTTCCTATAACCATGAACATGATGCAAATGGACAATTGACTAAAACTAACATAAAAGGGTATTGCATATTATTTAAATGTTTCAATAAGCCTCAATGGTATTTTGGAAGTATTCTTATCCAAAGAGAGATGTTCCAGCATCGTAACAGATTCTTGTTGTAGCATCAAAGGAATCATGATTATCAAAATCTATAATGACCTTAAATTGATTTCCACCTAACCTCATAATTGAAATCAAACTAGATTTAGGTTCACAATAGATTCTTGCATTAAACTTCTGAAAAAAAAAATTAATTTGTAGTATTGTACATAAAATGGAAACATACTTGTAACTTAAAGGAAGATATGGTTGAGAAAATCAATTTATTCTTCATGAAACATTTTCGATAGGTAGAAGGTAAAATGATTGTTTATTATAACAGTGAATGCTATGTAAAAGAATTCCATGTCTACCATGAATAAATCTTCCTTTTGCTTATATAAGATGAAAAATAGTTTATCACATATGCATCTTCTATTGTGTTTTCTTTAAAATTTAAAATATAAAAGAACAGAGGGAATCAAAATAGGAACTAATGCATTTTTTTTATCAATTATCATGGATTTGGTATTGGGATTTTCAAATTGGGTTCAAACTAACAATAGATTCTTGTACTTAACATCCAAAAATAATAATATATTTGCAGCCTTGTACTTCAGATGCAAAGGTGTTTGTGACTTGAAGAGGGATGCGGTTGAGCAACTCAATTTCTTAATGAAACATTCTCAAAAAGTCAAAGGTGAAATGATTGTTTCTTATACTAGTGTGAATGTTGCGTGGAGGAAACTCATGTCTACCACAGATAAATATTTTTTTTGCATGTAGAAGATCAAAACTAGTTTATAATGCATGCATTTTCTATTGGATTTGCATTAAAAGATAAAATATAAAAGAACAAAGAGAATCAAAACATAAATTACTACATTTTGTGTCAATTGTCATGGATTTGATGTTCATATTTAGTTTGAAATTTTGAATAGCACAATTTTTAAAGAGATCTCATTAAACATGAGAACATTGCATATCAAAGATTCTAGGGTGTATTTTTCTTTAATATTAATGTTGAAGACAATTATCAACTAGAAAATTTGAAACAACAAGTAGTTCATTTATAATTTTTTATTAGGGTCAACCTTAAAGTACAAAAATGCATTCTAAATCAAATTGGTTAAATGATTAACTTGGAGAGTAAGATACCTTTATGATTATGTGTAACACTACTATTGTCCTCTAGTTCACAACTAGGTGTAGGTGACATTCAATCAAAGAAAGTGGGTAAAAATCATAAAGTTTCTCAGAATGATGATGGTACTACAAAGGCCTTGGAAAATATCAATGGAATTCTCAAAAATGTTTTTGAGTCCAAGGAAGAGATGGAGTCTTCTCTACAGAAAACTGTGTCAACTATTAATCCTTATTTGGTAGAAAAAGTTCTCTATATGCATGTGAAAAATTGGAAAATTGCATATGGTTTCTTTGTTTGGGCTGGTAGGCAACCTAGATATCAACATACCACAGAGGTTTGCAATTCCATGGTAAACATACTCGGTAAAGTTAAAAAACTTGATATATATTGGGAAGTGATTGAACAGATGAGTAAAGGTGAAAAGGAAGGCTCCTTGGTTGCTGCAAAAACTTTTGGAATCATGTTCAGGATGTACATTGTGGCCGATATGGTGAAGGAAGTTGTGGAGACATTTTATAGGATGGGAGATTTTAATCTTGAACCAGATAGGACTGCTTTCACAGTCTTATCAATTTTTTGTGTGAGCACAATCATGTTGAAGAGGCAGAACACATTTCTATTGGGAAGGATTCAAAATTCTCTCTGGATACGAAGACCTTCAACATTCTTCTTACGGGATGGTGTAAGAGAAAATCCTAGCAAGAATGTACAAGGTTCTGGAAAGAAGCAAACGAAATTGATAGTTTTTTCCCAAACCTATTTCCTTATTCAATATTTATGGATGTACTAGCCAAGTCTAGGAATCCATAGAAGGAAATTAGGTTATTTTAGGAAATGGAAGAAATAGGGATTCAACGAGATGTCATAATCTATAATATTTTGATTCATGTTCTTGGCCAAGTAGACCATGTTAACGAATCATTACAGGTCATGCATAAGATGTTGGAGATAGGATGTCATCCCAATGTTATGACATACAATTCATTAATCAGGAATCTCTACATAGCTGGAAGAATGCATAAATCTTATCGGCTATTGGAACAGATGGTTCATCAATGGTGCATTCCCAATGCCACCACTTATCACTTTTTCTTCAGTAAACTAAGAAGGCTGAAGGAGACACTAGAACTTTTTGACAGAATGGTTAGAAGTGGATGCGTTCCAGCCATTGATACTTATGTCTTGTTGATGAGGAAATTTAGAAGATGGGGTTTGTTGAGGGTATTTTTTATAATTTGGAATCAAATGCAGTAAAGAGACTGCAGTCCAGATAAGTGTGCTTATGAGGCTCTAGTCTACGCGCTCAATAAGCGGGGTAGATTCTCTTTAGCTCACAAGTACAGAGAAGAGATGGTAGCAAGAGGGCTCTCATTAAAACCTAGGAGGGACATTTTTCCAGATATAAGTTTAGTAGAATCAGGCAATGAAGATAGTTGAAGTTGTAAAATATCAAAAGAGGTTACTCCTCAACCATAATATGGAAATGATTCACAGTAATCTCATATTCGTAAGATCTGATACATATGATTTATTACCATCATGTTATTGGAATGATAACAGTACAGGCTCCTTAATAAAAATGATAATACAAAGGCATCTTCTTTGAAAGAAAATGTTATAATTCTTGTTTCTGTTTAGGTATCTGATGTAATTTTAACATTATTCAATACCATTGATCTTATTTTTCCTTATTCTAGTAAAGTACTTTTTACTAGATTTTGTCCACCTTTGATTTGAGATTAATCAAATATCATGTCAAGGAATTTGCATGTGGATTACCTAACACTTGTGAGATCCTCCAGAAACTTTGAATCTATCTTTGGTAAAGATTGTATAGGTATTTTTTGGATGTTCACTTCATTCATTTCAGCAATCCAGCGGAATACCTTGCTCTTACGAGTTTGTCTGTCCTTAAACTCTCTGCTTTTTAATCTAGCTATTATTTATTTGCCCGAAGACCTAGAGAACCTTTTGGCAATATAATTTTGCAGATTATTACATTATTGTTGTGGTCCCAGGGTGCAATTGCATGGTTTGGGTTCAGTATTTTCAAAGCTTTTGGTAAGGTGCACACAATTGTGCAAAATATGGATACAAAAAAATATTTAAACCATAACATTTAAATAGATTATGACATCATAATATTTAAACCACCAGAAAAAAAAAATATATGATTTCATAAGTTCATTAGTTTAATGACAAAGAAATTGAAAATATAGCATTTAAAGGTTTGAATGGTTGAACTTATATATGCTATATTTACATTATTTAGTTCTCGTTTTCAAGATTTGTTCTAGTACGTGGATCAATAAAAATGTTTTTGTTTTCTTGTTACCCATTTCTAACTGGTTTTCATTAGAGTAACCATTAAATTTGAAGGATACATCGTGGAATTATTTTAGGATTCATCCAAGGGAACCTTGGAGACTTCTCTTTAGAACCAGAGGAACCTAAACCCAAACTCATTGAAAATCATTGATGTAGACAACCGAGGACTTAAATTTTTCCCATCCTTGTAGCAACGATAATAAACTTTTAGACTTCCAGTCAAGCCAAAGCTTTTGGTGAAATGGAGACACAATTGGATCTGTTTATCATTTCTTCAAGCTCTGTTTGGTCTTGGACAATAATTTGTTCTTTTCTAGTCCTATTTTAAAATTATTTGTATTATTATCACCTTTAGTAAGGAGAAGTTTTGAAACTAACCACTTTTACTAGGCCACACTTTGTGAAAACTCTGTAACTTATGCCTGTTACAGTTCCCTATAATTGGTGACCAACCATTCCAAGAATCATACTAGAATTCTACTTGTTTCTTGTGGCCTATCTTCTAGGTTATCTGATTCCTTAGCATATTTTGGTGCTTGTATTTTGTGTTTGCATTGAACTGGTTCCTCTCAGAGTTGCAAGAAATAGTGAGAGAATCAAATGGTACCAACACAAACCCAAATTTTTCTATAAAGAGAAGAACAAATTGGCTCTAGGGCAACACAACACTTGAATAGAAATAAGTGAAGAAGGAGGGTTATTACAATGTTTTGGGGACTTTGGAACTTCTTGGAAACATTTCAAAATGCTTCCATGGAGCATTCTTGGAGAGAGGAAGACTCCTGATTCCCTTCATTCCTTGATTTGGAATGGATGACTTCCAAGAGGGGGATTTGAATTCTCCTTGCCCATGGGTTTTGAGAGTTAATTTTTCATTGTCATTTTCCTCTTGTGACTGATATCACTCTTCTTCACTGTCCAGAGATCAAAATTTTTTTCCTTGGGCAACATTTATCCTATCCCTATTTAAATATGATGATTTCCCTTCTTCTGGTAGTGGGGTTATACAACTAAAACAAAAGGTGCAACATAGAGATCCACTTCATCAACAACAAATTGGAGAGAAAATTATTTCTAAGGAATCCTCTTCAAAGATTCTTGAATTCTTGCAGCTTTCTCCCCAAAATGTGTCTCATTAGCACTACATCTTCTCATGTGAATAATTACCCATCTATCATTTGGTTGTAAGGTAGAATTATATCTACTCATTAACGTTTCTTGTTTTCATTGGCTTCAAATTCAGCCCTCCCACTGTACAAAAGGAAATCATAATGAAGTATAACATTAATGACAGGTAAGGAACATGATATCAACTACCTAAGGATGTCCAAAGGGGAAATATGAATCAACAAGTGCTTTGTAAGTTGAGTTTGCAATTGTTGTAGTAGCCGGAGTCCCTATGTGTTCTCCTAGAGATGAATGATCCAAGCTACTCCTAGACTCCATCTTGTTTGAGGAATTACATGCTACTGAAGAGTTTATGTTCCCATATTCAAACTAAATGAGAAATTTTCCACAAGCATCTTTGACCGTCCCATCATATAAAATCATCAGATCAAGTAGAAATGCCATTACATTCTTAAAAAGAATTCCTAGATCTTTCATTCCCATCTCCTCATAGAAAAGACCTTCTCTGGAAGAGATAGAATGAATAAATGCCTCGCAGTGATTTAATCCACAAACATAAGATGATTTAATGAGTCGACAAGCTTATAGGCAAATCATATTTCTTTTGTTGATCCAAAGGATGAAAACCATTGAATGGAAGATGTGAAAAAATATTTTTAAGCCAATCTCTAGGAAACTTTTTCCTTGAAACATTAGAAGCCCTAAGAAGCCAAGCTGATGAAACACTTTCTTAGTAGATCTTGCATTTCCACTGTCAACCATCAAAAAATTAACTTGAAGAATAAATAGCCTTGGTAACATTTCCCACACTCCAAGTAGATGCTTCTCCACTTGGTAAATGATGGAATTATCATATCTTCCTCACCTCACATGCTTCGTAAGCCTAGAAATTTTAGTAAGTTCATTTCCTAGCTCTTCCATAGATATATTTCTCCCATAAACACAGTGAGAAAGAACAAAATCATTTAAGCCTGCATTAAAACCATTTAAGGTTAAAAATTCAATAAAAAAACTTTGAACTAAACTCAAACAATTCATTCTCACTCCTGGACCTTTTCATTTAACAATTGCATTAAGAATTTGAGTGAGAGAACTTAGCAATTGTGTTTTATCACCATTGAATAATATTATTTCATTGTTGCTTATGATAAGCCTATTCTCTTCACATTTCTATTCTAAGGTAAATCCATATGAAGAAGTTGGCTAGCTATCCAAAATGGCCCCCCATCATGCACTTTAGTGACTGCTGGTTCAGGCAAGGTTCCAAAAGTATCTTGATTCAGTGTGGTTTTATCCAACATAGATTTTCTAGATAGAAGCCTGGCAACCAACAATGTTTCTTTTTTCTTTCAACTGAATAAATAACATTTAGAGTAGCTCTGAGTTGTACATAGTCTTGACTGCAATTGCTAACAATCGTGGGAACCTAAACTCCCCGCCTAACTATTGGATCATATCCTCATGACTAACCAACCAACAATGTATCTACCATCAACACTTAGTGCTATGTTTGCCTCTCCACAATGGGAACTAAACATTTGTTGATCCACACTTAGAAGTTGCAAAAGCTCAACTTGATATTCTAAATATTGGGGATAAAAAACATGGATGAAATCCTCATCAAAATCTGCACCAAGTGGGCAACTTATGAGAGGATTAATAATCACTGTAGATCCTAGATGTATGTACATTTTTAATGCCTACAATGAATGTTTTTGGACACTTGGAGGACAATTAATCAAAACAAAATCCCCATCATGAAGTCCACGGTTGATAACTTCACCAATTTCAACTTTCTTCATTACTTTTCTGAATGCATTTGAACAATAGTTACCTCCTTTGTCAACATAGTCTACAATTTTCTGCAATTTTTCCCTATTGTAAACATTTACATGCTTTGCAAATGTTACTCTCTTGGCTATCTCTACAGGAATACAAATTTCATTTATCCTTCTATATGCATCTCTAGTGACAATGCATTGAGATGATAGATTACAACTCTTACTAATAAAAAAACTACACAGTTTTTCAAATTTTTTACTTTTTGCATTTTGAAGAAGCTATTTGTTGGAAATTTACTTCCAGGTATCTAAAAAAGATATTGTAGAATGTCAAAATACAAAATATTGTAAAAAATATTAAGATTGATATCCATCCTAAAGACTCTTTTAAGTTTCTACTACTACTCTGTATACCTTTCTCCCTGCCCTTATACATAGATAATCTGTGAACATAAATTGTACGTCCTTTGATTTAGCCTCTTGTGACATGAATTTAGTTGTGCAGTATCTTGAATCTTTGATCTCGTCAACAACACTAACAATTTTCTTCAGTGTGTGTGCAACAAGTTCATAGGACAACGAGACTAATATTGACAATCTAAATTTAACATTACCATTTAGATCTGAATTCCAATAAAACAGTTGTTTATACTGCAATTAAAAAAATGAACTAACAATAAAAATCATGTTACTTACACATTTCATTAAGGGTTTTCCCCACATATCAGGAATTTGTACACAGTTAGAAGTTTAAGGTAGAAGTTAAAATAGAAAATTTCTCTAGCTTGAGGGTTAATTTCAACTAACCTCTAAGAAATTTGTCATCTGTGGAAAAATCTTGAATATCATTGAAATTGATCTTGGGATTTCTGAGTACGATCCCTTGACCTAAATTTTGACAGTGGGATTTAGTAGTGAGGATCATATTATCATTAGCAAGGGTCATTGCCTTAGTATCTTGAGTCTTGGAATCGACTCTTCATTACAACATTGTAGATCTTCATGTCTTAATGTGGGAAAACTTGAGTTCTTGGGCTCAATCCCTACCGTTGGAAGCCCCAAGGTCCAGGGAACAATTTCGATATGTCAATGATATCTGGATGACATTTGATTTCATGATCTTGGTTACAAATGGCTAGGTTTTCATATTCTCCATCATTATTTTCATAGCCAAGAGTGAATGACCAGCGTTTCCATTCAAAATTAAGGCCTCTGGAGAATGTAGGAGCTTCAAAGTCGTCCATTAGAGTAATTCGAGAAAAATGGAATGCACAAATTCAAAATGTTCTTTGAATTTAAGAAAATTAGTGCCAAATTGGCGGGATGATGTTGCAATATTGCAGTCTATAACTCTATGGATCTAGCATATTTTTTGACTTTTTGTTGTTGATGTTGTAAACATCTCCATTATGGTCTATAATTAATTGGATGGATTTGGCTTGTTATCTTTAACTATTAGTATTTGCATTTGCTCAAATTTTCCCCTACTTCTTAGTATTGTAGATGGTTTGGAACAATCATTGTGCTTAGTGCTATGTGTGGAGAGTGAAGGTGAAGTTGGAATCTATGATTTGCTCATATTTTTTTTTTTCATTTATACTATTAAATTAATAATCCATAGCTTATATTGGGTGCATTAATTTAAATAATTATACAATGAAAAATGATTGTATGCATTGATTTAAGAAATAATAGTGAGAAAATTGATAAGTATTGATTTCAACTTTAATATAGTGAAAATTATCTAAGTGATTTCAAAACTAATATATTGCAAAATAGTTTAGAAATACATATTATAATGTTATAAAATAAATATTCTATTACAAGGTAAAGACCAACACTTTGCTTATCCAATACTAATCTTTTAGTATACTTTTTTGATGAAAAATGTTTAACCAATGAATGTGATGCATTGATTTTTAATGAAAATACAATCCATTTTGTCACTCATTCATTATATGCAATGTATCAAATAAGCTTGAGAAAAATCAAGTAATTGCATTGATTTCAATAATCATATAATGTAACCCTAGATTGGTTAGCTAGCATGAGACAGATGGGAGGAATGAGAACATAGTCCCACTAGCTACAAGACGAGGGAGACATTCAATCATTGCCCATAATGAATTAAAATGCACATACAATTGCATTGTGTGCCATAATTATGTTACCACCCGATAAATCATGTCACCCATGTTTTTTTAATGGCATATTTCCCTTGGCTCATTAGTCTTTTAACCCCTCTTGTACTTGGAATACTAACATGGTTTGTAAGCCTACTCTAAATTTCCACATTAGTCATTCTAGGAGGTAAACAATTATGATGGCACCTGAGCCATCTCTTTATACATTACGGTCAGGCTAATAGTTTGTATGCAATTGTATATTGTGCAGTAATGGTGTCTAGTATATTTTGTGAGTTTCAAGCCTAATCATAGGTATTTAGAAGGAACATTGGTCATTTTTGTATCATTTTATGTTTTTCACCCTGTAGTGATCATGGAAAATTTTAGGGGCTAATGTTCACCCAGTGGGCTAATTTTCCATGATTTTTCCACAAAAACAATTTGCCAATTTCCAATTTTCATAAAAGATGATTCGTCTGAATTTTAGAATATAAAATTTTTCTACCTTAAAAATTGCCAACATTATATAAAGACTATATATAAAATCATTATAAATTTGAATAATTTTACAAATATATCAATAAACATTTTATAGTTTTCATATTAGGGATTAGTGAGATTCACCAATGTTTTTAAACTTCAAGTAAATTTTCCATCCTTAAAATTTTCCTTGGTAGTGATTCATCCCCCTCAATAAATTTGGTGGTATTTCTTACTGAACTTACTATGTTGAGACCATTCCCCCAGTCCATCAAACCTACTTCTACTGATTTTTCCTCATTTTTTCTTGGACTTTAGCTAACTACTTCCTTACTATATTTTCTTAGCTTGAATTCCTCTCCCCTTTTTAGGCACATGATCTCGCCCTCTAACCTCGTCAGGCCCCACCACTTTCACCTTCCACTTCCTACTAGCCTATATTTGTGGAATGGTCCCCCCTACAAACTCTTTCTTTCTAATTTTGTATATTTTCCTTCTCCTATGGAGACCATGGTGAGTTAGAGAGCATAGGTCTACCATGGAACTGCCTATTATAGGGACTTTGGAAGCCACAAAACCAAATAATGAGTTCAAATCTTTGCTACTCCTTATCATGATATCACTCCTAGAAGTGTTCAAGAGGGAATTTTTCAATATAAACATGACATTGTAGATGAAATACAATGCATTATTAACTTTGAGGTGCTTAATAAGGTGGAGAGATGGGTTGTAAGCATGGCCCACTACTAGAGTTTCCTCAATCACTATATACATATAGGCAATCTTTACTGGCACATCAGGTTATTTTTCGGTTGCATAGCGATGGAGAAGAACACTACCTAAGAAGAGATGGTTTTCAATTGGATGAATTGTAGGTGTTAATGTGCTTCAGGGACAACAAACTAGCGAAAAATAAACCCCACTTTGACTTGCCCCCTACTCTAGGTTGTTCTCTAGGAAGTGAAAGGGATCCTATCCCTATTGAAGCCTTAGAATATAGAAAATATTAAATGTTAATTATGTTCTCTAGTTATCTACTATATCAAGTACCACTAACTTTGTTTTTTGCTTCAATATATCCCTATAGCCCATGTATTTTTGACAAACTTGTTCATTTTTTGGTACACTATTAGTAAACTTTTTGTGTGGCTCTTAAGGAAAATGAAATTGTGTGCTTGCTTTGGTTTCTATAGTGGCAGACCATGAAATATTTCAACCTCTTTTGATGTAAAATAATGATTTGATGGAATGAAAACACTTTCACTTAAGAAAAAAATACAATCATATAATGCAAATCAATAAGGTGTATTGATTTCACTATTAGTAAATTGAAAAATGATTTGGTGCATTCATAACAAAATGTATTAAATTAAATGGGTTCATCATGGAAAAAAAATTCAAAATGTTGATTACTATGATATAAAAGATGTTCTTTCTTGTAAGTTATAATACAATGCTTTCTTTAATTGAGTGTGAATTATATCCTATTAGTTTTTACAATTAAAATCATAATGATTTGATGCATTTATAACACAAATTATTAAATTAAATGGATTCATCATGGAAAAATATTTCAAAATACTGATTACTATATTGATATAAAATATGTTCTTACTTGTAAGTTATAATCCAATGCTTTCTTTCATTGCGTGTAAAATATATCCTATTATTTTTTGCAAATTAAAATCGTTATTTTGTTTTTGTTATAATGTTAAGCTAGATATAGTGTGAACTCATATATAGAATACATTAAAAAACCAAGAGCATGTTAGAGATGTTAAATATAATTATGATAGGAATATGATAATATAGTTATTTACTACTACTTCTTATTATTTTAGATGCTTTAGAAAAATTGTTGTGCTTGGTGCTATGTGGAGGGTGAGAGTGAAGTTGGAGTCGATGATTTGCTAAATTTTTCCCCTCTCATTCATATTACGACATTAATAACCCATAGCCTAGATTTTGCTTAGTTGCTTTGAGCATCATTCAGGATTGTGTAATATTTAGAACCAAGTATTGAGGATTATGTATATGTTTATTAGTGTTTCCTCTTCATTATGTGAGTTTTTGTTTGACGTTGGCATTGTTGTATTTGTCTATCAGTATTTCTAGATGATGTGTGGAAGTTGTGTGAGGTTGTTGTTAAAGTTGAGGGTTCACAAGGATGTTATGTGCATTCACTCCTGACAAATGATTTGAATTCAATTCCTTGTGAATATTATCAAAGGATATAACCTTGAATATTCTAATCAACTCGCTGATTGTAACCATCCACTGATCCAATAAAGAAGTGTTTAAGGAAGTATGACCTTTCAGCCAATCTATAAAAACCTTTGAATCCCCTATCACTTATAAGTTTAGATTGAAGAAGTCACACAATTAAAATGAATAACTTAAATGTATAATTTCTATTATTGTAGTACTTGCTAGGTAGTCATATTTTTTTTCTTAGACTAAATTTGTCATTATTTTTAGTCATTTTTATTTGTATTACTTATTAGCTAGTCGTATATTCTAATCTGCGACTAAATTAGTCATTTATGTTAGTCGTTTTTAGTTGGGTCAATTGAGATTTCTTAATTTTCATAGTATCTCGCTTGGAAAAGCTATAGTGACTAACTTTTTTAGTCACCTAGTCACTAATTTCATCATTTTCTACTAGTGCACTGAGACTTTCCCTCATAAGTGGGTGTTTGTGCTGGACCAACAGGCTAGAGAAGGAAGACCATGCAATTGGTCTGGCATACTGGGTCATTAGCTGAAGGAACAAGTCACGAAGGTTCAACACTCACCCGAAGGCATGCATGCAGATATTTTCATGTCCACCTACATTCTACATGAATTTTGTGCCCGACATGAGTTCCTGGGTTTAGAGTGGGCATGGTCACCAGCGGAGACTATTGTGAACACATATTTCAATCTATTGTTTGAATGCAAATTCGGAGGAGTGATCATACAAATGTCTGACCATTTTTTCATCCCAATGTACAAGTTGATATTCGAACAGGATCCACCCTTTATGTCAAAGGAAGCAATGAAAGCATTATTAGGCATTACAAATTGGTATGCCTCACTGTTCGGCACGTTCATCCAAGTGTTCAGTATGAATAAGCCTCCGCATGTTTTGCCAAAGTTTTCTTTGGACGTGCTTGTCATGGAGGAAGTAACTTATCATATCTCAGCAAGATTGACAGTTAGGCTGCAGTGGAAGAAGAAGGCACCTTGGCCCACTCTTCCGTTGTGGATTGGGTTATATGAGATCCACAACATCAAGCAAGGAGATGTCGAAGCTAAACATTTGAAGAAGTACCCATTCAACCTCTGAAGCTTCAACCCGTATGACCCACATTGCACTGTGAAGGATCATTGCATGAGAGGTTAGTTTAATTGGATCCATGGCGCATGTCATTGGGCCGAGGAAGACTCATGAAGGTATTGCTATAATTCCTCTAGACCTAATGAGCAGGTCGGTTTTTCTGTAGAGTGGTTAGCACAGTAGCATGAAGCAACATCATGGAGAACACCAACAATAGCTGTAGTAGCAGTAACAACAGAGGCAGCATAGCCAAGCATACCTATGTGCGAAAAAGGGAAGTGGAAAATTGTTGACTGTGTGGAGGAACAAAGCTGCAAGTTTCAAGCAGATCCACTTGTAGAAAAAGCAATTATGGCTATTCAACAGAAGAGGCAGTAGCGTGACAAGCGAATCATGCGAGGACAGAGGGATAAGAAGCGAATGGAAGGAGTAGAGAAGGAGCTTCATGAGCTAAGGGAGAAACTCTAGAAAGAACAAGAGTTGTGCCAACATGAGAAGGAAGCATAGTAGAAATAGATTCAGTAGGGTGCACATCACATGAAGACATACGAAGCAGTGCCCGTACAAGTAGTTGATTCTTCTGAATAGCTGGCATCAGGAAAATAGGGTGAACCCTTGTAGGGGTAAGAATTTTCTCATGAGATAGAAAAAGCTCTTGAACAGTTGGATTAGACATGGAGAAACAGGAGTTGGAATAGGAAACTGACCTCATGCCTCACCACAGTGAGATCGACTCACCTACTTTAATGCATCAAGATGATGAGAATCTCAAATGACTAAGGAGGCACTGAGATCCTTGGTGGTCAGCCGGAAGCAGAGATGCGCAAAATCTGCTTTGGTGAATCTCAAAAAAGAGTTGGGTAGTCTCACAGAGTACCAACTCCAGAGGACCAAACATCCCCTACACAAGTTGAAGAACAAGTGATCGAGACTGATGTGCACAAGGATCGAGATGCTTTGGCTGATGCAACTAGAGTGTAATCCAAAGCCACTAGGTCTAGTGTTCTTTTCTCATAGCTAAGAATGAGCGAATGGCGAAGGAACTATAGGTGGAAAGAAGGGAGGAGACTTGGTGACAATGTCCACCTGACCTGAGTTAAAGAAGGCAATACTATATGAAATATTGTCATTGGACACGGTCATGCTAGCATTGTACTCCAAGTTTGGTACCGTTCACCAAGAAATTGTTTATCTTCATGGATGGCAGCATCGATGTGTGAGAAGAGCACACATATTGAAGAACATACATCCTGATGTTGACAACATGAAAGCATGGATGATGAAGTAAAAGGGAGCCCCTCTTCACTTGCCAAATATGATAAGGGCCAATGCGGTCGAGTTTCAAGCACGTATTCGGAGTTAGATCTGAAACTATGAGTACCTAGCACAACTCATCACTGGCGTACAAGCTTCTCATGCATGAGTATTCAAGAGCATGGAGGTTTTGGTGCACACACATGTGATTCCATCACTTGGGACTCTCACCCAAGACCAAGAAGCAGGTCCAATAGGAGTTTGACTCATACTTCGACGAGTTGATGTGCATCACCACAAGTATAGACTTTCCTATTGGTGTAAACATCATGCAAGTATGTTACTGGTTGGCCACATTGAGGAAAATGATGTGCATGCTTTCAGATGAGTTAGACAGAGGAGCCCGAGAAGTGAACCCATATGATATGGAGGCAAGGTTTATTTTCCAGATAGATTTCACAGCAAAGATTACCAATATTGGCATTAATATGTTACTATTGATCAGTATGAGGATGTTGAGCAGTTGGACTTCTATAGTTTTCTAAGTTAGAGTGGTGTCTAGTCTGAATTGCTCAAGCCATTTTTCACATGGGTACATGTGCATTGTAATGTTGAGTAATGTCAAGTGTAAGTCAAGTGTGAATAGTGAATTTAATAGTCATAGCGTAGGTGAGGATTCATGAGGGTAGTTGAATGGTCACAAAGGGGAATGTCAAGGGTCATCCAACCCTTTGCTATAAATAGTCCCTCATAACTCATTGTAAAGGCTTTTCGTCAGCCAAGCTTCTACTAAGACTATCTTGAAGAAGGCTTAGAAAGTATTTTGTTGGTTTTGTGGGGCCTGACCCAGGTTTAGCGTTAGTTATCCAAACAAATCCCTACACTACTAGCCCTTTTGGCATCAACCTACTGAGCATGGACCGAAGTCTCACCTGAAGTACCATGGGCAGATGTTGGAACCAAGTTTCTGCACCCTGAGATGGTCATGATGTTATTGTTGACCCTCTGCCCCTATTTCCCCATAGGTCACTAAGCTTCTAGGGCTTTGTCAGTCTACCCTTTATTTCACCCTTCAGTACCTCCGTGAAGGTGTACGATTGACCTTCGCGCAGCCCAAACCCGTGGTTCATGTACCTTCATGCAGCTATGACAATGTATTATATAGGTTCCCGATTTATCTCAAGTGTTTTACTTATCTTACTAATCAGTCACAGTTTTCGCGGCGCAAACTGATATCCTTACTTGTGTTCAGTTAACTAATATGATCACATATATTCACACATCACATAAACATCATAAATTAAACCCAAAATGCAATATAATCAGGTGTAGTAACAAGAAATAAGTACACATAATTTGTATAATACTTCTCTTTGTTGATACCTTTCAGTTTAATAATGTTAGAAAATTATATATGATAGAGCAATGGAACACATAAAATATTGCAGAAATATAAACACATAAAACAAGCGAGACACAAATATACATGGTTCACCAAGTTTGGGCTACGTCCATGGAGAAAAAACCAGTCCTTCCTTTTATATTATCCAGCAAACTGAAGAGATACAACCTATAGCAGATCCATTGTAACACCCTCTTCACTCTCAATCTCCTCTCTCTTCCTCACTCAAAATACTGATCTACATAGATACGATACAATTCCCTCATATATAGTGAGGGGTTGCCTTCTAGGGCAAAAAACCCTAAACTAAACAAAACTTCTACCGTCAGATCATCCGCCTAATGAACAACCAAGATTGACTAGAAATTACTAGACTTTTTCAATGCAATTTTACATCTGTTTTGAGCTTCGGGGGAGCTGCCCCCGAACCCCCGCCGAGGAACCACTAGTCCCCGGACTACCTAGCCAGGGGGGGGGCGGGGGACAAGTCCCCCCCCATGTGGAGGGGTGTACAATATTCCTGGGGTATACATCTGGTTGAGACATTTGAATACAGAAGATAATCTAGCCCCACACCCAACAATATCCCACTTGGAGATTGATTATAGCAGCTCCACCGTTACTTCATTTGCTAGAAAATGACTCCACTTTGGACCTGGTTGCTTCTCATCTTCTTGATCATACTTGAAGACCAATTGAAACTAAGCAGATTCTCAATTTCTCCCTGGTTATGACTTTTGTTAACATATCTGTAGGATTCTGGCTAGTGTGTATCTTTTCCAACTTCAATTATCCATCTTCCAATGCCGACTATATGAAATGGTACTTGAGCTGTATATGCTTAGTCTTGGAATGAAATTTATAGTTCTTTGCAAGATGTATGGCACTCTGGCTGTCACTGTATAACCTACCCAACTCTTGCTTCTTACCCAATTCATCCAGAAACCTTTGTAACCAGATCATTTCTTTACTAGCCTCTGTAGCAGCAACATACTCTGCTTATGTTGTTGAGAGTGCAACAACACTTTGGATTTTTGAAACCCAACTGATAGCTATTCCACCTACAGTAAATACATATCCTATAGTTCTCCTCCTGTTATCTCTATCACCTATCATATCTGCGTCAAAATATCCCTATAGAGCAATGTTTGAACCACCAAAGCATAATACTTGATTTGTGGTACCTCTCAAAGACCTGAGAATCCACTTCACCACCATCCAATGTTCTTTTCCTGGATTTTTCATGTACATGCTTACAAATCCCACTGCTTGTGCAATATCAAGCCTTGTGCAGACCATTGCATACATTAAGCTTCCAACTGTTGATGCATATGGAACTTTAGACATATGAGCCATTTCTTCCTGAGTCTTGGGACACGCCTCCTTACTTAATTTGAAATGGCTAGCCAAAGGTATACTAATTGGTTTTACATTTTGCATATTAAACCTTTTCAAGACCTTTTCTATGTACCCACTTTGAGACAATGTTAATTTGCGATTCTTCTTGTCTCTAGTTATTCTCATACCAAGGATTTGTTTTGCAGCACCCAAATCCTTCATTGCAAATGAGTTTGCTAATTTCCTTTTGAGCACATTTATTTCCTGCATGTTAGAACCTGCAACAAGCATGTCATATACATACAATAACAATATAATGTAGCCATCATCATTTTTCCTTTTGAGATAAACACAATGATCAGAGTGGCACCTAGTATAGCCTTATTCAGACGTAAACCTATCAAATTTTAGATACGACTGCCTTGGAGCCTATTTTAAACCATACAAGCTCTTCTTCAACCTGCACACTAGTTTCTCCTTCCCTTTTACCTCATATCCTTGTGGTTGTTGCATATATATCTCTTCCTCCAAATCCCCATGGAGAAAGGTTGTCTTTACATCTAATTGCTCAAGACGCAAATCTTCAGCTGCTACTAGACTTAGAATAGTTTTGATTGAGTCATTTTCATAACAGGAGAAAATATCTCATCAAAGTCTATATCCTTTTTTTGTGCAAACCCTTTCACCACAAGTCTAGCTTTATACCTTTTTCTACCTCCATCTTCTTCCTTCAACTTGTAAACCCATTTATTCTGCAATTTCTTTTTACCTGCAGGAAACCTGACTAAGTCCCAAGTCTGGTTATGTGCTAAGGAGTCCATCTCTTCTTTCATGGCTTGCTCCCACTTGTTCCTGGTTTCTACCTACATTGCTTCTTGATAACATTCTAGTTCGCCATAATCAGTCAACAATAGATAATATAATGAAGGAGAGTATTGTTCAGGGGGTCTACTTGTCCTGGTAGATCTTCTAACACCACTTTCAGGTGTTTGAAGTGCTTTTTGTTGTTGTGGTTGTTGTTATGGTTGTTGATCATTATGATTTTTAGGCACCATCACTTTTTCTGTGATCGTGTCAAGCACTGTGTATTCTCTGTTTTCTTTTTCCTGTTTCTTTTCCTACAACTGATCCTTATACAAAACCTTTTCATTGAATATTACATCTCTGCTCCTAATGATTTTGTGATTTTCATAATCGTATAAGCGATAACCAAAATAATTAACACCTTATCCAATAAAGGTACATTTCTTTGATTTTTCTTCAAGTTTTGTTCTATTTTCTTTCTTAATGTGGACAAAGGATTCACAACCAAAAATATTTAAAAAAGAGTAGTTTACCTTTTTACCTGTCCATGCCTCCCTAGAATACCACCATCTAAGGAACTTGAAGGCCCTCTGTTTATTAGATAAAAAACAGTATCTACAACATCTGCCCGAAATTGTAAAGGCAATCCTACATGCAATCTCATGCACCTTGCATGCTCCATGATTATCGTGTTCATCCTTTTTGATACGCCATTTTCTTGTGGTGTTCCTGGAACTGTCTTCTCTCTACGAATTCCATTCTCTTAACAATACCTATCAAACTCTTTGCTGCAATATTCACCTCCATTATCTGATCTGAGACATTTCAACCTTTTTCCTGTCTCATTTTCAACCAAAGCTTTCCATTTCTTGAAAGTATCGAATACATCAGATTTATTCCGAATACAATAAATCCAGGTTTTTCTAGTTGCATCATCAATAAAAGTAACATAATAATGAAATCCACCAAGAGATGATATCTGAGCAGGTCCCCATACATCTGTATGCACAATCTCTAATTTTTTGCTCTTTTTTTCTTTCCCAACTCTAACGAATATGACTCTCTTCTATTTTCCATAAACACATTTCTCACAGAATTTTAAATCAACATGCTTCAAACCTGGCAACAAATTTCTTGAGTGAAGAATCTGCATCCCCTTCTCACTCATGTGCCCGAGCCTATGATTCCACAATGTCGTATCTTCTCCTGTAGAGGTTAAACCATTAATGGAATTAGAAATACCATTGCATAAATACAATGTACCAACCTTTCCTCTTTTCACTATTACCAGGGATCCTTTAGTGACCTTCCATGTTTTATCTGTGAAAGTGGTTACACAACCTTCACCTTCCAACTACCCTATTGAAATCAGATTTTTCTTCAGATCTGGAACATGCCTTACCTCCTTCAATAGCCATTTATTTCCATTTTGTTGTTTTATGAAGACTGTACCCATTCCAACGATTTTACAAGGTTTATGATCACCCAATCGAACCTGTCCAAAATCTCCTTGAACATAATCATGAAAATGTTTCCTATCAAGTGTGGCATGGAATGATGCCCCTGAATCTACCACCTAGGAATCAATAATATTTTCTAATGAAAGAATCAAAGCATCTTGCAAAACATCACCTGTTACATTCGCTTCATGATTAGTTTTTTGCTGCGTGTCTCCTTCTTTTCCCTTCCAAGACTTGTAATATTTCTTCAGGTGTCCTTTCTTCCCACATTTATAGCACACTATCCTTGATCTGGACTTGGATCTGCCTTTTCTTGACTTACTGCGATATCCTAGGCTCTTTCCTCTCTCCATTGTTCTTCCCCTAGTCTTTGTAGTCAAAGCATTACTTGATGTCTCACCGGAGCTTTTCCGTCACATTTCCTTGCTAAGGATTGCACCAACAACATCATCAAACTTTAAAGTACTAGATCCAAAGAAAGAGTTACTAATGGCCATAACTAAACCATTCCAACTTTCTGGTAATGAGCACAGAAATAATAGAGCCCTAACTTCATCATCAAAATTTACCCCTACAGAACTTAACTCACTTGTAACCGTATTAAAATCATTTAAATGGTCTACAACAGATCCACCTTCTGACATATTCATATTAAATAAACGATTCGTAAGAAATACCTTATTTGAGGCCTAGGGTTTTTCATATAGTTTGGCTAATGCCAACATTAAACCCTCTGTTGTCGTTTCCTTTGAATTATTAAATGCTACAGACGTCGCTAGGCATAGCCGTATTGTTCCAAGTGCTTTTCTGTCAAGAATATCCCATTTTGTGTCTGTCATACTCATCAGCTTCTTTTTCTTTCTGCTCAATGGTATGTACGGATCTATCTAATACAGATAATCCCATCTGCATCTTCCACGACAGGTAGTTTGGTCGTTGAATTTTTTTACCCTAAACCTACTATCTTTCACCATTGCTCCCACTCGAAGCAGGAACCCTTCTCTCCTATGAGTTTATCAGCCAAATAGACCTTCGGCTCTGATACCAGTTGTTAGAAAATTATATATTATAGATCAATGGAACACATAAATTATTGCAGAAATATAAACACAGAAAATGCATAAAGCAAGAGAGACACAGATATACATGGTTCACCCAGTTTGGGCTATGTCCACGGAGAAACAACGAGTCCTTCCTTTTATATTATCCAGCAAACTGAATAGATACAACCTACAATAGATCCACTGTAACACCCTCTTCGCTTTCAATCTCCTCTCTCTTCCTCACTCAGAATATTGATCTACATAGACGCAATACAATTCTCTCATATATAGTGAGGGTTTTCCTTCTAGGGAAAGAACCCTAAACTAAACATAACTTCTACTGTCAAGTCATCCACCTAATGAGCAACCCAGATTGACTAGAAACTACTAGACTTTTTTAGGGCAATTTTACATCTATTTTTAGCTTTGGGGGCACTTCCCCCAAACTCCCCAGCCGAAAGGGGTCGCCCCCCAAGGACCCCTGCAGGGGGAACAAGTCCCCCCTGCATGGAGGGGTGTACAATCTTCCTGGGGTATACATCTGACTGAGACATTTGAATACAGAAGATAATCAGGCTCCACACCCAACAAATATAGACTCTATCCGCCCTATGGACATAGCTACAGGGGTCCACACACTCAGCAGTGGACTTCCACCATAGGCCTTTGCGCACTCAACTGCAGAGCCTCTACCTACACTAAGACCCGAGAACACTTAAACTACAATACTTAACTCCTTACTTCATTCTTCACTACCAACTACTTAGAGCTTACTTACTTAGCTCCTTTTTATACAATCCCATGGTCCATGGACCATGGGTGGATCTTTATAGCCGAATTTACACTTTACAAAATAAGGGTGGACAACCCTTTATGACTCTTGACACCTTCGTGCTCCGCGACCACAAAATGCAGAGGCTTTACAACTTTATTACAAAATTATCCCAAGACATGGGATTTTAGCCCGAAAGCTGTCCTTGGGGGAACCTGTTTAAAATAGGCCCCCAACACAAACATTGTGACTCACCCTCGAGTCACTCTACGGGCACGAAGATCATGGCACAAAGACCTCCCAGCTCGACCTGTATGATGGCAACCTTGGCAGTGCACTGTACTGCCACTTGCTTTACTTTGTCAACCAAATTCTATGTCACTGGTCCTGAACTGTCAGCCTAAAGCTTCTGCTCAATTGATTGCAAATTAGAAATATTACATTCAATACAGGTCATGACTGAGTAAGCCTCATCCAACTAGTGCTTCAAGTGCACCTTCAACACCGCCTCTTTGTGAAGTGTTGCATCTACCTGTTCTTTCAATGTTTTGGCCTCCTGCAGCTTTGCTAATCTCTGCTTGAGAGCGATGGTGCACGCTGTACCTTTTAATTTGTCATAGTGCTATTGTAGTTCTTGTTCCTCTGTCTCCAGCTATTGTACATTAGGATCCTATTGTAGGCTCGTCAAGACCTCGAACAACTGTTCAAAAAGTCATGTGCAGTATGCTACTGCACTATCTGCCACTGTTATTGTCTCTATGATAGCGGTTGCATGCTGCTGCTTTACTTCTAGTGGATTTGAAGGCTGCACCTTTAACTGTAAATATGAAATTTGTAGGTTCAGCTCTATTTGAACCTTAGCCAACTTTGCGTGAGCATCATGCATCCTTGTAGCAAGCTTGCAAACATACACCTCGACCAGTTCTCCCTTGGGAATGGCCAACTCCATGACCATTCGGCATGCCTCCTCCATGACTTGAACTATGTGCTTGCCTTGGTCGGTTACCTCGGTCACCGAGGTGAGGGCAGAGTCTCATTGTAGGGATAGCTAGACATTATTGATTTGATGTTCACTGATCACCTGCATAGTGCATTGCTTAGGGGCCCTGAGCTCCATGATCAGTCCATCCTGCAGTAGGTGGAGTGCCTTGCCAAGGAGCACGACCAAGTTTAATCCCACTCCCTTGACGACGCTAACAGTGGCCCTGTTAGCTTCATCTTTTGTGATCAGTGCTCCATCCGGCAGCACTATCACTTGGGAGTCCCTTGTACACAACATCTTGGCAGCTCCTAAAGTACTGATAGCAAGGTTGGTAGACATCGTACTAACCTGTGACGTGTGGATCTGCAGCTCCTGTAGACCCATATGGATGGTGCCCAATAGTAGCTCCTTCTACTGCTCGAACTGCTGCAGTACCTCCATGGTGACATCCCGCACCATGTTTCCAATGTCATGCAAATCTCCCTCTGTTAGGGTGATTGGGTCTTGTTAGCCTTGGAGGCAAATGGCCCAAGCCCCAAAGTCTCCAAGTGTGCTTAAAAATCATTCCAAGGGATCCAAATATGCCCCAAAAGTCTTCAAAATCCTCTTAAGGATCATTCAAAGTCAAAATTATCGCATGCCAAAGAGCCCTTGGAAGGGAAAAAAATACACTATTGGGAGGAAAAATGCTTAAAAAACCATGAAAAAACCAAAATTGCAGGCTTAACAGTCCAAATGCACGACAATCGTCTAATCTGGCTAATCAATGGTCCAGACCTAATCAGCGGATCTAATCGGTGTAGGAAGGCAGTGGTAATCAGTGCTGGACACCGTTGATCAGCGATCATCGATGATTGGATCAGTGGGTCACATCGACAGAGGAAAATCGGCGCAGACCATGGGGCAATGGCAATGGCGATCAGCGATTAAACTAGAACCGTCGATCACGTGATGATCGACGGCCCAAATTGCATCGGCGGAGGTGAATCGATGTTATCGGCACAGACTAGGGGGAAGGTGTGATTACGATCAACAATTAAACGTGGACCATCGATCCCACGAGGAGATTGATGGCCCACATCGCATCGACAGATCACTATTAGAGGAAACCATGGGGAGGGGCCTTTGCATATATGTGCGCCGACTATAATGAGACCCAAACCCGATGGGTTTCGGAACCAAAATGTATGATATTTTAGGTCTGTGCCAAAGCCATTTTTCAATGAATTTTAGTATATTTTTCTATATAACAAAATACAACGAGAAACAGGGTAGTGTCGATAGTGATGGAACCTGGACCCAATGCGTTTCTAGGAATTGAAATATATAAAATTTGAAATCTCGAGGGAGGCCCTTTTAATGTATTTCACATATTTTCATATTTCAAAGAAATACAAAGGAAACATGGGACCAGGCCATTTTCAATAGGTGATAGTGATTAAGGGCAGACTCGATAGATGCATAGATCATATTTGAGGACTTCTGAAGTCCGAAAGAATCAGAAATAGGAAGGATTTTACATGTTGCAGCGTTTTTCTGTGTCTAATAGAAAAACAGTCATGGTTAGACATTTAAAGGGATTATAAGGGACCGAAGATGCATTCCACCATAGAACAGAGCCTGGGAAACATATTTTCGAGAAACAAGGGCTGGAAAGGGAAAGAGAAAGGCCACATCATGCAGCTCTCCCAAATTAGAGACATCATGGGCATCAACAGGATAGATAGAGCAACACGGCCACAAAAACAACTGATCATGGAGAATCAACCGCCCTGCCAACACAACCAAAATATCTTAATGCAATTACTCTACTGTCAGAAGAATAATACTCCAAGCCCATGCTTGTCTATAGAGGGAATCAAATAGTTAAGGGATAGATCAGACAAGATTAAGACTATGAGCCTCAGTAAATTCAGAATCATTGTAAACAGATCTATGAATAGCTAAAAACCAGATGTAACAAAGATTCAACCTTTGGAGATTATTCCTCCTCTGTTCATTCAAGCTTCTCATCTTCATTCTAGCAATATAAGCTTATTTTGCCATTATATGTTCAATGCCCATGCTCTTTTTTGTTCTATGTTTGCACTTGAATAGTTTGTTTAGGTTTTCTTTGTGTTTAAGGCTAGATAACTGTCATCTTATCTCTGCTTTGATATATTATATTTGCAAGCTTCTTTGCCCCCTGTAGCTAGCCATTTATATGTGTTATTATATGTGCATTTTCTAGTATAGTCAGTAAGCTCATTTGCTACTTGTACCTATCCATTCATATATGTTCATGTATGCAATCTGCTGGTACTATTAGTATTCTCCATCTATCCATTAAATCTACAAACTATTGAGCATTAGTGGTCTAAAGCCTTGTGTTTTTTAGGGTGTTCATCCATGTCTTGAGTGAGAATAAAACTAAAATGGTTATCTTACTTTATCCAAACCATTATCCATTCCAATAGTTCTGAGAATAATATTGAAGATTATATGTTACCAGGCATCTCCAAGCTGCAACCTAGTAGAGTTTCCTAGAGTGCTAACATAATTGGCACCATTGCCAGGGAGAGGAAACTGAAGCTCATCTTCCCTGGGAAATGACCAGGGAAAATTTTAAGAACGCCCCCTAAATTTATAAATATAATAAATGGGTGAATATTCATGGTATATAGGAAAAATGGAAGGTGATTTTATCAATAATATAATATGTATATATAATTGTTTGGCGAATCTCTCACCAGGCATGGCGAATATTTTACTCAATTATAAAATCTTGTAAGATCTTGGTGAGTCTTTCACTAAATAATAAAACTTTGTAAATTCCTAGTGAATCTTAGCATAGGCTACATGTTGGTTTAATTCCCCCATTTAAATAGGCTACATTCCAGGTGAATACCATGGGTCAATACCATGTGCCCTTTTGGTGAATACCATGGCTCAATACCATGTGCCATTTTTATTTTTATTAATTCTAATATTAGCGTTAATAATGGTTTTTTGCATGGTATTAATAACAATCTAGTCCATGGTATTTGTCCCATAGTATTTTGGCCATAGGTTTCACCTAAATATAACCCATTTTTTGAGTGTTCATAAATATAAGGTGACTTATGGAGTAAATATAAAAAAATTGTTTTATTTGTTTACCATACCTCTTTTACAAATATGGTATTTGGCCCATAGGATTCACTCAAATAAAACCTCCTTCTTGAGCCTTCATAAATAGAACAAGGGTTATGAACTAAATATAAAAAGAGGTTTTATTTATTTACGATACGTCTAGTTTATTTATATTTTTATTTATTTACCATACCTTTTGAGTAAGTATAAAAAGACGTTTTATTTATTTACCACACCTCCACTTTACTTATATTTTTATTTGTTTACACCCTTACAAGTATATAAGGTGACTTATGGAGTAAATATAAAAAATGTTTTATTTATTTACCATACCTCTCATTTATTTATATTTTTATTAATTTACCATACCTCTCATTTATTTATATTTTTATTAATTTACCATAGCTCTTCTATAAATATGGTATTTGGCCCATAGGATTCACTTAAATAAAACCTATTCTTGAAAATGGGCGAATGGATTCACTTAAATAAAACCTATTCTTGAAAATGGGCGAATGGAAGGTTGTAAGTCCTAATTTCAAGGGCTAAATTTACCTTTTTTACCCTCTCCCTTAAAATAAGGTGGGCTATTTGAGGTGATTTGTAAAAATGTACTATGATACAAAATATTCGCCCACTAAAAATTTAAAACCCCTTAATTTCGCCAAAGGGCGAACATTCGCCCCTAAAATTATCTTTGGAAATGACATAGATCTAGCTTTGATGATAGACAATGTCTGGGCACATTTCTGGTTGAAATCATCTATCTAGTGACTCTACTGGAGGTCGAACCTCTTGGAAACTCCACATCATAGTTCTCGCCCTGTTTGTGATGCATACTCGGAGAAATTCACAAAAGTCACAAGCTGACCCAGTCCCTCACCCTGAAAATATCATCAAAGAAAGAAAGGTATTGTAGAAAGGAGCATCAGGTTCAGGTAAACCTAAATAATCTACTATATATCTTCAAGAATATCCCACAATAGAACAAATACATGTTGAGAATATAGCTTCTAACTAGCAGTGAAGAAAATATCTTAGAGATTCATAAAGCTCCTTATTCTTTAGGTTCTCCTTTTGTTGTAAATCCAAAGAAAACCTCACCTCCTATCCATGATACTCCTTTAGTCCTATCAATCACTCCTTATCCCTCTGTCATTCAGACTTCCAGTACCCATATAGCCACCACAACTATGGTAGGACCACAAGCACCCACCAAAATGGAAAGAATCATAGCTTCTAGGTATGGACCTCTAATACTGCCCACTCCTTTGAATGCCATGCTTACTAAAGAATATCAGGAATATATGCCTAAGTTCACTAGGACTGAAGGTGTTATAGTTGAAGAACATCTTGAGTCATTCTATAGCTATGTTTATAACCTATACATTAGTGAAGATGATGTCTGGATGAGAATCTTTGTTCAAAGCCTAGATGGAGAGGCTAGAAAATTGTTTAGAGAACTGAGCCCAAGATCTATAGATGATATTGAGGCTTTAGATGATGCATTCCTAAAGAATTGGGGGGGTAAGAAGGATATCCTCCACTACCACACTGAGTTTGGGAACTTACAGAGGGAAAATGGTGAGTTGTTTTTTGATTTTAATAAGATATTTAACCGCATGTATAGCAAGATAACGGCTGAAGTAAAACCAACCACTACCTCTCCTAGACTCATCTATGCCAGTGCCTTTGATTCTAAATTCTATTTACTATTGAGGGAGAGGTGATGTGCTACTTTGGGTGATATGTAGGATGCAACCTTAGAAGTAGAATCAAACATCATGGCTACAGAAAACCTCAAAGGTAATGTTGACATAAGGAGACAAAGGGACGAGTCTTCATCATCCTTTGATCCTAAGATAGATAAAATGACCAAAATGATCCAGTCATTAGCCTCTGAAGTTTCCAAATTAAAGGTTAAGAAACATTCTAGGAAAGGAAGGTTTAATAATACCTTTGCTCCTCCAAATCCAAATCTATATAGAAGATCTGATGAGTAGTTGCAGATTTTGCAAAGAAGCAAAGAGGCTAAGGAAGACCAAAGGCTGAAGGTCCCTTTTCAGAATGCAGTCATGGAAGAAGAGCAATTTGAGAAAGATGATTAGATCCATGGTATGGAAGACAAAGGTAACACCACCTTTTTAACCAAAGCTGCCTATCAAAAGTCATTATTCAATGACTAGATCAATGAAGAGTGGGATGGTGAACCTGTTCTACAAATTGTAGATCAACACCAATATAGTCCAAGGTCTATGATGAATAATGTCAAAGAAACTCTTGTTCATAAAGCTGTTGTCCCTATAGAACAACAAGCTAATAAGAAGAAGCAACCAATATTTGATCCTATCATCCTCAAAGCTCCAGCCATAGAGGTAAGAGGCCTTGACAAGTCCCCTTATTCTTTCATTTTTCAATTAGAAATTCAGAAACCAAGAATACCCGTGCCTCTAATTGAACCATTGAAGAAAGAGTCCTTCAAGAAATCTATCCTTGAGTCTCTTGAGCCTGATGCCATCCAAGCCTCCATTGACTATGTAAATCTGAAAAAATACCAACCAGTTGTTATCCTCAGCCCAATGATTGAAAATTATGAAGACAGCTCCCCATCATTCTATGTTTCTATGTCTATTCATGATGAAATCCTTCACAATTTCCCTCTGGTCACTGGAGCCAGCCATGATCCAATGCCCAAGGCTGTCATGGATGAGATCAGTCTTGACATTCTATGTAGCTTAAAAAATTAGTTTGCTAGATCACAGAGGAAGAAGGCCCATAGATTTGGGACATGTTATTTGATGAGGCTTGCTCTGAGGGAGCTGCAGGAACAATTGAAGTCCTTGTGTCCCCCACACAAGAATACATTGATTCATCTTTCATATTAAATTTTTAGGTCACAAATGACACAGCAAAGTGTGAAGCAGACCTTATCATTTAGTGAGTGTACAAAACCTCCCAACCAAAACATCCAAGGCTGAAAGCATATGGAGAGGAGGTGAAATATAGACCATCTCTGCCTGTATTGTCAAGTGTTCCAAACTTTTTGAAGTAGAGGATCAAATCAATAGGCTTTTGCAAGTCTTTGAGGAATTGGCTGATATAAACATTGACCAAGAGAAAGAAACCTTTCATGGAAAGGTAAAAAGGGTCAATTTTTAGTTTGGTGACTGTTTTCTCAAAAGGGATGCATCAAAGGAAGGATATGTTTTTGATGGCCCATTCAATGGGTTGTTCTTCGAAATTTATTTCAGTTAAGGCTTTCAAGACTTGGTATTTTAAATATGTTGTCCTCAAAGTTTTTGGTTCATGCTTAATAGACTCCATGCCCAATGCAACACTAGGAGGAAGATTTGATCTTGTTGTATATAGGAAAGGCATTGATCGGTCATTCTTGAAACCTCACAGGGAGGATTTCATCCCCAGAAGGAGCCAATGTTAGCCTTGGGGGAAATGGCCCAAAATGGATCCAAATATGCCCCAAAGTCTACAAGTGTTCTTAAAAATCATGCCAAAGGATGCAGGTATGCCCCAAAAGTCTTCAAAATTCTCTTAAGGATCATTCAAAGTAAAAATTATCGCATGCCAAAGAGTCGTTGGAAGGGCAAAAATACACTATCGGGAGGAAAAATGCTTAAAAAACCATGAAAAAACCAAAATCGCAGGCTTAACAGTCCAAATGCACGACAGTCGTTCGATCTAGCCAATCAACGGTCTAGATCTGATCAGCGGATCACATTGGCAGATCTAATCAGTGCAAGAAGGTAGTGGTAATCGGTGGTGGAAACCGTTGATCAGCAATCACTAATGATTGGATCAGTGGGTTGCATTGGTGAAGGCAAATCGGCGCAGACCATGGGGCAATGGCAATGGAGATTGGTGATTAAACTAGGACTATTGATTGCGTGCACTGATCGACGGCCCAAGTTGCATCGGTGGATCGCATCGACGGAGATAAATCAGCATTGTCGGCACAGACCAGGGGGAAGGAGCAATTGTGGTCGATGATTAAACGTGTACCATTGATCACGCATGTAGATGAACAACCCACATTACATCGATGGATCGCTATTAGTGGAAACCATGGGGCAGGACCTTTGCATATATGTGCGCCAATTGCGATGAGACCCAGACCCAATGGGTTTCAAAACCAAAATGTATAATATTTTAGGTCCGCACCAAAGCCATTTTTTGATGAATTTTAGTGTATTTCGTTATATATTGAAATAGAAATGGAAACAGGGCAGCACTGATAGTGATGGAACCCGGACCCGATGGGTTTCTGGGAATTAAAATATATAAAATTTGAAATCTGGAGGGAGGCCCTTTTAATGTATTTCACATATTTTTGTATTTCAAAGAAATACAAAGGAAACACAGGACCAGGCCATTTGCAACATGTGACAGTGATTGAGGGCGGACCTGATAGATGCATAGATCATATTTGAGCACTTATGAAGTCCAAAAGAGTCAGAAATAGGAGGGATTTTACATGTTGTAGTGTTTTTATGTGTCTAACAGAAAAACAATCATCGTTAGACATTTAAAGGGATTATAAGGGCTTGAAGACACATTCCACCATAGAACATAGCCTGGGAAACATATTGGTGGGAAACAAGGGTTGGAAAGGGAAAGAGAAAGGCCACAACACACATCTCGCCTGAAACAGAGACATCATGGGCATCAACAACATAGACAACACAACATGACCATAAGAAAAACTAATCATGGAGCATCAATAGCCCTGCCAGTGTAGCCAAAATATCTTAATGCAGTTACTCTATTCTCAGAAGAATAATCCTCCAAGCCCATGCTTGCCTATACAGGGAATCAAATAGTTAAGGGATAGATCAGACAAGATTAAGACTTCAAGCCTCAATAGGCTCAGAATCATTGTAAACAGAGCTATAAATAACTGAAAACCAGATGTAACAAAGGTTCAAATTTTCGAGATTATTCCTCCTCTATTCATTCAAGCTTCTCATCTTCATTGTAGCAATATAAGCTTCTTTTGCCATTATATGTTCAATTCCCATGCACTTTGTTGTTCTATGTTTGCACTTGAATAATTTTTTCAGGTTTTTCTTTATATTTAAGGCCAGATAACTATCATCTTATCTCTTCTTTGATATAAGATTTGCAAGCTTCTTTGCTCCCTATAGCTAGCCATGTATATGTGTTATTATATGTGCATCTGCTAGTATAGTCAGTAAGCTCATTTGCTGCCAATAGCTAGCCATTCATATATGTTCATGTATGCAATCTGCTGGTACTGTTAGTATTCTCCATCTATCCATTAAATCTACAAACTATTCTAAAGCCTTGTGTTGTTTAGGGTGTTCATGCATGTATTGAGTGAGAATAGAGTTGAAATGGTTATCTCACTTGATCCAAACCATCATCCATTCCAATAGTTCTGAGAACAATATTGAAGATTATATGTTACCATGCATCTCTAAGCTGCAACCTAGGAGAGTTTCCTCGAGTGCTAACAGGTCCAACGACATCTTACTGACCTTGGATTTCTATCGCGACCCCACTTTTCCATGTTCTCTTAGATGTTTGATGTAGTCCGATGTTGTCTATGAGTCCGCTCCATGTTGCTTTGTTTTATTGTTTGTTTCTTCCTCTATTTCAGGCGAAGGCAACCTCACACCTTTGTTAGAGCCATGCTCAGTTTTGCTTGTCTGATTTTCTGGCTACTAGGTGGCATCATGCTCTGCTTGGACCTCGTTAGCCTCCTTCTTCCTTTCCATGTCCAACTTCACTATCTTGAGCTTGGCCTCCTCATTTTTGCACTGCACGATGTACTTGCTTGACCCTATCGCCAAGTCTGAGGCAGTGCACCATTCTGCCAGCCAACGATTAAGAACTGCACCAATCATGTTGTTTGTTGCTAAGTATGAAAATTCATGCCACATCTTCTCAGAGTACTTTCGTGCCCTGATCAATACATATTGAAATTCTACCTTGAACTGCGCATAATTCTGCAGTTTTGTAAACACAGTAGGTGACAATCACGGTTTGTGATTGATAGCCATGCGTGTGATCATTTCCATCACGATCCAAAAGATCTTGATATCCTTGATGTCTTAAGCATCCTTGGTCACCCACAGTGAAGCGTACTTCGCTACTTCTAGAAGGTCTAGCGCGACTAAGGGGAATTGACTATCTTCTAAAAACTCCCAGGCTACCAGTACAATAGACAACAAGAGCCATGCATAGTGGAAGGTCTTACTGAGCTCCTGTGCCTCACGACAATTTGCAAGGAACTCACTGTAGAGATAGCATGCCCAATTAAACTACACTCCTTCAGCGCATTGGGCCGCTAGAGCAATGAATGGTGCTGACACTTCATCTCCATGACACTTCCTTATAACTTTTCCTGCCAAAATCTACATGCCCACCTTAACCATAGGGTCGCAGATACTTGAGATGGCATAGCCTCGTAGCTTCTTCACGTGCTTGAATTTCTCCTTGATGGCCTTTACGAGGGACTGCTCGCCACCCTTTTCGCCAAACATCATGGCCGAATTATCCCCTGTATAGGGATGTTGCATGATCCTATGGATCAACCTTTCGGTGATGGGTATCAGCTCCTCCAGCCATAGACACCCATCGTGCACCAAGCATAGCAACTACTTGATGACCAATATTGTAATGGGTGTGCGATTATAGTGCGAAATTCATAGTAGGTTAAGCAGACATGCCTTGTCTACTCCTCTGATCCACTTCCGTGGTTCTAATGTAGTCATATCGGTGGTTGTGTCAACAACGTGGCACATTAGTTGCTATGTCACCAAGTGTGGGAAATTCTCATGTTTATCTAAGTCCCAATCTTCCACTTTTAATAGAGGAACCCACCCCAAGTGTCCTTCAAAGACAATCTCATCTAGTAGCAAAGGGGTGTGTAAGGCAACTTTGCTCTCGTCAATGTCCTTCGGCACTTTGGTCTCGCCATTGTGGGGAGGGACCTATTCAGGCAACTTGGTGATAGGGTCAAAACCATCGACTTCAACTTCCTCCATTTCCACCCCCAAATCCTCATCATCCATCATGATGTCCTCAATTTCTTCCTCCTCTATCTCCAGGTTAATGGTTTTTCCCTTTTCCTGTGCGATGGGCTTGTCCTTTGATGGGTTTCTTCTGAGCGACCCATGCACTAGTATTGCAACCTACTTTCCCTTCTTATCCTTCGCACTCTCCTTGGTTAGGGTATGCTTTGGTCTATGCGTTCGTGGTGACTTCGAGACTTCAACTAATACCTCTGCAACCTTTGGAGTATCTCCCTCTGCCTCCATAATAACCTCAGGCACAACCCCCTCAGCTGTCACTGCTTCGGTGTCCATAGCTTTGGATCCTGGGATAAAATTATAGATAAAATTGTGGTTGGATTCTCGAAATATATCAAACACTAGGCAGTCAAGCAATGCTTCGAGGAATGCATGGATCATGCACATCTGAGAGCTCACTAACTTGATGTTCAAAATGGCAAGTGTTTTTTGTTGGTCCTCCACCTATAATTTATAGGCCATTTTAAATTCAAGTCCAACCATTCCCCACATATTCGGTTCATTAATGTCTAATTGGTGGCATATTTCCAAGGATCTTACCCATAAAGTTTGTCTTAAATGTCGACTGCCCACTCCATTTCGTCACATTCTTATCTTCAAATCATGAACAATGGTTTTAACCGTCACTTTCTAGCTGACCTGCATAATCTTTCCCTGGGTAGCGCAACTCTCTCTGCGTTGTCGTGAACCCTATGACATTTCTTTGTTCTGCACAATCCTCTAATCATGCAGTTCCCCAATTTGGGCAGTGTAGTTTATAGTCCCGTGCCTCCTTTTAGCTATCTGGAGTTCTAAGACTATGCTACCTTCATATAGTCACCTAGATGGATCACCAGTGTATGGCTCCAATAGGTTTCTATTCACCTTTCCTGGGAAGGGATCTCCATTCAATTTAACGAACTGAACTGCTCCACCATCGGTAATCTCCTTAACAACATAGGGCCCTACCCAATGCATTGTGAATTTCCCTAGAAATTTATCAAACGTACTGTCATATAACAAAACCATATCATCTACCTTAAAGGTGCAGTTGAATGTGGTGATCATGTCATGCTTTTTACGTTGCGTTTTGACCTGTTGGTGAAATCAAGACAGAAATATTTCTTCCTCAAGCTCAGCAAGATGCACAAGCCTCTCTTCCAGGGCTCTGAAATCCATCATACCAATGGGTGCCACTATGTACAGACTAGGCACAATGTATTCCATGAGCATCACTACTTCAACACCATAGAAGAGCCTAAAGGGTGTCTATCGAGTCAACTTTTTGCATGTCGTTTGATATGCCCATAGTACAACGGGTATGCGCAGGTCCCAATCACTTCGCTGAGCATTGCAAACCTTGGTCAGCACGTTATCCAACACCTTATTGAATGCTTCCATCGTCCCATTAGCCTGTGGGTGATAAGGCGTGCTTTTCTGGTGATATACCTGAAATTCCTTCATCAATGCGCTGATCATCTCATTCAAAAAGTGTGTACCACGGTCACTCATCAAAATCTTTAAACACCCAAATTGTGTCAGTACATACTCAAATAGAAACTTCATAGCGGTCACACCTATGTAGTCCTTTATAGGTTGTGCCTCCGCCCATCGAGTCAAATACTTAGTCGCAGTGATAATGTACCGTGCTCCCGTCTTCTTTCCTTGGGGCTAAATGGGTCCCACAAAATCTATCGCCCATTTCTCAAAAGGTTGTACCATCATCTCTGGGTTTAGAGGAAGCTCATCCCTCCATGATGGCCTGCCAATACTTTGACACACAACACATGCCTTGAAATACGTTTTTGAATCTTGATGGAGGGTTGGCCACCACAACCCTATGTGTAGAAACTTCTACGCAGTCACCCTTCCTAAATAATTCCCTCTCATGACCACCCCATGAGTGTCCATGAGAATACTGATCCTTTCAAACTCTGGTACATATTGTCGTAATACTTCATCAAACCCCATTTTGTATAGATGTCTGGCAATGACATAAAAACCTACCACACGTACCACTAACTCCTTTTTGTGCTGGACAGTGTAACCTTCTTTGGTAGTTCCTCTCGTTAGGAAGTGTATGATGTCTTCGAAGTGACCATCTATAACGTGCACTACAAATAGTTACGCGTTAGGAAATCCCTCCTCCAAATTAGTGGCCTCTTCCCCAGTTTCGATGCGCAACAGATGGTCTGGTCCCATGTTCAGTCGTCCAGGCTTCACAATAACTTCAAAATTATATTCTTGGAATAATAACAACCACCTACAGATTCTACCCCCCAACACATGCTTATTGACCAGGTATTTCAATGCAAAATTGTTATCGGGAAATCTAGTGTCTATTCAAAACTGCTAGTCCCACTAAGACGGGTAGCTATCTTAGAGACAAACATATTAAAATCACTTGCTTTTCCTTTATGAGAGAGAGATGAGAAAGAAGCAGAGAGTACCAACCTCAATCTTCCGTTTGGCTCCTTTCTTGTTTCCTTTCCCCTTTGACAGAATCTCGCCACTGCTTCCTTACTTGTCCAGCTTCAAAGAGCACCTGTAGATTCACAGTAGCATAATACCATCAAAGCATAGAGACCACACAAATGCATATATCAACACAATATTCAAATATACACAAGAATATGGAGGAAAAATCAAATAGCTTTATTAGTAAAAGTCGTAGAAGAGAGGATTACAACCACTTGGTCTGACCCAGCGCCATCCTCCCAGCTTGAAAGCCCTCTTCACCTCACACAAAGCAAGATCACCCAACAATGTCTTCAAAGAGAAACCAGTAGCACCTCTTTGCAAATTACCAAATTCCAAACTTTGGATCTCTACGATGAGGGATCCATATATAGATATTTCTAGGGGTGTGAGTCAGCTCTGGGTTTTTGATTAGTGTTATTCCATTGATAGTTCTTGGTTCCACTTGGAGATTTCATTGATCTCTTACTCATCCCTGGGCAAATTCTGAGAGGTAAGTGTCATATGAGAAGTTTCTAGAAGATTCCTTGATCATCCACTTAGCAAACTGTCTCTGCCATTTGTCTATTCTCCCTCATTGCACCCAACAAAAGGCATTTTTAGTATGCATCGCACCTCCTGTGTGTACAAGGTTAGATGCATCGCACCCTGGCCATGGAGCAAGTGAGATGATCCAGTTTTGACCAGTTCTGAGTAGTTTTTCATGGAGAACTTCCGGGAGATGATGTAATCAGCTGACCTTGCTTCTTTAGGGTATGAAACAAAACTTTTAGGGACTTAGAAGCCCTTCGTTTATGGACATATATGATTGGGGTTGCAGTGCCCAAATATGTCTATAACAGTTGCCCCCTAAAGCATGAGGTTGTAAATCTTTTGATGTCGGGTGAAATGCTTTATAATGAGGATCCGAGCTTTTTCGAACTGGAAGGTGACCTATAATAAGATACAATACAATACATTATCTTCATAATATTTCATGATATAGCTGAGGTGGGAATTCCCATGCTCAGCTTTGATAAATTCATTTTCATGTACATAGGACAGACAACTGTCTGTGTGCAGACTGATGATTTTGGTAGAGCCATCATCCCTTAGTTTGGATGATTATCTGTGCAACAATGATGTAAATTTGATGTCTTTATTTTCCTGAATATACCGCAGCCCGGATGGATGAAACTATATCTGGGGTCTTCAAAAATCATTCAATCTTCTCCCAAAAGTACAAGTCGGTCCATGTGAAAAGATGTTCTGAGGTCGAACATGGAAAGACATCACCTGATTACTAGCCAATGATTAAGCTGTTAACAGGCGCGAAAGAAATCACCGATGATGACGATGACCCTCAAGGTACTGCAGTACAATTCACGTGGTGTGAATACATGAGTTGATGTTGAACACCAAAATCTTTCGGTCGAAGGCCATTAATGTAAACCTGTCGCCGGAAGTGAGAAACTTGCCATTGAGGCATGCAAGCTTCAAACGACTGAAAGGGTTGTTCCTAGGTTGAATTCTTGGATAATGAGCTGATGTCGACAAGAAGTGACCCATCGTAGGAGGCATTAATGAATCTCGCATCTATGACAAGGAACAGAGCAAATGACTTTGTGGAGGTGAAAACGATCTGATGATACAAGGTTCAGGGTGGCAGTCATGAAAGAATGAAGCGTGAAGGTATTGCAGTGGATGAGACACAAGCTCAGTAGGTGAATTCTCTAAGTGACTTCTCTTGAACATATCGGTGACACTAAAATGGATTGGTAGCGCTAACCCCAAAAGTGGATGGTACGGTGGACCAATGGTGATATGCCTGATGAATGGAATAACCCAACCCGACTCAATCATGGTGATGGAGTGAAAGTGTCATGTTCAAGAGCGACCTGCTACCAATAAAGTTTCTTCAAGTTTTCTTCCCAATTTTCCCCAGTCATTTTTTACCAATACCTCTTTACCTTTTTCATGCTTGAGGAGGATAACATATGCTTGTTTTATAATTTTCCCTTTGGGAAAACCCGTCGCTATGTTTTAACGAGCCTAGCAACAGTGAAACTCGCTCTTGTTTGAATGGACAAGTTTGTCCTTATTGTTTTAACGAGTTTAACGACAAGGATAACTCGATCCTTTTCAATTTTAGAGAGTCTCAAAAGAGATGGAAAGGAAACTCCAATATTTATTTTTTGTAGTATAATCCCTTAAGTATGAAAAAGTATAAAACAATGCGAAAGGGATGACTTTTTGATAGCTTTAATGAGCCGAACAAGACAAACGCTCGATATTTTTGTGTAATAATCCCTCAGGTCCAAAAACATTAAAATCTAGAGGAGGGATGGCACTTCCAATTACTTTAATGAGCTAGAGAGGCCAATTGCTCGACAATCTTTTCATATTTTACGAGTCAGATGAAAAGAGCTTAAAGAAGACTCATTTTTAAGGAACGAGTGATATTTTGGGTAGCAGCTGGTTCTAGGTGAGGGTTGGAACTTTCCAATCACGGCAGAGTTAAGAAGATGGCTAACAGAATCACTCGTCATATTTGTTCCTAAAAAGGGGTAAACAATCAAATGGAGGTGTATGATTGGCTAAAACAGAGTGGAGATGATAGTAAGAACATGACCAAGGCTGAAAAGCTGATGATAATGCGTTCGCAATGGTTATTTATCGGAGGTGGGTTCATTTTTTAATGAGCTTCAACTCTGGTGGAACATATGCTCATTGCTAGGTTTAATTTTTAACGAGCTTGAACTTCGCGTAAAACTGCTCGTTGCTAGGTTTATTTTTTAACGAGCTTGAACTTCACGTAAAACTACTCATGGCGGGTTTATTATTTTTAACAAGCTTGAACCCCGCGGTAACACTTCTCGTGGCCTTGTTCATTTTTTAATGAGCTTGAACCATGCGACAACATATGCTCAAATTTAGTTTCATGTTTACAAAAGCTTGAAACAAGAAACTATGCTTGTTATAAGTTTGCATGCCCCAGCATAGTTACGCAAATCGAGATGCTTGCCCCCCAAGCTTCATTGCATTCAATGAGGTGGTTGGAATGAAGGTTTACCTTCGAAATCTTTGAAAGAATTGACTTGGATTTTACGAGATCATAATCAAGGACTTGATTTGGTAAGGGAGTTGTTTCATTTTTTAATGAGTTTGACACAATAAAAGAACTATCCCCATAATCCATCGTATTTACAGTATTTGGTAGAAAATCAAAAACTGAAGGATGATTAAGGTTGTTGGAATAATCTTCACGGTAATCCAGAAGATGGCAACAATGGTGGTAATCTTCCCATGGTGCCCCCTTTATGATCATTGATTGAACAATTCCTTCGTTTGTAAAATGTACATGCAACCAAGGATCTGAAGAGGTGCCATATTCCTTAGACTAATCTATCCAAACACTTGATGAGCGTTGATTTGGGTTTGACCCCGAGGCCAGGAAAATTGATTGCTATAATATTTCCAAAATGGTGATGATCCATGATGACAAAATGTTCAGGAATCTTCTGAATCTTTTAGATATAGAAGATATCATATTGCAAGGTCCCCCGTGGTCACTTTTGACAACACTCAAAGGCGGTAGGGTGAAAGTACCCATTAAGGAAGTGTCCTTTAGGAGGCCTACTCCGACATTTTGAAGCGATTGAGAGATTCCATGGATCATTGGAATTCTTCCTGTAACTTGTGAACTATTGGGGAGAAATGTTTGTTGGTCGACGATTGTAATTCCTCCTTGGAAGGGAAATGCAATCTTTCTAATGTATGTTAACACAACAACGGCCATAGCATAAATCCAAGGCCTTCCCAGTAGGATGTTATAATCGAGATTTCCATTGATAACTTCAACATCAATTTCTATTGTTTTCCCCCCCAGTTCGACTTGAAAGTTACTTAAAATCTTGTATGGAGTGTATGTTCGTCCATCAAATGCTTTTAGCATTGTTGACGATCGCGACAAGGGTGGTGAGCCTAATGTTTTCTAGCAACTCATTGACATAATACATGTAGATGCCCCCTCATCAATAATTATTCGATGAACAGTTTTGTTGAGGGCTTTCACTTGAATGAGGAAAGCGAGTTGAGCTGGTAACTGAGGTTCATATCCTTTATGATTAAATCCCACAAGATTGGAATATGCTGGGTCAATCTCACCTATTGCTGATAATAGAGCCTACTTTTGGGAGGGGCAATTTTGCAGTACTTCAAGTGTCAACATAGCAGATGGTGATTGGGCCAAGTCCTCTACTATATTATAATTCTGTGTCACTCCAGCACGAGGATTAAATGTCAATTTGTGTACTACTCCCTTTGGCAGCTTTATTGTTAGCTCAGGAATGATGGGTGGCACAACTTCGGTCGAAGTTGTTGTCGAACTATTAGGTTGATCAGTAGCCTTGTTGTTTGACAACTATGGATTCTCGTAATCTTTATTCCTTGTTGATATCAAAGCATCATTTTCCTGTTTTGAAATGGACAGCATAAGGACTTAAGATGGGGAAGCATTGTCACTAGCAACCAGATTGGTTCCTGGGTTTGGAAACGGATCAGTCTACACTGCTGAGGTTTTTAAATTGTTAAAGAATTTCTTAACTTCAGATTTATATGGAAAATCTCTCGTCTAATGATCCTAATCACATATGAGGCATGGCTGAGTAGGTTTATTTTAGCCAGAAGGGTTTGGAGAAGATTTTTTTGGAGATGAATCATCCTGTTTCTTCTTTCTTCTCTTCCCTTTCTTCTTACCTCCTGGTTGCTTCGGTTCTTTGCCTTTGTCAGTTGACACAGCATTAACCTCTGAGGCTAGAATTTCTTCATTTGCATTTTGATCAGAAATCTTATGGGCTTTCTTAGATGTAGCCTTTGTCAATTTTGTGCCCGTCGTACCTATCACGTCATCGTCCGCATGAGAGTCTTTGCTTGATTTAGGAGGAGGAGGAACGGAAAATTCTGGTCTCAGAGCATCAAGGATTTTGTCATAGAACGTGCCAGACTGAGTATAGATCAAGTCTAGATATTGCGCACGAGTAATCACTTGCTCTTCAGTGACAACCCCTCCCTTTGCCACATCTTTTGTTATAGAAGGTAACAAAGACTTAATAAACCATTCAGCTAGTAGCTGATCAGGGACATGTGTTTTTACCATTCTACGATGATGTCGTCCTTCATGAATATGATCGGATATGTGAGTGGCCGTCATGTCTTGAAATTGGTAAGAAGCTCTGTTCCCGTTTCATACCTTATTGGTAATTGAAAATGGGTTAAAAAGGTTGTGGCAAGGGTGCTGAAGTTATCAAATGAAGCTCCAGGCAATTCGATGTACCATTTTTCCGCCAGACGAGTTAACATTCACTGAAAAAGGCAAAGCCAAATCGAATCATCATTGAGAATGTTGGATGAACACCATAGATGAAAGGTCATCACATGATTCGACGGGTCTTCACCCAGATTTCCATTAAATTTAGGAATATCCGACGGAAGTTTATGAGGAATCGCCGGCCACCAAGGGGCATAAGCGATTGGATCATTCATTAGCTGATTTAGATCTGGTAACTCTAAATTCGCCACAAATGGCAACTGTTGATTCAGGTTCGACGAAGCGTACCCAGGATAAGATGAGATCGCCTGAGCAGTGGGTCTTTTCATACCAGTGTAATGCATTTGATGTTGATAACTTTGATAAGGTGGTTGGGCATAACCAATTTGAGACGATTGGTTATAACCATTTTGAATATACGGCTGCCCATTACCTGCAAAGTTTTATTGCTTAGGTCCTTGGTAAGCTTGTTGGAATTGCGGTTGTTGATATTGCACTAGCCATGGTTGTGAAACCATTTGTTGTTGCCCAATATTGGACATTTGACCAAGATGAGGGGTAATAGTACCCGTTTGACCCTGAGTTGCTCCAGTTAAGGAGCCACTAACTGGCGATTGCGGTTGTGTCGTGGAGACAAGAGGCTGTTGTACAATGACCTGAGAAACTTGAGGTTGGCATACAACAAGCACTGATTGTACTTGTGACATTGTCACAATAGCTATTGTAGTGGGGATGTTCGACACAGGGAGACTCGGTTGCATTGAGTATACAACTCTTGGTTGTTGAGGCAGTATTGGCACCCAACTGCTGGATGTGATTCCAATTTGACCTGAATTCGGTTGTGAACTCTCATATGGTTGTTCTCCCAGAGGGAACAATGAAAGGGTGTAGTGCGCTCCATATGGCGGCAATCCAGTGCTCAAGGGAATGATTGGCCTTTGGAGACTAGACTTCCCAAATTGATATTGTTGTGAAGGATCAATTTGTTGAGATCCAACATAAGAGATTCTAGATACTATTCTGGATGAACAAACGGGAACAGACCATACTGTCTAAACAGTACCTAGGTGGAATCCTTCTAGTGGTTGAGAGCTAGTTGGGACAAATGGTATACCAGCGAACATCATCTGAGTGGTGGCAGGAGGTTCTGCTACCGCTGTATCGGGTAGTCCTAGATGTCGATGGTTATCCAGACATATTGAGTCTATCCAAAAGACTTCCCAACACTTCTACAGGAACTTGCGATGAAGGGGTATTAACTTCTGAAGTAGAAGGATCTAGGTGGATCTCAGTCCCAAAATGCAATGGAGTACTGGATGGAAGATCCTCTCTAATCTCTTCTATAGCAGTCAATCCAGGTGGAAGATGCAGAATGTCAAGTCTGTAAAATATTTCTGGTGCCGAAGAAGGTATAGATTCTGCAGTGATAGATGTTGGAGGGGTAACACCTTCCGAATCAACCCTAGATGGAGCTGGTTCAGGAATATAAGTGTTTAATGTTACAGTAGGATCAATTCTAATGTCCTCTTGTAACTGCGGAACTTATTCTGTAGAGGCAGGGATACCAGAAATGGTTGGAGTAACTAGAGTCTCAGAGGATGTTGAAACACAAGTTTCAAACAAACCAAGAGACTTTGACCCAGTTAAATGAGTTTGCTTGACCCAGAATGGTTTGGTTTCCAGAGTCAAAGATGGTTGAATCGTCAGTCTCTGCGAACAACGGGGTTTTGATTGACTTTCTTCCACGATTGCGGATTATTTGATCAACTCAAAATAAGAGGGGAAAAATGTTATTCCATATTAAATGAATTTTAGACACTTTGACACAACCTGCTTTTTCTCTTTTGGAGAGTCAAGAAAAAGCTAAAGATGTCTCTAGTCTCCTTCTATTTTTAATGAGCCTAAAGTGACAAGTGCTCAGATGGACCTTTTCTTTTAAGGAGTCTGAAAGGGAATGAAATAGACTACTCTAGAAATCTAGACAGAGGGATTACCAAACCAATTTCAAAACTACAGAATACTTTTTACGGTAAGGAAGTCAATCTTCCCGAATGGTGTGTTTAGTGCATTGTGATTGATAGGGTGGCAGAGATGGCTTCCTAAGGATAAAGGATATAGCCTATTGTGGTCTCCCAATATATACTTGACGGTTACCAGGCTTTACAACACCAGAATACATCTCTAGCCTAAACTCCTATATGTTGTGCATTAGGTTCCAAAGCGTTTTGTTGTTCATTGAATTTATTTTACAGTTGATATTTCTTAAGAAATTTTCCTTTCAGGTTCACCACATGATGTAGATATACAATTCCTAAAATGCAATCTAAGATGATAAACAATCATTTAATCTTCTTTTTGCAATGAAAATCCTAGCTACTAAGGAAAGAGAAATGAAATCCTTTCAACATAGAGCAAAGAGCACACACTAGATGGACTGTCCTAAATCAAAATCAACAAGCAGTCTAAATGCAAATGCACGTGCATGTATTTGTTTTCCACTTTCTTAATGTGTGAATGACAAAAAAATGATAAATACAAATCTGAATTATTTCTTCTTTCAAAGCAACAATACTAACAATTTTCTTTTCAAAAAACAACAGGAAGACAAGACGACACTTTGCGATTTTGAATTGAAAACTGCTTTCAACACTTGAAATACTTATAAATTTAGATCAAATACAAGAGTAATATTGTAATCAACTATTACAAAGAGAAGTATTCTTTTCTTTGACTGAAAAAAACACTTGCGACACTTCCAAATCAAAAGATGATAATTCGATTAAGCTACTATTTTCTAAAAGAGAACTGTAAATGGCGCACAATACATAAAAACATTCAAAATTATTTGTATAATAGAGGTTGGATCATGCAAAGAACGGGGTTTCAATAGTGGTCTGCTGATCACAGACAGAAAAACTCCTGAATAAAATTGAAGAGAGTGAAGAAAAAACAAAAATCTGGAGGCAGATCTAGTATTGTCTTATCATCGCTCTTGTAACATAGGGAAACAGGGATGCATCCCACCTATTGCACCCAGGAGGTGTGATGCATCTAGATTTCCTAAAGGAGAGGGTGTGATGGTCAAGGAATGAGACTTTAACTTGGTTTTTGGTCATAATTTGCAGTTTAGTCGAGGGATTTAGGCTGAGAAAATGATAGTCAGTAACTACAGAGTATAGGGCTGATCTAATGAGGTTACTCAAGCTACCTCTAGGGCACTTAGGATGTTTGCAACTCAATTGTTCAGTTCATAAACAAACCTGGAGATTGGCTGAAGCAACATTGATCTACTTTTCACTTGCATAGAAAATGCAATTCGAAGGCTAGCTGGCTTGACTTCAGGCTCCGTCTGTGGTTTATGAATCAAAAAAATAGAGACAAGCAATCAAACTAATTGCTCCGCAGCGGAGTTGCCATTTTTTTATCGAGAAATCTAGTGCCTATTCAGAGCTGCTAGTCCCACTAAGACAGGTAGCTATATTAGAAACAAACAGATTAAATACACTTGCGTTTCCTTTACGAGAGAGAGATGAGAAAGAAGCAGAGAGTACCAACTTTAGTCTTTCGTTTTGCTCCTTGCTTGTTTCCTTTCCCCTTTGACAAAATCTTGCCACTGCTTCCTTACTTGTCCGGCTTCAAAGAGCACCTGTATATTCACAGCAACATAATACCATCAAAGCATAGAGGTCTTTCACTGTAAAAAATATAGGATCAAATATATATTGACCATACAAATGCATATATCAACACAATATTCAGAGATACACAAGAATATGGAGGAAAACTCAAATAGATTTATGAGTAAAAGTTATAGAAGAGAGGATTACGACAACTTGGTCTAACCCAGTGCCATCCTCCCAGCTAGAAATCCCTCTTCACCTCACACAAAGCAAGATCACCCAACAATGTCTTCAAAGAGAAACCAACAACACCTCTTTGCAAATTACCAAATTCCAACCTTTGGATCTCTGAGATGAGGGATCCATATATATATATCTATCTATATATATATATATATATATATATATATATATATATATATATATATATATATATATATATATATATATATATATATATATATCTATATATATATATATATATATTTGCAAGGGTGTGAGTCAGCTCTGGATTTTTTATTAGTGTCATTCCACTCATAGTTCTTGGTTCCACTTAGAGATTTCATTGATCTCTTACTCATACCTAGGTGAATTCTGAGAGGCAAGTGTCATATGAGAAGTTTCTAGAAGATTCCTTGATCATCCACTTAGCAAACTGTCTCTGCCATTTGTCTATTCTCACTCATTGCACCCTACAAAATTCCTTTTTAGTATGCATCGCACCTCCCATGTGTACAAGGTGAGATGCATCACACCCTAGCCATGGAGCAAGTGAGATGATCTAGTTTTGACTAGATCTAAGCATTTTTTCATGGAGAACTTCTAGGAGATGATGTAATCAGCTGACCTTGCTTCTTTAGGGTATGAAACAACACTTTTAGGGACTTATAAGCCCTTGTTTTATGGACATATATGATTGGGGTTGCAATGCCCAAATATTTCTATAACAAGAATGATCCGTATACATCTTAAAGTTCCCACCCAGAAAATAGTTTCTAAACTTATGGAGCACATATATCATGGCTAATCCTTCATGCTTAGTGGTGGAATAGTTCTTCTTAGCCTTGGATAACCTCCCTTTTTTTAATGCTATAGGATGGTCCAATTCTCCTCCGCTAACCTGTGTCAGTACTGCTCCAAGTGTTATACATGATACATTTACATGTACATGAAACTCCTTCTTCCAATTTGGGAAGAATAAAATCAGTGTGATCACAAGCTCTTCTGACAACACTCGTTCCAATAGAACGTGTCATCCTTTTTCAACAACTTCTCCATAGGTGCAGTGATCTGGGCGTAGCCCTTGATAAATTTCCTGTAATACCTAGTATGTCCCAAGGTTGCACACAACTATTTCACACTCCTCGGTGCCTCCAAGTTAAGTATCATTGTGATCTTTGCAGGATCTACCATCAGTCTCTATCTACAAACCACATGACCTAGTAGAGTCCGAAAAGGAACACAAAACATGCACTTCTTCAGATTGAGCGCAATATGGTACCTTTGACAAGTATCTAGCATTAAGCGCAAACTTGCCACATTGTGTTTCACCAGCCCAAACACAGTCCAGTCATCAAAGTACACCTCCAAAAACTTATGAATGAATTCTTTTAATGCAACAATGACTACACATGAAAAAATCACATGCACATTCTTCAATTGGAAAGGCATTACTATGTACTAAAAACATCACCATCCAGTTGCGAAGGTCGTCTTACTCCTATCTTCAAGCGCAATTTTGATTTGATCATACCCAAAGAACCCATTAATGAAGGAGTACACTTCCTGGCCACCTACATTATCCAATACCTCATCAATGAATGGATTCAGGAAAGGATCATGCACGCAAGCGTCATTCAACTTCCTGAGATCTACGCATATCCTTATTTCACTCTTCTGCTTCTTTTCCTATACCACCATTGGGCTCACATAATCAGATTCTTCTTAGGCTCAATGATGCCTACCATGAGAATCTTCTCTAGCTCTAAGCGGACCTTCTCTTTATGGTTTAGATTGAGATGGTAAGGTCTTTGCTTAACTGGCTTCACGTAAGGTTTTAACGTGATATTCATAATGCCCAAGTATTCTATTATCCCCTTTAGCTCCGTAAACTTTGTAGGGAACAAATCCTGGTATTCACAGAGAAATTCGGTGAAATTATCTACCGTCGCATCATCCCAGCAATATCCAATATTTTCAAACTTGGGCTCTGCCTCCGTACCAATATTTACCTGTTTCATTTTTAGTGGCGCGGCTATATCAGGATTCTCAATCTACAGTCCCTCGACCTCGCAATGACCCTCAGTTTCAGGGATATTAATATTTCATGGATCCTCGTCTTCTTCTTCTTCAGTATTCATGTTATAGCATTCTAGTGTGTGCCTTAACTAAGTAGTCCAATCGGGTTCAATCAGATCCAAAGGTTACTGTGGTATCCTAAATATTGTTTCTTTAAATACTTGTAGTGCTTCATGAATACAGTCAAACCCATCTTCGAAGCTGAACAACATTATGAATCCTTCTCGTAGAATATTCCATTCACTTGCGTAATGGAGGAGCTCTATCTCCAAGTACTAGTTCATCAGGATGACATCCAAGGTATGACAAAACAAGTGCACCCATTCAGGTTGGGGTTTTGTTCCATAAGCCTTAGCCCATTTGGCCAAGTGTGCACATGGATCATCCTTCCCATCATATATGTCTGTCACTCGTACCTTCTGCCTCCAAAAGCATGTTCACATCATCCTCTTACACTCACGCCAATCATCAAAGCTACCCTTGTTCATACCCCACCATCTTGTAGGCGTAGCGCACAGTGCCTAGTCGAAAGCTTGGAAGCACTTCTTCTCTGGTGCTTCCTTCTCAAATGCATCCAAAAACACATCCACATCATTCAAGCCATCATAAGTGGGAAAAATTCTTACCTCCAATGACACACAGTGTAGCGACCATGTCATCATGTTACAGCTCAGCGTAGTTACTTCATGTAGTCGATTTTGCCATTGCTCTAATTATTCATCCAAGTCTAAGGTGCAGGAACTCTCGTGATCACATGTAATTCATCCATCCGCAGTCATATTCACCCAACCTTGGTCTCGTGTTGTTATCTTATATATGTAGTCCAAATCGTCAACACTCTTGTAATCGTGGACTGGTTCAGTATAGTGAGATCCTTCAGCAGTATCTAGGGGTACTATTACATGAAGCGATTTATTTTCAAATATCATCTTTTGCTTCTTTAGGTTGATTAGCATGTTCGTGTCAGTAGCCCAATCAATGCCAAGGAGTGCAGGGTAAGGGTTACTGTCATCCACAATTTCTATTGCTTCAAAATTAGCCAATGCGCTCGTGCCTTCAATATCTATAGTTACTCCTTGCAGCCGTCCCATGGGGACGATCTTGCTGATTGGCCATTCTTAACTGAATCGGAAACCACTACAGCGTGGGTCTCCCCGTCCGCTCCTAGGTCTACTTTCATAAAACGTTTGTGTCTGACCCCAGATCCAGAATAACCTAATCCATTTCATATTCTCCTATCTACGTTGTGAGTCTCATCTCACGCCCTCTCCCTGCTTTGTGCTTACCAATATTTCGTACCAAGCATAGTTCACCCGGAGTGTTTCTAGCACATCTATTTATAAGTTCTTGTAACCCCTTCACAACCTTGCTATCCTGCAGCAACTTCATGCGGGTCTCCAAAAAGGTCGTAAGCATAGAAGGGTCCATTTCCTGATCAGGCTTATCCTGGCTCCTCGAGGTAGAGGCCTCAATGAAGCTTTTATTTGCTTCCATGAATTTTTCACATGCGTGCTCCAAATCAAATTCAACCTCCTTCACTAGAGCTTTGTGAATCCATGCATTGTCTTCGGGCTGTTTCCCCTTATCATCGCCAGTTGCAATCCCACTTTGAAGCACTATATTCACATTCAAATCCTCTTCATGAGGCTCAAACCTCATCATCTACATGTTCTGAGTTAACTGAGGTGGTAGCACCCCTTTGTCATGTATCCTTGCTATTAGTGTATGGAAATATTCTTTCTCATGATCAAAAAGAGTGCAATACTTGCATGACGGACGCGTTGGGTTAGTGAAATTATGGGCATAGTGTCCTGGTCCTCCGCAATTGTAGCAGATTAGCTATCCCCGACCTCTACTAGGTCCTCCTCTACCTCTCCCTTGTCCATGCCCCTGAAAGCCTGTTCACACCATCCCAGTGCTCTGGTAAAGGGGCCGTGTTTCTTCTTGAACTCTATAGGCAGGTGTTATGTCCATCATCAATTCATAACTTTGACAATTGTGCTCATCATGCCCTACCAACCTCTAGAAGTTGCAAAACAGTTACCGTGGTGTTTTTACAAACTTTTGCAACAAATGACAATGATGAGTTTTATGTTCCCCCATTATTGGCTTATTGGGGCCTGACCCAGGTTCAACATTAGTTAGTCAAAGAAATCCCTACACTACTGGCCCTTTTGGCATCAGCCAGTGGAACACAGACCGAAGTCTCACCCAAAGCAGTATGGTGGGATGCTGGAACCAAGTTTCTGCACCTTGAGATGGTTGTGATGTCAGTTTATTCCTTCCATTCCTACCTTCACACAGGTCACTTAGTTCTAGGGCTTGCCAGATTATCCCTCTATTCCACCCTTCAGTACCTCTACGAAAGGGTAAAATTGGCCTTCACACCGCCCGAACCTTTGTTTCAGATACTTTCATGCTACTAAGGTAGTGTATTGCACAGATTGTCAAGTTATCTTAGGGATCTTACTTATCTTACTAGATAATCATCGTTAGCACCGCGTAAACAAATATCCTTATTTGTGTTCAGTTATCCAACGGAATTACATATAGCCGTGCATCACATAAGAATTATAAATGAAATTCATACAGAACATGACAAGATGCATTTAATTGGAACAAAGACACATAATTTGCAGAATACTTCTCTTTATTGATATCTTCACGTGATTATAGACTCTATCGACCCTGCGCAAACAACTGCAAGGGTTCGCTCACTCAGCTGAGGACTTCCACCCAAGGCCTATGTGCACTCAGCTGTAGAGCCTCTACCTACGCTACGACTCTAAACTTATACTTCTTACTTTAGAGTTATGACTATCTAAGACTTATCTTAACTACTTAGAGATTACTTACTTAGCTCTTTTTATACAATCCCATGGTTCGCGGACCATGGGTAGATTTTTTATAGCCAACTTTACTTTACAATAATAAGGGCGAACAACCCTTTATGACTCATGACCCCATTGCACTCTGCAACAACAAAATTTGGAGTCTTTACAAGTTTATTACAAAATTCAACCCAAAACATGGGATTTTAGCCCCAAAACTATCCTTGGGGGATCCCATTCACAACAGGCCCCCAACACAAACATCGTGACTCGCAACACAAACATCGTGGAAAGCATGGAGATCTTTGTGTGAAGCCCTTCTAGCTCAACTCGTATGACTGAAGCCTTAGTCATGCACTATGCGACTGCCTGCTTCATGTCTTTGACCATCTCCTCGGTCATTACTCCTGAACTGTTGGCCTGAAGCTTTTTTTGAGTGGCTTGTAGAGTCACAAGATTTCCTTCAATAGAGCCTATCACCGTGTAAGCCTCATCTAGCCAGGACTTCAGGCTTGCCTTCAACACTGCTTCCTTGTGCAGTGCTGCATCCACTTGCTTTTTTAGCTACTTGGCCTCCTGCAGCTTTGATAGTCTTTGTGTTTGCACGACGGTTCACATTGTGCCCTTGACCTCATCATAGTGTTGTTCTATCTTGCATGCTTCTGTCTCTAGTCATTGTACATTGTAGTCCTCCTGCAAGCTTTCAAGACTTCAAATGACTGCTCAAAAAGTTGCATGTAGTCTGCTACTGCACTTTCCACCACTGCTACTGCTTCAGTGACAGTAGTCACCCGCTGCTACTTCACTTCTGGTGGAGTTGAAGGCCTAGCCTTCAACTATAATTCCATGATTTGTAGGTTCAACTCAATTGTACCCTCACCATCTCAATACGAGTGTCACGCACCCCCATAGCCAACTTGCAGATGCCCACCTCAACCAACACCTCCACGAGAATGGCAAACTCTAGGACCATTCATCACGCCTCCTTAACAACCTACATAATGTGTTTGTTCTGATTGGTTGCCTCAGTCATAGCGATGATGGCAGAGTCTTGTTGTAGTTCCATCTACTCATTGTTGATCCACTATTCACTGATCACCTAGAGGGCATGGTGCTCATGTGCCCTCAGCTCTGCAATCACTCCATAATGCAAGAGTTGGAGCACTTCACTAGGGAGCGCTTCCAAATTAAAGCCTACTCCCTTTAGGGCACTCATAGTTGGCTTGTCAACTTCGTTCTTCATGGTCAGTGCTCCATCAGGCAGCACTATTGTACAAGCCGCCTTCTCGTGCAACATCTTGGCAGCCTCTGAAGTGCTTATAGCAAGGCTGGTAGACATTATGCCAGCCTGCAACGTGTAGATTTGCAGCTCCTGCAAACCTATCTGGATAGCCCCCAATGTTGTCTGTAGTTTCTACTCAAATTTTTGTAGGGCCTCCGTAGCGACATGCCTCACTGTGTCACTGGTATCATGTAGATCACCTTCTCTTAGTGTGATAGGGTACAATGATGTCCTGGTAGCCTTTGATTTCTTCCTGTACCCTCCTTTCTCTTTCTCCCTTGGGCGCTTGATACCAGTGAACATCTCCTGAGGGTCTGTGATGTGTTGTTCTATGTGTTCGTGTGTCTCTTCCTTTGTCTCAGGTGAAGGTGACCTCGTGCCTTTCTCAGGACTTCACTCTATCCCAGTTGTCTACTTTTCCATCTGTTGCATGACACCTTGCTCTGCCTAGGCCTTGTCAGCGGCCTCCTTCTTTCTCCTTTCAACCAGCTGAGTCATCTTTAGCTTAGCCTCATGCATCTTTTTCTGCGTGACGAACTTGCTTCCACCCACCGCCAAGTCTGTTGTAGAGTGCCACTCTCACAACCATTGATCAAGTATTGCGTCAATGGCATCATTCGTTTCCAGGTAAGGCAAGTCATACCATTTCTATGCAGGGTCCTTCCATGCCCTGATGGACACATGGTGAAAGTCTGCTTTAAATTCTGGATAGCCTTGCAGGTTGGCATACATCATAGGTGACAACTGAAGTTTGTGATTGATGGCCATGCAGATGTTCATGTAGGTTTTAACCCCTTATATAAATTACCTGCATACAAATTCTAAAAACACAAAAAATAAACAATGTGAGAGAATAACACATAAACACATATACACAGAGATTTTCCCCTGGATCCCAAAACCGGGACTACCAACTTGATTTTTCATTATATTGCTTTCAATTTTACAATACATATTTATACATGGTGAAGCATCCAATACCATGGACCAAAAAACCATCGCATTCAAAACCATGGACCAAAAACCATAGGTAGGTCTGCCCAACCTAATATAGGCTCAAAATTTTTTTTCCTGGGGTGCTACCGTGGACCTCGTAGAGGGCGGTCTACCCACCCTCCTCAAAACGCCCAGAGAGGGGGGGCTACCACCCCCCTTATGACCCCCCCACTGCGTAATTGGAGCAATGAAGGGGGGGCTCCACCCCCCCTCTAACCCCCAGGTTCACTACGTAGGTTAGTCGTGGAAAGAATATAACACAACCCAACATTCTCCCACTTGTTGTTTTCTTTCCAGCCTTGAAATTCCAATTTTTTCGCTACACCAGGAGAACCTCTGAGAGCTCATAGATTTTCTCAATGCATCTCCAGTATTCTTCAAAGTGTCCACCTTTACCAACAACACCTTTTTGTCTTCTATCATATCCCTCAAAAAGTGATACTAAACATCAATGTGCTTTGTCTTTGACTGGTAAGCATGGTTCTTTGCTAAGAAAATTGCACTTTGGCTATCACAGTCTATCCTTATAGCTCCCTTCACTAACCCCATACTTGAGCACAATCTCTGCAACCAAATTGCGTCCTTGCTTGCATGAGTGGCTACCATGTATTCTGCCTCTGTAGCTGATAGTGCCACTATAGATTGTTGCTTACTCATCCAACTTACTACACCTCCAAATAGGTTAAACACATACCCACTTGTAGATCTTCTCTTATCCAGATCTCCAGCCTAGTCTGCATCGATAAAGCCATGAATATCCAACACTCTATCCAATCTTGGTCTTCCTTGGTAGCACAAACCATAATCACTAGTGCCACGCAAATAATTGAAAACCCACTTCACTGTTGTCCAGTGCTCCTTCCCTGGTTTTGACATAAACTTTCCCAACACTCCCACTGCATGTCCAATGTCTAGCCTAGTACAGGCCATTGCATACATCAGGCTACCGACTGCACTTGCATATGGAACATGGGACATATCCTCTTCCTCTTCTTGTGTCTTGGGACACCGTTCAACAGATAACTTTACACCTACAGGAATAGGAACCTTCACTGGTTTACTATTCTGCATATTAAACCTCTGCAGTATTGTCTCAACATAATTCCTCTGGTTTAACCAGAGCTTCCTCTTTGCCCGATCTCTTTTAATTTCCATGCCCAAAATATAATTTGTAGCACCAATATCTTTCATGTCAAATTTGGAGGACAATTGGGTCTTCAAATCCTGGATAATTTCTTTTTCATTTCCAACATATCATCCACATACAAGACTAGACAAATAACACGGTCACCAATTAATTTAAAATACACACAATGATCTGCTTTGCTTCTGGTGAAGCCAAGTCCCCATATAAATGTATCAAATTTCTGATACCACATCTTTGGTGACTGTTTTAACCCATACAAAGAGTTCTTTAACTTGCATACCAGTTCTTTCTTACCCTTCACCGCAAAGCCTTCAGGTTGCTTCATGTATATTTCCTCTTCCAAATCCCATGAAGAAATGTTTTCTTTACATCCATCTGTTCTACCTCAAAATCAAAAGCATCAGCAATAGATAAAAGTAATCTAATATAAGTTACCTTAGCAATAGGAGAAAAAATATCACCAAAACCAATTCTCGGCACCTGGGAATAACCTTTTGCTACCAACCGAGCTTTGTATTTCTCCACCTTTCCTTCTGCATTTGTCTTCTTCTTGAACACCCATTTGCTGCCAATGGGTTTCCTTCTAGCCAGCAACTCCACTAGATCCCAAGCCTCATTTTTGTGCAAAGATTCCATTTCATCAACCATGGCCTCTTTCTAGAGTTTTGCATCCTCTGAATCTACTACTTCCTTCATAGTTTTGGGATCATTATCAGTAATAGATAAAGAAAAATTTGAACAGAAAGGAGATGGACTATACCTTTCCAGCTACCTTCTTTCTCGCACTGATCTTCTTACACCTAGAGTTTGTGGCTCTTCATCTTCTGATTCCTCCTCTGTTGTAGAGTCTGATTCTTCCTCTTTAAGCTCAAACTCTATCTTCCTAGGTTCCTTTGGTTGGACTTCATGTTAAATAATATCTTTCACCTCTCTAAACACCACATTTTTACTATACACAACTTTCCTTGTTACTAGGTTCCAAAGCTTATAACCCTTTAAACCATCCTTATAACCAATAAAGATGCACTTTTCAAATTTACTATCCAACTTGGTTCGTTTCTCCTTTGGAGCATGTACATATGTGTCACATCCAAATACCCTCAAATGTGAAAGAGAGGGTTTCTTACTAGTCCATATTTCTTGTGGAGTCTTATCCTCCAATGCTGATGAAGGTGATCTGTTGACTAGGAAACATGTTGTCTCCACAGCCTCTGCCTACAATTTCTGTCCTAACCTGAAACCACTGAGCATGCTTCTTGCCCTTTCCATCAATGTCTTGTTCATTCTTTCTATAACTCCATTTTTCTGAGGTGTATATGGAGTAGTCTTCTGCTGTGATATACCACACTTCTTACATAATTCTTCAAATTCCTTACTGCAAAACTCTCCACTGTTATCTGTCCTCAACACCTTTATCTTCTTCTCTGTTTGGTTTTCCACCAGAGCCTTAAATTATTTAAACTTGTCAAAGACTTCAGATTTCATTTTAAGGAAATATATCAATGTATTCCTTGAGAAGCCATCTATAAATGATACATAGTATATAGACTTACCCGGTGATGGAACCTTCACCTGTCCAAACACATCACTGTGCACAAGCTCTAATATCTGTTTCGCTCTATTACCACCAGAGGGGAAACTCACTTGATTCTGCTTCTCATATACATAATTTTCATAGAAATCAAAATCCAAAGAGCTATTACGCATACCTTCTACCATACCTTTACCATGAAGTATTCGAAGGCCCTTCTCTCCAATATGTCCAAGCCTTTGATGCCACATCATGGTATTCTCTCCAGAGACCATTATATTTTCTGCTCTACTTTCAGGAATCATAGAACTGTTGCCCCCATCAAAAACAGTGCTAACTTGCAGTTTGTACAGAGTTCTAGTCTGAACTCCCCGCATAAATACCAGCGCTCCCCGAACTATCTTGCAGTAATAATTCTCTAACACTATTTTTACACCTCCATCATCTAGCTTTCTTATAGAAATCAGATTTTTGGCTAATGCAAGAATATGCAGAACACTTAGAAGTGTTCTAACCCTTCGACCTTGCAATTTCAACTTTACTTTCCTATGACCAACGATTCTAGCATTCCTATCATCCCCTAAGAAGACATCACCACCATTGTATTTCTCATACTCACAAAACCACTCTCTATGGGGAGTGAAGTGAAAGGATGCACCTAAGTCAATCAACCATGCCTCATGATCTACATGTGTACTTAAAGAAGCCAAGTACACATCCCCACCTTCATCTGAGGTGGTTTTCACTTCTGTAGAAGAAGCATCATCAGATCCCTTTCCTTTCTTAGGAGCTTTAGAATTACAGTCTCGTCTGTAGTGCCCTTCCTTTCCACATTTCCAGCACACCACCTTTAGAGGTTTTCTTGGAGATTTAGATCTCCCTCTAGATTTAGATCTCCCACTCGATGACTTATTTTTGTTTTATTTCTAGGACCATCCTCATATAGATAAGGCATCACCATTCCAGCTCTCCATATTTTTCTATCTCATCTCCTCCGTTAGCAAGGATGAGACTATTTCATCAAACTGCAAGGCAGTTGCATTGCTACCTATTGCAATAACCAGACTATTCCACAGATCTGGTAGAGAACACAACAAACTGATGCACTTATCTCCATCTGAAATTTTATATCAATAGATAATAATTGACTTACCACTGTATTAAATGCATTTAGATGCTCTATCACCAAGTCTCCATCTTTCATCCTCATGTTATATAGCTTTTTCTGTAGGAACAGTTTATTCACCAGAGACTTAGATTGGTACAAAGTCCCTAACTTGTCCCATAAAGCCTTCACCATAGCTTCCCCTGATACATTCAGCAATACTGAATCTAAGACACACAATTGTATTGTGCTCTTAGCCTTACAAACCAACTTCTTTCATTCCTCATCGGACACTCCTGTTGGTTTAGTACCTGGATCTACCACGATCCACTGATCTTTATCCACCAACAGATCCTCCATCTTGAGTTTCCACAACTCAGAACTCTGACCATTAAATTTCTTGATCTCTATCTTTCCACTCCTTGTCATCTTCTTTCACCACCGGAATTGATCCCACAGATCTCCCAGTGAATAGGGTATACCACAGGCCCAATTGAAACCCCTCAGCAACAAAGGCATCCAATTGAAGCCAAAACAACTCTATTACCAAATGTAGGTTTTAACCCCATATAGAAATTACTTGCATACGAATTCTAAAACACAGAAAATAAAAAATGCAAGAGAATAACACATAAACACATATACACAAATATTTTCCCCTAGATCCCAAAACCGGGACTACCAGCTTGATTTTTCATTATATTCCTTTCAATGTTAAAATACATATTTATACATGCCGAAGCATCCAATACCATGGACCAAAAAGCCATCACATCCAAAAACATGGACCAAAAACCATAGGTAGGTCTGCCCAACCTAATATAGGGTCCAAAAAAAAATTTCCTGGGGCGTTGCCCCAGACCTCATAGAGAGGGACTACCCGCCCCCTCGAACCCCAAGGACAAGGGGGGCTTCTGCCCCCCCGTGAACCCCTCGCTGCATAATCAGCGCAATAAAGGGGGGGTTTTGCCCCCGCTCTAACCCCGCAGTTCACTACGTATGTTAGTTGTGGAAAGAATATAACACAACCCAACATTCTCCCACTTGTTGTTTACTTTCCATAGGGGGCCGTAGGAGAGCTTATTCATTTTTCCAGCCCTGAAATGCCCATTATTTCCCTACACCAGGAGAACTTCTCAGAGCTCATATATTTTGTCAATGCATCTGTAGTATTCTTCAAAGTGTCCACCTTTACCAGCAACACCTTTTTGTCTTCTATCATATCCCTCACAAAGTGATACTGAGCATCAATGTCCTTTGTCATTGAATGGTAAGCAGGGTTCTTTGCCAAGAAAATTGCACTTTGTCTGTCACAGTCTATCCTTACAGCTCCTTGTACTAAACCCATACTTGAACACAATCTCCATAAACAAACTGCTTCCTTGCTTGCATGAGTGGTTTCCATGTATTCTGCCTCTGTAGTTGATAGTGCCACTACAAATTGTTTCTTACTCATACAACTAATTGCACCTCCAAATAGGTTAAACACATACCCACTTGTAGATCTTCTCTAATACATATCTCTAGCCTAGTTTGCATCAACAAAGCCACGAATATCCAACACTCTGTCCAATCCTGGTCTTCCTTGGTATCACAAACCATAATCACTAGTGCCACGCAAATACCTGAAACCCTGCTTCACTAATGTCCCGTGATCCTTCCCAGGTTTTGACATAAACTTACTCAATACTCCCACTCCATGTCCAATGTCTGGTTTAGTACAAACCATTGCATACATGAGGCCACCGACTGCACTTGCATATGGGACACAGGACATATTCTCTTCCTATTCTTGTGTCTTGGGACACTGTTCAACAGATAACTTTACACCTATAGGAATAGGAACCTTCATCGGTTTACTATCTCGCATATTAAGCCTTTGTAGTATTGTCTCGACATAGTTCCTTTGGTTTAACCAGAGCTTCCTCTTTGCTCGATCTCTTTTAATTTCCATGCCCAAAATATAGTTTGCAGCACCAAGATCTTTCATGTCGAATTTGGAGGACAATTGGGTCTTCAAATCCTAGATAATTTCTTTGTCGTTTCCAACCATCAACATATCATCCACATACAAGACCAGATAAATAACATGGTCACCAATTAATTTAAAATACACACAGTGATCTTCTTTTCTTGTAGTGAAGCCAAGTCCTCGTATAAATGTATCAAATTTCTAATACCACATCCTTGGTGATTGTTTTAACCCATACAAAGACTTCTTTAACTTGCATACCAGTTCTTTCTTACCCTTCACCACAAGCCTTCAAGTTGCTTCATGTATATTTCCTCTTCCAGATCCCCATGAAGAAATGTTGTCTTCACAACCATCTGTTCTAGCTCAAAATCAAAAGTAGCAACAACAAATAAAAGTAATCTAATAGAAGTTACCTTAAAAACGGGAGAAAAAATAACACCAAAATCAATTCCCAACACCTGGGAATAACATTTTTCTACCAACCGAAATTTGTATTTCTCCAACTTTCCTTATGCATTTATCTTCTTCTTGAACACCCATTTGTTGCCAATGGGTTTCCTTCTAGCTGGCAACTCCACTAGATCCCAAGCCTCATTTTTTTGCAAAGATAACATTTCATCAACCATGGCCTCTTTCTAGAGTTTGCCATCCTCTGAATCTACTTCTTCCTTCATAGCTCTGGGATGATTTTCAGTAATAGATCAAGAAAATTTTCAACAAAAAGTAGATGGACTATACCTTTCCAGCTACCTTCTTTCTCGAACTGATCTTCTCACACCCTAACTTTGTGGCTCTTCATCTTTTGTTTCCTCCTCTGCTGTAGAGTCTAATTCTTCCTCCTTAAGCTCAAACTCTATCTTCTCAGGTTTCTTTGGTTGGACTTCATGTTTAATAATATATTTCATCTCTCTGAACACCACATCTCGATTATACACAAATTTCCTTGCTACTGGGTTCCAAAGCTTATAACCCTTCAAACCATCCTTATAACCAATAAAGATGCACTTTTCAGAATTACTATCCAACTTGGTTCGTTTATCCTTTGGAACATGTACATATCCATCACATCCAAATACCCTCAAATGTGTAAGAGAGGGTTTCTTACTAGTCCATACCTCTTGTGGAGTCTTATCCTCCAATGCTGATCAAGGTGATCTGTTGACCAGGTAACATGCTGTCTCCACCACCTCTGCCCAAAATTCTTGTCCTAACCCGGCACCACTGAGCATGCTTCTTGCCCTTTCTATCAACGTCTTGTTCATTCCTTTTGCAACTCTATTTTGTTGAGGTGTATATGGAGTAGTCTTCTACCATGCTATACCACACTTCTTACAGAATTCTTCAAATTCATTACTGCAAAACTCTCCACCGTTATTTGTCCTCAACACCTTTATCTTCTTCTATGTTTGGTTTTCCACCAGAGCCTTAAATTCTTTAAACCTGTCAAAGACATCAGATTTCTTCTTAAGGAAATATATCCATGTATTACTTGAGAAGTCATCTATAAATGATACATAGTACATAAACTTACCCAATGATGGAACCTCCACAGGTCCATCACATCACTGTGCATGAGCTCTAATATTTGTTTCGGCCTGTTACCACTAGAGGGGAAACTCACTCGATTTTGCTTCCCATATACACAATTTTCATAGAAATCAAAATCGAAAGAGCTATTACTCATACCTTCTACCATACCTTTACCATGAAGTATTCGAAGGCCCCTCTCTCCAATATGTCCAAGCCTTTGATTCCACAGCATGGTCTTCTCTCTAAAGACCACTAGATTTTCTACTCCACTTTTAGGAACCACATAACTGTTGCACCCATCAACAACAATGCTACCTTTTAGCTTGTACAAAGTTCCAGTTTGAACTCCCCACATCAATATCCGTGCTCCCTGAACCATCTTGTACGTATCCTTCTCGAACGCTGTTTTTACACCTGCATCATCCAGCTTTCTTATAGAAATTAGATTTCTGGCTAATGCAGGAATATGTAGAACACCAAGAAATGTTCTAACCCTTCCACCTTGCAACTTCAACTTTACATTTCTGCGACCAACGATTCTAGCCTTCCTATCATCCCCTAAGAAGACATCACCACCATTGTATTTCTCATACTCGTAGAACCACTCTCTATGGGGAGTGAAGTGAAAGATGCACCTGAGTCAATCAACCATGCCTCATGATCTACATGTGTACTTAAAGAAGCCAAGTACACATCCCCACCTTCATTTGAGTGGTTTTTGCCTCTGCAGAAGAAGCATCATCAGATCCCTTTCCTTTGTTAGGAGCTTTATATTTACAATCCCTTTTGTAGTGCCCTTCCTTTTCGCATTTCCAGCACACCACCTTTATAGGTTTCCCTGGAGATTTAGATTTCCCTCTAGATTTAGTTCTCCCACTCGATGACTTATTTTTGTTTTCGTTCTGGGACCGTCCTCATACATACAAGGGATCACCATTCTGGCTCTCCATATTTTTCTATCTCATCTCCTCCGTTAGCAAGGATGAGACTATTTCATCAAACTGCAAGGCAGTTGCATTGCTATCTATTGCAATAACCAGACTATTCCACAGATCTAGTAGAGAACACAACAAACTGATGCACTTATCTCCATCTGAAATTTTAATATCAACAGATAATAACTGACTTACTACTATATTAAATGTGTTCAGATGCTCTGTCACCAAGTCTCCATCTTTCATCCTTAGGTTATATAGTTTTTTCCGTAGGGACAATTTATTCACCAGAGACTTAGATTGGTACAAAGTCCCTAACTTGTCCCACAAAGCCTTCACTGTAGCTTCCCCTGATACATTCATCAATACTAAATCTGAGACACACAATCGTATTGTGCGCTTAGCCTTCTGATCCAAATTCTTCCATTCTTCATTGGACACTCGCGTTGATTTAGTACCCAAATCTACCTCGATCCACTAATCTTTATCCATCAATAGATCCTCCATCTTGAATTTCCACAACTCAGAACTTTGACCATTAAATTTCTCGATCTCTATCTTTCCACTACTCTCCATCTTCTTTCACCACCAAAATCGATCCCACAGATCTGACAGTAAACAGGGTCTGCCATAGGCACGATTGAAACCCTCCACCAACAAAGGTGTCCCCTTGAAGCCAAAACAGCTCTGTTACCAAATGTAGGTTTTAACCCCTTATAGAAATTACCTGAATATGAATTCTAAAAACAAAGAAAATAAACAATGAGAGAGCATAACACATAAGAACATATACACAAAGATTTCCCCTCGATCCAAAAATCAGGACTACCAGCTTGATTTTTCATTATATTCCTTTCAATTTTACAATACATATATATACATGTCGAAGCATCCAATACCATGGACCGAAAAACCATTGTGTCCAAAAACATGGACCGAAAACCATAGGTATGTCTGCCTAACCTAATATGGGGTCCAAAAAAGAAATTTATCGAGGCGCTACCCCAGACCCCGTAGAGGGGGGCTACTCACCCCCCTCAAACCCCCTAGACAAGGGGGGCACCACCCCCCCTCTAACCCCCTGGTTCACTACCTTAGTTAGTCATGGAAAGAATATAACACAACCCAATAGATCATTGCCATCAAGATCCAGAAGATCTTGTTGTCCTTGATTCGCTGCGCATCCTTGGTCGCCCACAGCGAAGCGTACTTCGCTGCTTCTGGTAGGTCTGGTGTGACCGAAGGGAATTGAATATCGTCTGGTAGCTCCCACACTACCTACACATTTGATAGCAAGAGCCACACATAGTGGAACATCTTGCTTAGCTCCTGTGCTTCGTGGTAGTTTTCTAGGAACTCTCTATGAAAGTAGTTCGACCAGTTGAACTGGACTCCTTCCATGCACTAGGTTGCTAGCACGATGACAGGAATCGGCACCTCATTGGAACAAAACTTCCTTATCACCTTCCCTGCTAAGATCTATGTAGCTATCTTTACAACAGGGTTGCAGATGCTAGATATGGCATATCTATGTAGCTTCTTCACCAGTTTAAACTTTCCTTTCATTGATTCTGTAAGGGCCTGCTCACCACCTTTTCTGCCAAATATCATGGCCGGATTATCTCCTATGTAAGGAAATCACATTATCGTGTGAATCAATCTATCTATGATGGGTATTGTCTCCTCCAGCCATAGACACCCACCATGCAACAAGCACAACAGTGGCTTGATGACCAATACTATAAACGGGGTGCGGTTGTAGTGCGACACCCAAAGTAGGATGAGCAACCCTACCTTGTATATTCCTATGAGCCACCTCCATGGCTCTGATTCTGTCATTCCAATGTTTGTATCAATGCATCATCTTCTCTGTCACTAGGTGTGGGAACTTCTCATGATCAACCAAGTCCCAGTCCTCAAGTATCAATAGAGGAACCTGCCCCAAGTGTGGTCCTTCGAAAACAATCTCATCTGGAAATAGAGGGGTTTCCAAGGGGGTCTTTCTCTCATCGATGTATTTTGGCACCTTGGTTTTTCCCTTATGCAGAGGGACATACTTAGGCAGTCGAATGAGAGGGTTAGCACCATGGGTTTCAACTTCCTCCTCATCAACTCTCACATCCTCATCATCCATCAGGATGTCTTCAAGTTCTTCCTCCTCTGGCTCTAAGTTGATGGCTTTGCCCTTCTCCTGTGTGGTGGTCTTCGGTGCATTTTGTGCACACCAGTATGGTAGGATGCTTTCCCTTTTCATCCCTGGCCATCTCCTTGGTTGGGGTCAGCTTTGGTCTCTGTGTCCTCGATGATTTAGGGACTTCAGCTAGCACTTTGACAACCTCTGGAACAACTACTTCTACCTCCATCTCAGTTTCTAACATCAACTCCTACACTTCGATATGTATAGCCTCTATGGGTGATGACATAATGCTTTCTAATAGTGCTTGCTACATCTCTAGTAAGTTTGAAAATGCTGGAGTCACTTTCAAAGCCTCAAAGAATTCTTGGTTCATGTGTGCCTGAGAGCTCAAAAACTCAATTCTAAAAGTGCCAAGTGTTTTTCGCTGGACAACCACTTGTAATTTATAGGGAATTTTGAATTCAAATCCAACCATTCCCCCCAAATTTGGTTCATTAATTATAGATTGGCAGCAGATCTTCAAAGCATGAGCCATAAATTTCATCTTAAATGCCGATCCCCCACTCCATTTGGCTGCATTTCTACCATCAAATCATGAACAGTGACTTTAAGGGTCACTTTTTGGCTGACCTGTGCGATTTTTCCCTCAGTAGCACAACTCCCTTCGCACTACTATGAATCCTATGACACTTCCTTACTCCACACAATCCTCCAAACACACAACTCCCCAACCTAGGCAGTGTGGTTTATAGTCCCGCGCCTCCTTTCAACTGCCTGGAGTGCTAACTCTGTGCGACCTTCATGTAGTCAGATGGCTGGGCTACCAATGTATGGCTTCAATCGACTTCCATTCACGTTTACTGGGAAGGGATCTCGATTCAATTTGACCAGTTGTACCACTCCGCCGTCGGTAATCTCCTTAATGACATAGGGCCCTAATCAGTGCATCCTAAACATTCCTGGAAATTGAGCAAACTTATTGTCATATAACAAAACCAGGTCATTTACCTTAATGGTGTGCAACTTAATGTGCTTAATGTGTCGATCCACACATATCCTTATTTCATCCTTCTACTTCTTCTCTTATACCACCATTGGGCTTACCCAGTCAGATTCTTCCAAAGGTTCAATGATGCTTGCCGCAAGCATCTTGTCTAGCTCTAAGCAGACCTTCTCGTTACACTTCGGATTGAGATAGTAAGGTATTTTCTTAACTAGCTTCATGCCGGGCTTCAACATGATTTTGATAACACCTAGATCCCTGATTATCCCCTTTAGATCCATAAAATTGGTAGGGAATAAATCCTGGTATTCACGGAGTAATTCAACGACCTTATCCACTATCCTGTCATCCCAGTAATCTCCAATCTTCACGAATTTGGGCTTTGCCTTCGTACGAATGTTTACCTATTTTGTTTTTAGCGGTGTGGTTATATTAGGATTCTCAATCTGCGGTCCTTCAACCTTGCGGTGACCTTCGGTTTAGGGATGTTAAGCTTTCACGGATCCTCATCCTCTTCTTTAGCTATTACATTATAGCATTCCATTGCATGACTCAGCTGAGTAGCCCACTCAGGCTGAATCAGGTCCAAAGGATCCTATGGTATCCTAAATATTGCTACTTTCACCTCTTATAGCACTTTGTCAATACAATCAAACCTATCTTCAAAGCTGAATGCCATTATGAATCCTTCGCGCAGAATAGCCCATTCACCTATACCACAGTGGAGCTCTGTTTCTACGTACTAGTTCATCAGGACAACATCCAGGGTGTGACAAAACAAGTGCACCTATTCAGGTTGGGGCTTCTCTCCGTAAGCCTGAGCCGATTTGGCCAAGAGCATGTGCAAATCATCCTGCCCATCATATATGTCTATCATTCACACCTTTGGCTTCCCAAAGCATGTTCTCATCACCCTCCTACATTCACGCCAATCATCAAAGCTTCCCTTGTGCATACCCCACCACCTTACGAGTGTAGCATGCAGTGCCCAGTCCAATGCCTGGAAGCACTTCTTCTTTGATACCTCCCTCTCAAATGCATTCAAAAATATATCTACATCATCCAGGCCATCATAATTGTTTTTATATTTCTTACCTATGATGACACACAACGTAGCGACCAGGTCATCATGTTATAGCTTAGTGTAGTTACTTCATGTAACCAATTCTGCTAGTGCCCTAATTCTTCTTCAAAGTTTGAGGTGCAGGAACTCTCGTGATCCAATGTAATTCATCCATCCGCTATTGGATTCACTCAATCTTGGTCTCATGCAGTTATATTATAGATATACTCCAGATCGTCATCATTCTCATAATCGCGGGTTGGTTCAGTAGAGTGCAGTCCTTCAGCAAGATCTAGGGGTAATATTATGCAAAGTGATTTCTTCTCAAATATCATCTTCCGCTTCTTTAGGTTGATTACCCTGTTCATATCGGTAGCCCAATCAATTCCAAGGAGCGTAGGGTAGGGGTTGCTATCATCCACAATTTATATTACTTCAAAGTCAGCTAGCGTGTTCGCACCATGAATATCTACAGTCACCCCGTGCAGCCGCCCCATGGGGATGATCTTCTACTGATTCACCATCCTTAGCTGAATTACAGACCACTGCAGCACGGGTCTCCCCATCTGCTCCCAAGTCTGTTTTGGTAGGACATTCACATCCATCCCGAGGTCCAAAGTAACCTCATCCACTTCATACTCTCCTATCTACGCGATCAGCCTCATCTCCTGTGTCATCCTTGTTTTATGCTTACCAATCTTTCATACTACGTGCGGCTCACTCAGAGTGTTTCTAGTGCATCTATTTATGAGCTCTTGTAACCCCTTCACAACCTTACTATCGCTCAATAACTTCATGTTGGTATCCAGGAAGGTTGTAAGAATAAAAGGGTCCATCTTCTGATTAGGATTATCCTTTCTCCCTGAGGTGGAGGCCTCAACAAAGCTCTTCTTCACCTCCATGAATGTTTCACGTGCACGCTCCAAATCAAACTCAGTCTCCTTCGTCTGAGCTTTGTGAACCCATGTGCTGTCTTTGGGATGTTCCCCTTATCATCTCCTATTGTGATTCCACTTCAGAGCACTATATTCACATTCGGATCCTCTTCACGCAGCTCAGACCTCATCATTTGTAGGTTCTGAGTTAGTTGAGGTGGTAGCACCCCTTTTTCATGTATCCTTGCTATCAGCGTAGGACCATCTTCTGTTTCATGATCAAACAAATTACAATACTTGCATGATGGATGCATTGGGTTAGTGCAATCATGGGCATAGTGTCTTGGTCCTTCGCAATTGTAGCAAACCAGTTGCCCCCGACATATGCTAGGTCCTCCTCTGCCTCAGCCTCGTATGCGCCCTTAAAATCCTGTCTGCACCATCCCCGCACTCTGGTCAAGGGGCCGCGTTTCTACCTAGACCCTATAGGCGGGTGTTCTATCCATCATTAATTCAAAGATTTTGTAGTTGTGCTCATCATTCCCTACCGAACTATAGAAGTTGCAAAATAGTTTTTGCGGTGTCTGTACAAACTTCTGCAACAAATGAGAGTTATCCATGGCATGTTTTCCTACTACGTGACATATAGCGCACCACAATGCAGGCCCCACTCTTGGTCCTGCCTGAGCTTTCGGCTTGAAAGGAATTGGTCCTCCTCCTACAATGTAGTTCACAAATACCAGGCAATGGTCTTTTTCATGCCCCTGACCCTTGCATTTCAGGCACGACACCTCTTCATGCACCTCTGGTCGAACTATTTTATCATGCTTCAAACTTTTCATCTCAAGGCAAATATTTTTCAACTACGAATGGGTCTGCTAAACCCCCAGATTTGGATCTTGCATCAAGGTTTCATGTAGTCTCATTACAATCTCCAAGGCCTCAACCTGAGTTTTTATCTTCTGTTGTGGCAGCACAATCCTTAGGTGTGGCATGAGAGAAGCTACAAACCACTCGCGATGCTATCCGTCCGTTAAGTTCATGTTAGCTTCATGGATTTTACACTTCAACTTTTAATCTAATTCCCAAGGTGTATTTCCTGGTTGCATCACGATTTCCTTGAACCCCACAATCGATTGTGCCTTAGATTTAGGCCTACTGACTAATCTATTCAATGTGGTTTGGATGTCTACCACTCCAGCATTTGGGTTATCATTAGAGTACTTGATGTACCAGGTTATCACATGATCCTGTAGAGCACTAACTAGTGTTTCCTTCTTCATGTGATCATCTATAATGCCTTGAGTTTCCCATACAACTTTCATGACGAACCATAACTGGTTCGGGTCCTCATTTCCCAAGCCTTTGAGCAAAGGCAGCTTCACTGAATTCGCCATACTGAACTGCAGTGGAGGTGGGTATGGTACAGGTGAAGTTGCTGGTGATGGTGGTCATGTTGGAGGAGGTGTGGGTGGAGGTGGAAGTCATTGGAATCCTTGTCTTATTAACTGAATAACACTTCACAGAGAAGCCTGCGCTACTCCTTCTTTATCACCTCATGGAGGTGAAATTAATGGACTGTATTTAGAACCCTTTCTCCCTTCAGTCCTATAATTTTTTCTCCTTCGCATAGCCCCAAACATCAAGGTAGTTGCATGACCTGTTTTTTGCACAATAACATTCTAATCTAGGTATTCAAAGATTTTAAGTACTTACATCATGGTCCTTTGAAAAAGTGTCACTCCACCTCACTGTAGCTAACTGAGGTATCAACCGCGAATTCAATTACAAATCCTCCTATGACATGATCGAGCCAATGATCAACATCACAGGCAATCCTATCCTCAAGTGCTTCCAATTTCTGCACTAGCTTCGGGGTCTAAAGAATAAGACCGTCAAGTTTCCAACTTCCTTGGGTATCTTCTAGCTTCGCGAGCCACTCATATAGTTCAACCAGAAATGAGAAGAAAAGGACCTCGTGGATCTCTGTATATAGATACCTATCCAACCACTGTTCCTTTTCCAGTCGCGGATTTCTGTTCTCCTGTGCCATGAATTCGTGGATCTTCCTATCCAACCAATCTCTGATATCTTTCTTAGCTAGATTCCAATGATACGACATCACACATATCTTATGCAGATTTCGTTCCCAGCAACAGAACGATTTGTTGGCTTGTTGGGGCCTGACCCAGGATTAGCGTTAGTTAGCCAAACAAATCCCTACACTAGTGGCCCTTTTGGCAACAGCCCGTGGAGCGCAGACTGAAGTCTCACCTGAAGTAGTATGGGGGGATGCTAGAACCAAGTTTCTGCACCCTGAGATGGTTGTGATGTTGTTTTATTCCTTCTATTCCTACCTTCACACATGTCACTTAGTTCTAGGGCTTGCTAGACTGGTCCTCTATTCCACCCATCAGTACCTTCGCAAAAGGGTACGATTGGCCTTCGCATGGCCCTAACCTTCATTTCAGATACTTATGCACTGCTAAGGTATCTTATTGCACAAATTGTCAAGTTATCTTAGGGATCTTACTTATCTTACTAGATAATCACCGTTAGCACCATGTAAACATATATCCTTATTTATGTTTAGTTATCCAATGTAATTTCATACAGGCGCGCATCACATAAGCATTACAAATGAAATTCATACACAACATGACAAGATGCATTTAATTAGAACAAAGACACAAAATTTGTAGAATACTTCTCTTTATTAATATCTTCAAGTGATTACAGACTCTATCCGCCCTGCACACATAGCTGCAAGGCCTCGCACACTTAGCTATGGACTTCCACCCTAGGCCTCAGCACACTCAGCCACAGAGCCTCTACCTATGCTATGACTCGAAACTTAGACTTCTTACTTTAGAGCTATGACTCTAATACTTATCTGAACTACATAGAGCTTACTTACGTAACTCTTTTTATACAATCCCATGGTCTGTGGACCATGGGTAGATCCTCTATAGCTGACTTTACTTTGCAAAAATAAGGGTGGACAACCCTTTATGACTCATGACCCCTTCACACTCTGCGACCAAAAAATGTGGAATATTTACAAGTTTGTTACAAAATTCGACCCAAAACATGAGATTTTAGCCCCAAAACTATCCTTGGGGGATCTCGTTCCCAATACCTACTAACTGACATAGAGCACACCAAAACACAGGCCCCATGCTCAGTCCTACTTGGGATTCCAGCCTTAAAGGCATTGGTCCTCCTCCAAAAAAATAGTTTGCAAAGACCAGGTAGTGGTCTTTGCCATTCCCTTGTCCCTTACATTTTAGGTACCATATCTCTTCGCGTGCCTCTGATCAAACTATTATGTCCTACTTCAAACATTGCATTTTGAGACAAAGATTTTGCAACTGTGCATGGATCCGTTGAGCCCCCAGATTTAGATCCTACAATAGTGTTTCATGTAGTATTATTTCAATTTCCAAGGCCTCTTCCTGAGTCGTAATCTTCTGTTGTGATAGTACAACCCTTAGGTGAGGGAGGAGCAAATCCATGAACCATTCGCGGTGCTTTCCATCTGTTAATTTCACATTAGATTCATGAATTTTACACTTCAATATTTGATCCAATTCCCAAGGTGTCTCACCAAGTTTCATCGCGATTTCCTTGAACCCCACAATCGACTATGCCTTGGATTTAGGCCTACTGAACTCTTTATTCAGCATGGTCTAGATCTCTACCAATCCATCGTTTGCATTATCGTTAGTATACTTGATGTACCACGTTAGCGCACAATCCTACAAAGCACTAACAAATGTTTCCTTCTTCATATGATTGTCTGTGATGCCCTGAGCTTCCCATACATCTTTTACGATGAACAGGAATTGGTTCTGGTCCTCATTTCCTAGACCCTTAAACAAAAGCAGCTTCACTGAATTTTCCATGTTGAACTGCGATGTAGGTGGTGGTGGTGTGGGCGAAGTCATAGGTGATGGTGGTTAAGTTGGAGGTGGTGTAGGTAGAGGCTGCAATGATGGGAATCCCTATTTTATTAACTAAACTGCACTTCACGGAGAAGCTTGTGCTAATCCTTCTTTGTCACCCAATGGAGGTGAAATCAATGAGCTATATTCAAGACCCTTTCTTCCTTCATTCTTGTAAGTCTTTCCACTTCACGTAGCTATGAACATCAAGGTAGCTGCATAACCCATTTTTCGCACAATAACATCTTAATCCAAGTATTTAAAGACTTCAAGTACTTACCTCACGGACCTTTGAAAATGTGCCGCTCCACCTCGTTGTAACTGATTGAGGTATCAACCACGAATTTAGTCACAAATCCTCCTATGATACAATCAAGCCAACAATCGACAATGTGGGAAATCTTATCCTCAGAAGCTTCTAGTCTCTGTACTAACTTTGAGGTCCACACAATAGGAATGTCAATCCTTGTTGGCTTATTGGGGCTGAGCCAGGTTCAACGTTAGTGTCTAGTCAATTTAACGTCTTAAATTGCTCTACATAAATTATCAATCCGGGTATCGTAAACTGATGAAGTGTGGTGCACCATATGTGCTTAGTTAACCTTTCTCTTACTTCGTCGTTTTATAGTTTATGTTGTTTTTGGGGTTTTGTTCTTGTTGCTTTTCTAAAGTGTTTAATGCAACTTAAAACATGTTATTGATGGAGTTAGTATTTAAACAAAAGTGTAAATATACAACTAGTTCAATCGAAATAAAATGCAATAATCAAATAATGAGAGAATGACTATGAGACCCAGTATCCTTGCTGCTTCAGCAAAAGGATAAGATGATTCTATCACGTCATTAGTTCATTAAAAGGCTATGTGCATCACTAATCTACAATCAACTTGAAAGCAATTTATGTACAGCTAATATACATGGTGAAATAAAATGCAAAAATAAAATGACAACTATACAAGGCAGGGGCCCTCTACCACCTATGAAATCAAATGCTTAAAGGAAAATAAAGACATCAATTAAAGGACTAATGACATCGGCCCAGTATCTCTGCTGCTGATTTAAAATGAAAATGAAATCTATATTAAATTCAATTAAAAGTGAGAACAACTATCTCACACTATTTTAACTCTTCAACTTAATCTAAGCAATGTGAAATCTAAGTGACACTACATAAAGGAGACAAATCACACTACTTTAACCTTTTCTTAACCTTTTTGCCTTTCAGCTAGATTTATCATGTGAGAACAGTTATGAACAAGTCAGCAATGTGAGTCTTAAAGCAAACTAAACCAAGTTGTACTAAGTGATATTTTGGCTCCAATAAAGTTATTTGATTATGGAAAAAGAACCATCAATAGATGAACAACTTGATATCTAAGAGCAGAAAGTAAAGTGCAAGTTAAAGAAATGATACTAATGAAAATCAAACTGCAGAAAAATAAAGGTCAGCAACATAGACAAGATGATCTCACATGCCACTAGTTATGAAATCAAAGCAAAATTGAACACACTTGCATGAATTAAAATTGCATGAATGAAAAATCTAATCTAACTTACATTCTACAAAGCAATATTTACAAAATGAAATCTACTCTACCTTACATCCTAATATGCTCCCTGACATCTACTTCACATCTCCTTCCATGTTGAGAACATCAAAGCTTTATTCAATTTCTTCAAAAGTACAAAGTACAACAAAGTTCTCCAAAGCTTTCAAAAGCCATCAAGGAAGAACTACAAACTTAAGAACTAGGGACTAAAAAGACTAACAAATGAAGGAGAGAGATCTCTTATTTATACAAAAAGATGAGAGCCATCTCATTAATGATAATCCATGAATCTCTACCTCTACCTCTAGAGTCCTAATCAAAATAGGAACTGATAAGACACATGTCTTTTTAGAGTTACAATACAATTAGGAGATGTGACACATATCCTCACGATCCCATGATTCTTTCCAACCAAATTCGAATTTGGCCTTAGAGTGCCACATAAGGGTCTTCTAGAAGTCTCCTTTCAACCTACACATGTCAACAATCTCAACCCATTTGTTAGGTATAAGCATATGCACATTATTTTCTAATGTTTAACCACAAATTCACTTAAAAGTCTTAGAAATAATAAAGATTGGAAAAACATAAAGGTGGCCCAATGATAATGAAAGTGGGATGAATGTGGTGACATAGTAGTGAAATGGAGGTGAAATGGAGGTGATATAATGGACATAATAGTGAAAGTGTAATGGAAATGAATGACATTTTCAAGACTCAACATACCCCCCAACTGAAGCTATTGCATGTCCTCATGCAATATATATTACATTAACTCTTTTGATCCTTGAGCTTTGGCTTAACTTTGCATGATATCATTTGATAACTTCATATTTCTGCAAAGTGTTTCACTTGAATTGCAACATGGTTGGTTCTTGTGTTACAACCATTTTTTTTTTTTTTTTTTGCCTTCTATTTTGATCTTTGAACTTTGCATAATGATAGTTTGATTATTGTTGCAAAGTGTATCTTTATTGGATTGCATGATGGTTGGTTCTTGTGTGACAACCATGATTTTGTTTGTATCCAATTTATCCTTTAAGCACTTTTTCAAAAGCCATTGTATGCTCATAATAGCAATGTAATAATTAATATATGTTGGAAGTATGTGAGCTCCTGAATATGATATGGACATGGCAAGATATGAATATGAATGTAATCCCCCCCCCAACTGATGGTATTGGCAATTTTATGAAATAAGGAAGAGAAATGTTTTTCCAACAATTATCATTCTAGCTTTTATGGAATTCTATGGTCAAAAGTTAGAAAATGACGTACCTTCACTTACCCTTTGGAATGGATGAGTTGTATGTGTGGTGGCTGAAAAATTCTGATCATATTCTTCTACAAGTGGCTGAACAAGAGGAGTCATGGATAGAGAGATAAGATGACTTTTTATTGCTTCTACTAAACCTTGTTGAATCTGCTCCAAAATACTAAAAATAATAGTCTTCATGTCTTCAAAACTCATTGGCAAAATTCCTACTATGTGAAAAGATGTTATGATGTCAAACATAGTAGGAAATTGTTGGCTTAGTGGCCATTAATGGATGCCACTAGTCAACACGAGAACTCTCACCATTGATGACAATGAGAGTCAAGATGCCCAAACACATCTTGCTAGGTACAAATGAATTTGTTGATGTCCAGTCACCTAGAAGATCTAACGAACAAGGGACATTAATGTATTCCCATTGTTTGTCAGCATGAGGACTTGCCATTAAGGCATGCAAGCTTCAAGGTGTTTTTACAAAGAACTTAGACTCAAAGGACTATGGACTCAATAATTTGCATTGAAGCAGGGCTTATTTGCGGAATGAAAATGACAAGGAATGGAAGATGAAAATGGAAAATGGAAATGGAGAATAGAAATGACAATGGGCAATAAGCATGTGAATGAGCTTCTTGCTTTTATTTGTGGGTTATGAATGGACAAAAAGAGATGGAAAGTGTATGTGAATGAAAATGGAAAATATGGAGTGGAATGAGGTGAATGGTTTTATTATGAAGTATGGATGTGATGGAGAAAATAGTATTTGAAAGTTTTTCAAGTGTTTGGATTTGATTTTGCATCAACATATTTCCTCTTTGTTGTTGATCATCCTCTTATGAAACAAATTGGTCTCTTAGAGAGACACCATTCTCTTGTAGTCATTTGTCCTTCTTCCTGGAACCTGCAAAAAAACTAATACTTCTTCTGCAATGGAATGTAAGATTATCAAAGGAGAGAGGTGATCAATCTCTCTAGTTATGATATTTACACACAAAACAAAGAATTTGTATTAATGAAACAAGTTCTCAAAGGAAAAATCAAAAGAATTTATACCTGCTTTGGAATTAGTGCCTCAAGTTGATGTCGCTTTTTTCAGCAATTTATTTTATTATTTGCCATTTCAAACTCAGATGATAGATTTCTCTTTCTGTAGATCTTGTTGAGATCTTTCTAATGGTACTTAAATCATCAAAATCTGATTTTGTATGAAAAAGTTAGGTTGATTTGAACAATGAGGTTTTTTTCTGGCTGCGGAATTGGAGAACAACTGCGGAATTGGACTTTAGCTGTGGAATGTGCATGATACTGTAGCTAAAAATCTTGAATACAAAGTTAGCCATTCATCTTTCATCATCAGTCCAAAATTAATCAATACCTTCAGAAAAGTGAGAAAATAACTTGTTCATTTCATTGATTCAAAATTATTATTTTTTTCTTGACATGTAGCGACTTAGTGTGGCGACTCAGTGTGGCGACTTTGTGATAACACTCAACTTGAATTCCCTTTGACCGGGGTCTTTTTCATCAAATTTGACCGAATGAATAGGACACCATCCATGTACTGACATTCCCCTAGCTACCCATGTGGCTTGTTTTGCTTGATGACACCTGCAACCTAGAGTTTAACAAAACAGCTGCGGAAAGTTGGGCTAGCTGCGGAAAGTTCAGCTAACTGAAACAGTCAACCATCAGTTTTGAATTTTTTTTTTTCATTGTCTGCAAGATCTGGTTTCATAACGTATAAATATTGTCTTCCCAGTATTGTTCCCTTTTCTGGAATGATAATCTGGTAAGCCATTATGTTATGTGCAGCTGCAGCAATTTTGCGATTTCGCATGAGAGCTTCCATAAATGTTTTTATTTGATCAACATCAGTTACAGGTGACAAATGAGCTTGGAAAGTACTTCTCTTTTTAGTAAAAGGAGCACCGTGAACAATCCCAAGGATCCTGTCCAATTCATCCAAAGATTTATCATTGGACTCCATAAGACTACTCTCACAACTCCAAGTTTGTGGACTATTACCACCTGAAATATGCATGCATTCTGACACTTCTGGTATCAAATCCTCTTTGTGTTTTGCAATAACATCCAACTCTGTTTCTTTCCCAATTCTACTTATGTTTCCATCTAATTTTATTCCATTTTCTCCCAACATTTAACCGGCAGTGACGAAACATGCACAGATGGGTGGCAGCGGCTTCATGGGATTTAATGACAGAGAGTCATGTTCAATTGAAATACGTCTCTAAACAGGTTGACTTTAATAAGATGGAAGGCGTGTAATCGGATTTCAGATTCCAGCATACAGTTGATTCCCAATTGGATTTCTCTTCCTTAGGCACGCGGAATTGAATCACGCATTCAAACTATCTGTTAATTAACTCAATTTTCGTATTTCTTCACGCGACGACAAAAAAAGAGGCTCCAAAGAACCGATGATTTCTCCCAGACCCCCACAAATTTCTTCAAACAGTTTCTGGGTTATCTAATTAGCGCACCTGGAAAAAAAACCCATGTTTTAGTTTTTTAAAATTCGTCTCCATTTCGGAAAATCGAACGTTTTAAGTTAGACATGTTTTAGTTGTTTACGCATTTTTCTTGAGTTAATTCTTCTTTCTATACTGTTCTGCGTTCGGCCTGTGAAATTTTGGAATTATCATGGTGGTGCAGGGTACTTTGATGTAAGAGATAGTAATGATAGATGGATTCGAGTTTGGTTAAAGAAAGGGGACTTGATTGTTTTACCCGCAGGAATCTATCATCGTTTCACCCTGGATACATCCAACTACATCAATGTCTACTGTGAAGATTCACCCTAGTGTCATATATGTTGCATATTTTTAGGACAGTGGTTTTTAACTGCAGAAAATGAAGTGCTTATCTATTCCATTGTTGCAATGGTTATGAGCACATTTTAGTGAAACCTCTTCTCTTATTTGCTGAAGGTGAATTATTTGATTAATCTGACGCTAAATATCATCTTCCTCACTGTCGGCTTCCTACAATAATCTCATGACCAGGACTACAAGGGATGTGTTAAACACTATATCAATACCATAAGTAAGACAGTACGCCATTGTTTGATGGTGGTAGTTTCACATTGTTGATCCTTATCAGAGATCTATGTGGGAGACAAGAAATTCCAATCCAACCACAGGAAAGACACACCAATAAAGAGCACACTATTTGAAGAGTTACGAAGCCACAGCGAAAACTAGGAATGGAGATAGCCGTAGATTGTTTTTCTTCCCTTTTTTTTCTCTGAATTTTTGAATTTTTATATTGCTTAGTCATACCTACATTTTCATTTTATTGCACTAACATCTTTGACTGTAAATTTGAAAAACAAAGTGGTGGCTGCGGAAACTGATTGCAGTTGTGGAAACTGATTACAGCTACGGAAACTTGGTACAACAACCACTTAGCTAAATAGAGATAGTTAGGCAATCCTAATGGAAATGATCATGGGGAAATAACTTTTATTGATGAAATGGATGGTATGGAGTGAAAATGGAAATGAAATGAAGTTTATTTTTTCTCTTCTTCTTCTTCTTTTTTCTTGAATCAATTGAAGTGATGAAGTTTATTTTGTCTCCTATTTTTTCTTAACAATTCCTTTTCTGATCTTCCAGATCACACAGAGTGCAGGAGGAGAGCATACTCAAGAATTATTATTTTTTTCTTTTTTACTTAACAATCCTTTTTCTGATCCTCTAGATCACACAAAGTGCAGGAGGAGAGCATACTCAATAATTGTTAATTTTTTTTAGATGTAAGAAATAAGGTTTCCTAATTACACTTCCCCGGCAACGGCGCCAAAATGTCTAGTCAATTTAACGTCTTAAATTACTCTACATAAATTATCAATCCGGGTATCGTAAACTGATGAAGTGTGGTGCACCATATGTGCTTAGTTAACCTTTCTCTTACTTCGTCGTTTTATAGTTTATGTTGTTTTTGGGGTTTTGTTCTTGTTGCTTTTCTAAAGTGTTTAATGCAACTTAAAACATGTTATTGATGGAGTTAGCATTTAAACAAAAGTGTAAATATAGAACTAGTTCAATCGAAATAAAATGCAATAATCAAATAATGAGAGAATGACTATGAGACACAGTATCCTTGCTGCTTCAGCAAAAGGACAAGATGATTCTATCACGTCATTAGTTCATTAAAAGGCTATGTGCATCACTAATCTACAATCAACTTGAAAGCAATTTATGTACAGCTAATATACATGGTGAAATAAAATGCAAAAATAAAATGACAACTATACAAGGCAGGGGCCCTCTACCACGTATGAAATCAAATGCTTAAAGGAAAATAAAGACATCAAATAAAGGACTAATGACATCGGCCCAGCATCTCTGCTGCTGATTTAAAATGAAAATGAAATCTATATTAAATTCAATTAAAAGTGAGAACAACTATCTCACACTATTTTAACTCTTCAACATAATCTAAGCAATGTGAAATCTAAGTGACACTACATAAAGGAGACAAATCACACTGCTTTAACCTTTTCTTAACCTTTTTGCCTTTCAGCTAGATTTATCATGTGAGAACAATTATGAACAAGTCAGCAATGTGAGTCTTAAAGCAAACTAAACCAAGCTATACTAAGTGATATTTTGGCTCCAATAAAGTTATTTGATTATGGAAAAAGAACCATCAATAGATGAACAACTTGATATCTAAGAGCAGAAAGTAAAGTGAAAGTTAAAGAAATGATACTAATGAAAATCAAACTGCAGAAAAATAAAGGTCAGCAACATAGACAAGATGATCACACATGCCACTAGTTATGAAATCAAAGCAAAATTGAACACACTTGCATGAATGAAAAATCTAATCTACCTTACATTCTACAAAGCAATATTTACAAAAAGAAATCTACTCTACCTTACATCCTAATATGCTCCATGAAATCTACTTCACATCTCCTTCCATGTTGAGAACATCAAAGCTTTATTCAATTTCTTCAAAAGTACAAAGTACAACAAAGTTCTCCAAATCTTTCAAAAGCCATCTAGGAAGAACTACAAACTTAAGAACTAGGGACTAAAAAGACTAACAAATAAAAGAGAGAGATCTCCTATTTATACAAAAAGATGAGAGCCATCTCATTAATGATAATCCATGAATCTCTCCCTCTACCTCTAGAGTCCTAATCAAAATAGGAACTGATAAGACACATGTCTTTTTAGAGTTACAATACAATTAGGAGATGTGACACATATCCTCGTGATCCCATGATTCTTTCCAACCAAATTCGAATTTGGCCTTAGAGTGCCACATAAGGGTCTTCTAGAAGTCTCCTTTCAACCTACACATGTCAACAATCTCAACCCATTTGTTAGGTATAAGCATATGCACATTATTTTCTAATGTTTAACCACAAATTCACTTAAAAGGCTTAGAAATAATAAAGATTGGAAAAACATAAAGGTGGCCCAATGATAATGAAAGTGGGATGAATGTGGTGACATAGTAGTGAAATGGAGGTGAAATGGAGGTGATATAATGGACATAATAGTGAAAGTGTAATGGAAATGAATGACATTTTCAAGACTCAACAGTTAGTTAGCCAAACAAATCACTACACTACTTGCCCTTTTAGCATCAACCTGTGAAGCGCGGACTGAAGTCTCACCCACAGCAGTATAAGAAGATGCTAGAACCAAGTTTCCACACCCTTGAGATGGTTGTGATGTTGGTTTATTTCAGCTATACCTGCCTGTGCACAGGTTGCTTAGCCCTCTGTTCCACCCTTCAATACCTTCGCAAAAGGATACAATTGGCTTCCATGCAGCCCTAACCAGGGGCTGATATACTTTTGTGCTGCTAGGGCAGTGAATTGTGATATTTCCCAAACCAAGCTAATTGTCTTACTTATCTTATTAGCATATCTTAGTTAGCTTCGCGTTAATGGATTTTCTTACTTGCATTCACTTAACCAATATATATACATACATTCGCGCATCATATAAGAATTATAAGTCAAATTCATACCCAATATAATAGATGCATAAATAGGAAATAAAGACACATAAATTGTAGAATAATTCTCTTTATTGATAATTCTGAACAATTACAGACTCAACCCGCCCTGCACACTTAGCTGCAGGGGTTAGCACACTCAGCTGCGGACTTCTAGGGCTTTGCACACTTAGCTGCAGAGCCTCTACCTACACTACGACCCAAAACTAAGACTTCCACTTTAGAGCTATCTCTCATACATGTTCGATCATAATTACTTATTTTTTAACTACTTAGAGCTTTAGCTCTATTTATATAATCCATGGTCCCCGGACCATGGATAGATATTCTATAGTTAACATTACATTTCCAGAATAAGGGCGGACAACCCTATGACTCTTTAACAACAATGCACTAAGTGACCACAAAATGTGGAGTCTTTACATTTGGATTACAAAATTGTACCAAAATATGGGCTTTAAGCCCCAAAACTTCCCTTGGGGGATCCCATGCCCAATAGGCTCCCAACACAAACATTGTGATTGGCCCTCAAGTCACTCTAAAGGTGCAGAGATCTTAGCATGAAGACCTCCTCTCTCTGTTTGGATCACCGCAACTTTGGTAGTGCACTGAGTGGCTTCTTGCTGGACTTCTTCCACCCACTGCTCGGTGACTGTTGCTAAACTGTTGCCTTAAATATTTTGCTGAGCTGCCTGCAGTTTCATGAGCTTTCATTCAATAGAGGCTATGGTTGCGTAAGTCTCATCTATCCATGGTTGTAGGCACGCTTTTAAGACTACTTCTTTATGTCGAGCGCATCCACCTATTCCTTGAGCGCCTTTGCCTCCTACATCCATGCGAGCGTCTGTGTAAGGGAAACTTCCCGCGTGGTCCCTTTTACCTCATCATACCTTTTTTGTAGCTCATGCACCTCTATCTCTAGGCGCTCTACATTTAGGTCCTCCTGTAGGGTGGTTAGGACCTCAAATTATTGTTTGAAAAGCTGCATGCAGTCTCCCACTGCATTGTCAACCACCTTTATTCTTGTTGTAACAGCGGTGGTATGTTGTTCCTAGACTTCCGACAGAGTTGAAGGTTGCACCTTCAACTTCAATTCTATGATCTGCAGGTTGAGCTCTAGCTAAACCCTAGTCATCTCTGCTCGAGCATCACGCACCCCTGTGGCTAACTTGAAGACGCGCACCTTCATCGGTTCTTCTGCCTGAGTGTCCAACTTCGGTACCATCTGGTAGGCTTCCTCCACTACTTATGTTATTTTCTTTTTCTTCTCCACTGCCTCATTGCCCTATAGGCCCAACTGCTTGATGTTTATGCACTGCTCGATCATCACCTATAGAGTGCGACTCTCTCGGGCCCTGAGTTCCGCGGTGACTCCATGCTGCAAGAGGTAGAGCATCTCCCGAGGGAGTGCAGCCATGTTCAATTTTACCCCTTTCAAATTTCTAATTGTGGGCCTCTCAGCCTTCTTCTCTGTAGTAAGCGCCCCATCTGGTAGCACTATCATGTTGGTCACCCTTATGCGCGACATGTCCTCGACAGCTGAAGTGCTGATCGCGAGGCTGATGGACACTGCGCCAACCTATGGAGTACCTACCTATAATTCCTACAACTTTTTCCAGAGAACCCCTAATACCAACTACTGTTATTCTTTGAACTGTTGGATGGCCTCCGCGGTGACATCCCTCGCCCTTTCACCAATGTCATGGAAATCCCACTCAGTGAGGGTGATTAGGTCGAAAGATGTCTTTCATGCCTTTTTTTTCTTTTGTGGCACTACCTACTCTCATGGTCGCGGATGCTTGAGTTGGGGGGATGTCATCTGTGGGTCCGTGCCACCTTGTTCTGTCTTTATTTCTGCCTTAGTTATAGGTGAAGGTGACTTCTGTCCTTCACGCTCTTCTCCTCTTATTCTCTATTGTTCTTTTAGTTTCATGGCATCGCACACTATTTGGGCCTTAATCTTTGCTTCCTTCTTTCTACACTTCTCTGCTAGCTCCACCATTTGAAGCTTTGTCTCTTCCTTCTTGCGTTGCACAATGGACTTGTCCATTTCCACTGCAGAGCCAGCTAGAGCACACCACTCCAGTGACCAAGACTCAAGGACTACGAATATCATCAGTCGCCAAGTATGGTAGGTCCTTCCACGTCTTGATAAAAACATGGTGGAAATCCACTTTAACTCTGCAAAGCTCTGCAAACTGGCATATACTGTGGGCGACAACCATGGCTTACTATTGATTCCCATCTAGATATTCATCTCCATTAAGACCCAAAAGATCTTACTTTCTTTTATTCGTTGGGTGTCCTTGGTTGCCCATAGTGAAGCGTACTTCGCTGCCTCTAGAAGGTTCGATGGGACTGAAGGGAATTGGCTATCTTCGCGTAGCTCCCATGCATGGAAAATTTTAGGGGCGAATTTTTGCCCTTGGGCTAAATCAAGGGGTTTTATATTTTTATTGGGCGAATATTTTGTATCATAGTACATTGTTACAAATTGTCTCAAATTCATTTTATAAAAAAATTAGGTATGGAAGTCAGCCCACCTTATTTTAAGGGAGAGGGTAAGAAAATTAAATTTAGCCCTTTAAATTAGGAGCTACAATCTTCCATTTGCCGTCATTTTCAAGAAAATGTATTTATGATAGTTATAAATAAAAATAAAAATATAGTGGAGGTATGGTAAATAATAAAAGCTCTTTTTATACTTGCTCCAAAGGTATGGTAAATAAATAAAAATACAAATAAACTAGATGTATGGTAAATAAATAAAACCTCTATTTATATTTAGTCCATAACCCTCTTTCTATTTAAGAAGGCTCAAAAACTAGGTTTCATTTAAGTGAATCCTATGAGCCAAATACCATATTTATTAAAGAGGTATGGTAAATTAATAAAAATATAAATAAACGAGAGGTATGGTAAATAAATAAAACATCTTTTTATATTTACTCCATATCTCACCTTATATTTATGAACACGCAAGCATGTAAATAAATAAATATATAAATAAAGTGGAGGTATGTTAAATAAATAAAACATATTTTTATACTTCAAAGATATGGTAAATAAATAAAACCTCTTTCTATATTTATTCCATAGCCCTCTTTCTATTTAAGAAGCTCAAAAAAGAGGTTTTATTTAATTGAATCTTATGGGCCAAATACCATATTTATAAAAAAATGTATGGCAAATTAATAAAAATATAAATAAACGAGAGGTATGGAAAATAAATAAAACATTTTTTATATTTACTCCATAAGCCACCTTATATTTATGAACACTCAAAAAATGTGTATATTTAGGTGAAGCCTATGGGCCAAATTATTATTAATTGCATGCAAAAAAACATTATTAACCCTAATATTAATATTAATAAAAATAAATATGACACATGGTATTGACCCATGGTATTCACATGGAATGCAGCCTATTTAAAGGGGGGAATTAAACTAGCATAGATCAATCTTTACTCTCGATCAAATATCATGATATGCAAACTAACATAGAGTGAAAAAATATTTGATCCCTCTCAGGGCTTGGTAGTTCAAGAGTAAAAATGGATCTTGTAATTTAATGTCACTTAAAAATTTTAACTTGGTTAAAATAAAAAAGTAAAATAAAAATAAATTATTAGTTTTATTAATTTTTATAAATTACTAATAGTAGTTTTTAAGCTCTAGGTTTATGATAATCCATGGAATTGACCCATGGTAATACCATGGTATTCATGTGAGCATAGACTATTTAAAGGGGAAACTCTATCAGCTTAGATCCATCTTAATTCTGGGTCTTCAGAATGTTGGGAGGGATAAATAGATTCATAACTCTAAGAGTGGTATATGTGGAGTCAAGATGGATATAGGTTGGTTTTTATGATAATGAAGATATTAAATAGACTTAGGAAATTATATTGTAAAACAAATCTTGAGGTGAATGGTTAAAGCTACATTTAGTCACTTCACAAAATTTATTAAAAAGTATCAATATCTCCATTAATATTGGTTTTTCAGATTTAACAAAAAAAATTCAAAACAATGAAATCTTAACTCTTTCCGCATCACCCTCACAGAAGAGATATAGTCACTACCCAGATTTCCCACCATTTTTGAAACATTCTCAATATGATATCTTCATGAAAAAGTTAATGATCCAGGTGGATGTTGGTGGCCACCCACCTATCCCATTTGGACCCCCACAGCTGTCTCTTTCAGCTTTTCTGTTTCCTTAATTATAGCACGGTTTACTATTTTTAGCAGTTTTTCGGGTCCTAAACTTCTTGAGCCGTTTTGAGGCCCTAAACGACGTATTTTGGGAAATCCACTGCCGGCGATTTTTTTGTCTAAAAATCGTCTTTTCCGTCATAGTCCTCGGAGAGATCTTTCCAACGGGCTATCATGCGCGTCAAACGGAGATAGTATGACCAATTCGCGACCCCGGGAAGTTGATGTACCAACTTACCCAAAAGAGGGGCCCACAATTTGGTGTTTCATCTTCTAGGGTTAGGTTTTGGAATGTGAAGGGTTTTCCATTGTTTCTCAACAATAAATAGGCCCTCGAGCCTCATTGTAACACAGTTTGAAACAGTTCAGAGGCATGTAGCCGACACATCTCTTCTCAGAGATAAGCTACCATCGCCCTAGCTGGGTTATTTCTATTTGTAAGCATATTTTAGTTTTCTCCATTAATGAAATGAAGTATTATTTCCGCTGCATCTCTGTTTTTATGGTTATTGCATCTCTGTATTTATGGTTATCTCTGTAATCTATTGCGTTCCTGCTTAAATCCGGATCAGTGGTATCAGAGCGGTCTGCTTTTTCTCTGTTTTTCTTTGCATATCCCCAACGAGGTCGGGATATAAGGCGTTAGGGCTTGAATTGGTCGAACCTTTGCAAGACCAGCCTCGCAAATCTCGACGACCTCCCATGGCGGATGAGAAGAAAGACAAGGGGCCAGGAGATCCTATCAGAATCTTGCTCGAAGAAGCCCTCGAGCGGCAAAGGAATGTGACGATGCATAGCTTTGCGCAGATCCTTCAGCAGCTACCCAGAGGCGACGCATCGGCTTCCAACAGCTACTCTGGAAATGCCACACCATTTAAGATACAAGTTAATTTTGAAATCCTCATCTTCGAGGGTCAAATAGACGCAGATGCTGTAGATAAATAGTTAAATCTGCTAGATGGGTATTTTTCTGTTCATGAATTTTCAAGTCAGGAAAAGATTGTTTTCGCTCTTCTCAAAGCAGCCCCCCACGTCAAGGACTGGTGGGAAACCTACTGCGAACAGAAGGATGAAAGTACAGGCTCGTTTTTTTCAGTCGCACCCACTTGGAATGACTTCCGGGATGCCATCAAGGAGCAGTACTACCCTTTCAAAAGCTATGAGGACAAATACATCAAATGGACCACAATGCGGTAGGGACGAGACCAAGATGCGCCGGAGTTCACAAACATTTTTCATACCCTTCGCACACAATTGGGTATCAAAGATTCTGAGCTGCATCTAGTACTCAAATACCACGATTGCCTACACAGATACATCCAGGAAGAGATGGAGTTCTTGAACATCTCCTCACTCGGCACAACATACCGATACGCTGTCAAAATCGATCAAAAGTTCAAACAGAAGAAGCGAGACTTTGGATCTGCAAATCCAAAGCCCAAAGGACAAAGCCAAGGCGGGGTGACCCAAGACAACCCGTCAAAGCCGCAAGAAAAGAACAACACCATGAAGCCAAAGAAGGACACAGGAAAGTGGTGTGAGTTCCACAAGAGTCCCACTCATAACACAAGTGAGTGTCGGACCAAGCAGCTGCTGGTGGCCGAGTTCAAGGCTTCCGAATCAGATGCATGTTCTGACTCTGAGTCAGAACCCAACAAGGGGAATGACAAAGGGAAGCAGATCATTGATGCGGATCCCAGCGCCACTGTTGCTACTGCCAAGATCCAGAAAAATGATCCCGAAGATCCAGAGGAGGGAGAACGTCTTTTCCACTCACAGATGTGGGTGAAGGGTTCGCCGCTGCAATTCATTATCGACAGTGGCAGCCAAAAGAACCTCATTTCAGCAGAGGTTGTGAAGCGGTTGGGCCTACCAACTACACCACACCCACAGTCGTACAATATCGGTTGGCTTCACGAAGGACGAGATCTCAAAGTTTGCCAACAGTGTCACCTTCCCTACAGCATCAAGCCATTCACAGATGAGGTATTGTGTGATGTTACACCTCTGGATGTTTGTGATGTACTATTAGGCCAGCCATACTTGTGGAGGCGACATGCTGTGTATGAGTCAAGGCCTCGCGCTGTCATCATTTCTTTGGATAATTCATTATACAGGATAGCAGAGGTAGCCCCACCTACTGCCACCTCTTTGATCACTGCTAAGAAAGGCAGCAAGCTCATCTCACAGACTAGGAAATTTATTTTCTGTTTGGTTCGCTCCCAAAGTAAGGGGAAGATCATTGCTACATCCATGACCCCCGTGAAGGGTTCCTCCAAACAGCAGCAGCAACAGAGGGATACAGTCATGACAGAACACAGGAACAACTTCTCCTTACCCGGAGGGGTACCACACAATTTTCAAGTGGGTGACAAAGCTTGGTTACATTTGCAGAGGGAGCGCCTTGCCATAACCCATCAGAAACTCAGACCACTTCGACATGGTCCTTACACCAGTAACAAGGCTACGGGAAACAATGCTTTGAAGCACAACATTCCTCCATTCCTTAACTTGCACCGAGTGTTCAAAGTGGACCATCGCCAACCATGCTCCCAATCATTTCTGGACACATCAGAGATTGCAGAACAGCTCACCAGAGACCCAGCTCAGCAGAAGCTTCCTCATCTCAGGGAGGGACTCAACGCAATGGGGACCATTGCTTCTTAAGGGGGGAGGAATGATCTAGGTAGATGTTGGTGGCCACCCACCTATCCCATTTGGACCCCCACAGCTGTCTCTTTCAGATTTTCTGTTTCCTTAATTATAGCACGGTTTACTATTTTTAGTAGTTTTTCGGGTCCTAAACTTCCGGAGCCGTTTTGAGGCCCTAAACGACGTATTTTGGGAAATCCACCGTTGGCAATTTTTCTATCTAAAAATCATCTTTTCCGTCGTAGTCCTCGGAGAGATCTTTCCAACGGGCTATCATGCGTGTCAAACGGAGATAGTACGACCAATTCGTGACCCCGGGAAGTTGATGTACCAACTTACCCAAAAGAGGGGCCCACAATTTGGCGTTTCATCTTCTAGGGTTAGGTTTTGGAAAGTGAAGGGTTTTCCATTGTTTCTCAACAATAAATAGGCCCTCGAGCCTCATTGTAACACAGTTCGAAACAGTTCAGAGGCATGTAGCCGACACATCTCTTCTCAGAGATAAGCTACCATCGCCCTAGCTGGGTTATTTCTATTTGTAAGCATATTTCAGTTTTCCCCATTAATGAAATGAAGTATTATTTCCACTGCATCTCTGTTTTTATGGTTATCGCATCTCTGTATTTATGGTTATCTCTGTAATCTATTGCGTTCCTGCTTAAATCCGGATCAGTTAAGGTACCGATCTTGGATTAGTTGTTTGAAAAATATGCTGGTTTGTACAACCTTTCATCTTCTTTGTTATTCTTAGTTTGTGGTAATGATTTGTAGGGGTTAGGTCACTGCACCATATTGTCCTAAAAGGCAGTGCACCAAAAAGGAAATTAATCCACATGTTACAACACTGTTAAAAATGGTATGAAGGTAGTGAATTATGCTAACAAGAAATTTATATTGGGAGAGACATAATTAAATTTTGTTATTTAATTGAAGATTTCTAATTAAAACAATAATAAATCTACATTTATGTATTTATATATTGATTGGAAGGCTTTTGACAATGGTCACTTCTTTCCATTAGATCCCCTTCACGCCTTTGGGATACCTACTACTTCATTATATTATATAGTTTGGGCTTGCTACTTGTTGGCCTGTTGGGGTAAACAAACTTGATGTGTGTTTTTTTTTCTTTTTTTTTTATCTCGCAGTTGGAGTCTATGGAATAAGAAGGAAATTTGATAGCTTAGAAAAAGTGGTAGCTTGAAAAATGTGGTAGAGAAATTATTAATCTCTCCTACCATGACAAACATGGGCACTAAAACTTGCAACATTGTTGGTAGGAAGTGAAAATTATGTTTCTTTTTTCCAAACATGTATGTTAGTATATTACAGTTTAATGAATATGTTTTATTATTATAATATATGGTTTCATACCATAACAAAACATTTGCCAAGACTTCACAATGTTTTATTATTGAGTGAAAGATTTTCAAAGATCTTACAAGATTTTATAATTCAGTGAAAGATTCGCCGTGAATTTACAAGATAATATAATATGGTGAGAGATTCGTGAATATATATATATATATATATATATATATATATATATATATATATATATATATATATATATATCGCGAATCTCTCAACAGATTATATTATCTTGTAAATTCCCGGCGAATCTTTCACTGATTCAATTATAAAATCTTGTAAGATCTTTGAAAATCTTTCACTCAATAATAAAACATTGTGAAGTCTTGGCGAATGTTTTGTTACGGTATGAAACCATATATATATATATATATATATATACATTAGTGATAAAATCGCCTCCCATTTTTCCTTGCTCATGTGCCTTGCGATAGTTCTTAAGGAACTAGCTGCATATATAGCTTTCCCAGTTGAACTAGACTCCTTCCACACATTGGGCCACTAGTGCAATCATAGGCGTGGGAACCTCATCCGCGTGGAACTTCTACATCACTTTTCCTGCTAGTAATTGTGTCGCGACCTTGATTGCGAGGTTGTTAATGTTGGAGATGGCATATCCTCCCTTCTTCTTATCCAAATTGAACTTCTTCTTCATCGCTTCTGTGAGGGCCAACTCGCCACATTTTCCTTTTGATATATTGCCTGGATCCTCCCCTGAGTAAGGCAGTTGTGTAATCCGATGAATCATGTGGTCTCTGATGGGAATGGGCTCCTCCAGCCACAAAGAACCATCATGCACCGAGAAGAGTAGCTACCTGATGATGAATATGGTCACTGGGGCACGGTGGTAATGCAACATCTAGAGCAAGTTTAGAAACCCGGCTTTCTCTACACCCTTGAGCCATATGTGTGGCTCCAATTCAATCATTCCAACCATCATGTCAATTTGTCGGTGCATTAGCTACTCAGTCGCTAAATGCGAGAATTTCTCATGATCTGCAAGGTCCCAATCCTCGAATTTCAGTACAGGAACTCATCCTAAGTGCAGCCCCTCAAAAATAATATCATCTAGGAGCAACAGGGTTTGCAGGGAGCTCTTGCTCTTGTCTATGTCCTTCAGCACCTTGGCCTTGCCCTTGTGTGGAGTAACATATTCTGGTAGTCTGGTAATAGGGTCCTCATGCTGGGTTTCAACTTCCATTTCCTCATCCTCCTCATCCACCAGGATTTCTTCAAATTCCTTCTCATCGGCCTCCAGATTAATGGCCTTCCCATTTTCCTGCAAGGTGAGCTTGGTCCTCTATGGATTTCATGGTGAGACACGCACCTGGATCATAGCCTGCTTATCCTTCTTAGATCTCGGTGTTCTAGGTGATTTAGGGACCTCAACTATTATTCTAGCACTCTTTTGGGCTTCTACTACCACAATTTCCTATGTGGCTTCCTTGGTCGTCGCTGCTCCTGTGTCCATAGCTTTTGTGAGTGCTAACATAGAGCCATTCCACAATTTCTGTAGTGTCTCTGGTAGTTGCTCAAACAAAGAATTCTCTTTCAGAGTCTTGAATAGGTCTCAGTTCATGTATAATTGAGCACATAACAACTCAGTTTTCAAAATGACACGTGTTTTTCGTTCGACAACCACTTGTAAGTTATAGGGCATTTTGAATTCAAGTTGGGCCTTCCCCCCCACATTCGGTCCATTAATGCTAGATTAGCGGAAAATTTTCAAGAATCTAAGCCATAAAGTTCGCCTTAAATGCTTGTCACCTACTATATTTGGCCTCAAACTGACCATAAAATCGTGAATATTGACTTTAAGAATCACTTTCTGGTGGACTTGCATGCTAGCACAGCTGTCTTTGCATTGTCACGGACCCTGTGACACTTTGTTGCATTGCGCAGTCCTCAAATTGCGCAACTCTCCAATCCGGGCAGTGTAGTTTATAGTCCCACGCCTCCTTTTAGCTACCTGGAGTGCTAAGGTTGTGCTTTTATCGTCTAGTCAGATGGCTGGGCCACCTGTGTATGGCTTCAAATGACTGCCATTCACTTTTTCTAGGAAGGGATCTCCATTCAACTTATCGAACTGGACTATGCCACCATTGGTATTCTCCTTAATAACATACGACCCTAGCCAATGCATTATGAGTTTCCCTAGAAATTTATCAAACTTACTCTCTTACAACAGCACCAAGTCGTTCACCTTAAAGGTACACAGCTTAATATGATGGTCATGCCACACTTTTTCATGCTACTTTTGGACCTGTTGATGAAATCCAACCAAAAATCTCTCTTCTTCCAACTCATCCAATTGCGCGAGCCTCTCTTCTAGGGCTCCGTGGTCCATCATACTTGTGAGCGCTGCTATGCACAGACTAGGTATGATGTATTCCATTGGCAGTACCGCTTCAACCTCATATACTAGCCTAAAGGGTGTCTATCTGGTTAGCTTTTTCCATGTTATCTGATAAGCCCACAATACTGCAGGTATGTGTAGGTCCCAATCACTCTGCTGATCATTGCATACCTTGATCAGCGCGGTCTCCAGTACTTTGTTGAATGCCTCGATTGTCTCGTTAGCCTGTGGTTGATAAGGTGTGCTCTTTTGGTGATACACTTGAAATTCCTTTGTCAGTGCGCAGATTGTCTCATTCAGGAAGTGTGTACCTCGATCGCTCATCAAGATATTTAGACATCCAAATTGTGTCAGTACATGTTCAAATAGAAACTTCACGATAGTCATGCCAATGCAATCCTTCACTGGCTATGCTTCTGCCCAATGAGTCAAATACTCCATCGCAGTGATAATGTACCTTATGTGTGTCTTACCTTGAGGCTTAATAGGTCCTACAAAATCTATTGCCCATTTCTCGAAAGGTTGCAACTTCATTTTTCGATTCAAAGGCATTTCATCCCTCTGTGATGGCCTACCTGTTCTCTAATGTACATCGCATGCCTTGTAATACGCTTTTGAATCTTGATGAAGGGTTGGCCACCATAAACTTGTGTGTAGAATCTTCTGCGCAATTTCTCTCCCCACATAATGTCCTCCTGTGGTGCCCCCATGAGCATCCGCAAGGATTATGCTTCATTCAAACTCAGGTACATACCTTGACAATATTTCATCATTCCCCATCTTGTATATATGCCTAGTAATGAGAGGGAAATCTACCGCTTTCACCACTAATTCCTTCTTTTGCAGGACAGAGTATCCTTCTGACGTAGTTCCAGTTGTTAGGAAGTGTCTTATATTGTTGGGTGTGTGATCCACCAAGTGAATTTTTGGGGCTTAAAGCCCAGATTTTGACTAAATCCGATGTAAAGACTCTGCGTTTTGTGGGCATGGAGTGCAAGCTTGTAAATGAGTCATAGGGTTGTCCACCCTCATTTTTGTAATGTAATGTTGGCTTTAGAGATCTACCCATGGTCCGCAGACCATGGGATTGTATAAATAGAGCGAGTTTCTAAGTTGTAAGAAAAGGGGATCTAAGGATGGAATTGAAGGATGAAGAATTGAGCCTTATTTAAGTGTAGAGTCGAACTGTTGGTTGTAGAGTAGGACAAGGCTCTACAGCTGAGTGCGTAGACCCTTGAAGCTGAGTGCGTAGATACCTAGTAGTCTACAGCTGAGTGCACAGACCCTTGTAGCTAAGTTTGCAGGGTAGGTTGAGTCTCTAGTTGATTGAAGCATTAATAAAGATAATTTTTATACCATTCCTACATATTTATTTACTGTTTTCTACATTGAATGTATTGTGTATAAATTACTTTTTTGTTGTTTATATGATGCGTGAACATATATGATTGTGTTTATTAAGTGATATAAGATAAAGTATTTGTTTATGTGAAGCTAACTAAGAGGGATAAGGAGATAAGTAAGACCCGTGGTGTAACTTGGGGTAATAGCATAGATTGTTGCCTTAGTAGCACGAAAGCACCTCAACCCCTGGTTAGGGATGCATGAAGGCAATTATAACAGATCACGAAGGCCTCGTAGGTCAGGGCAGTGTGTGAAGTAACCTGCGCGAAGGTATTCATATTTGGACTAAATCAACCCCTCAGATATGTCAAGGGTGCAAAATCTTGTTTCCAGCATCTCCCCATACTGCTTTGGGTGATACCTCAGTCTGCACTCCGCATGTTATTTCTGAAAGGGCCAGAAGTGTAGGGATTTGTTTTGGCTGATTAACTCTAAACCTGGGTTAGGCCCCCTCAATCCAAAAAATGGTTTCGTTGATGGGACAAGAATCTGCATAGAGATGTATGATGTCGTATCATTGGAATCCAACTAAGAAGGAAATTGGAGGTTTATTGGATAAAGGAATTCATGAGTTCATGGCACAAGAGAATAGGAATCCACGACTGACAAAGGAAGAGTGGTTAGATTGCTACCTATACACAGAGATCCATGGAATCTTTTTCGCATATTTCCCTATTGAGTTGTATGAGTGGATTGCGAAGTTAGCATATAGCCAAGGAAGGTGGAAGCTCACGGTTCTATTCTGTGGACCCCAGGGTTGGTGCGTAAATTGGAAGCATCGGTGGATAAGATCGTGCACGTTGTTGATCACTAGCTCGATTGGATTATAGGAGGGTTATGAAATTACCTTGATGCTCGGAGCTACGTGAATTGGAAAAACTTAAATAAACGAAGGAAGTAAGGGACGAGAGAATAGCCCTTTTATTTCACCTCCACGAAGGCACGAGGAAGAGCTCGCAAAGGTCTTTCTATGAAGTGTGATAAATTTGATAAGGTAGAAGATTGTTGACACCTAATCCTCAAGAAGATGAACTGATCAGTCACATTCATGTATATAAACAATAGCTACCTAATGAAATAGATGAATCAGTTTTTCTGCCCAGTTTGGAGTTACTCCTGGTCTGACATGGTATCAGAGCCAGTTCTTAAAATAGTCATAACTCCCTTCATTTCTGCTGTTGTCCTCTGTCGTTCTGCCACTGCCTCTGTCCTAAAATTCTCTGCCTCCATTGCATTGCATTCTCCTGAGCACTGCCTCTGTCCTGACATAGTGCTGCCACTACCTCTGGCAGGCACCAACGCATACCATGTCCTGTAACGGTAAGAGGGTCGTGAGCTTCGGTTTCCTTGCACTGTTGTGACAAACATTTTTTTTTCTCTCGCCACTCTGAATGAGGATTCCCCCAGTTCTTGTACAAAGTCGGAGGAAGCAAAGGTTGTGAACTGGCCCGTGTATATTCCGTTCTCGTCCAGGCGATGGTATGTAAACTGTGGAAACGACAGTCTTTCCATATTTTTTCATTTCCAAATAATCATTCAGAGCCCATTGGTACTTGGATTAATTCAACCCAAACCAATCTGCCTGATACTCATCCACCCTTGAATGTACACGCTGGATTTTAGCAACGACATTCGAAATCGAACCCAAAACAGAGCCGACCAATGTCTCTGGTGAGCTAGTCGGGGCAGGAGAGGCTTGGGCATCTACGTCCACAGCATTCTTGGGCTTAGGACTGGCAGTTGCGGGTATAGGAGTAACGGGAGGGAGCTTAATAAAAACCGTATATCTGCCCGCTTTCCCAATCAAAGGAGGGGGGTGTCCATTTTTCCGGTTTGGCTCCGCCATTGTAGTCGCAACCCACTTCCAGACCACCCTAAACCGTGGACTGTATAAACCGTGGACTGAGTTATATTGTGCATAAACCGTGGAGTAAGTTGTAATCTTGTCCTTTTACATCAGTTTGGACTTGGCGGTCATCGTTTCTAGCAGTGTGTGGAAAGATTCAGTCCTATAACTAAGAGCTGCAGTCGATAAGTGCGACATAGATTTTGTTGTGTCATTGTAATAAGTATAAGGTGAAACCGAGTTTGCATCATTGTAATAAGTATTCAGATAATCTTGAAAGTGTTGAAGTTATGTGTGGATGAACAGCTGGTATTATTCTGGATGCTTTTATCTAACATTAGAGGGATTTGAAGAAAATATGGTGCATAAAGTTTTAGCCTTTGAGAATACCTTTTTGAGTGCAATTTCACTTTTTTATCAGTAGAAGTTTTTATGAGCAGAAGTTTTTTTTATCAGCAGCAGAAGTAATTTTTTACAGAATGCATTCAATCATCTCTATGGTAGGAATAGTTCTCACTGGCAAGGAGAACTATCCTGAATGGTCCCGGATGATAAAACACACCCTCATCTTCAATGAGTTGTGGAAAGGAGTGTGTGTCGGAGAAGAAGACAAAGACCCAGTGCAGCCTACATCAGACAAAGAGCTCGTCATTTGGGAAAAAAAGAACAACAAAGCCTATGCATTGATCGCAGCATCTGTAAATGAAGAAGTAAGTCGCCATATTTCATCATATTCAACTGCCTTTGAAGCTTTACAAAAGCTGAAAGAACTCTATGACTCACATTCTGCACTTGAATTTGTTCAGCTCATGATTAAACTCTTCACTCTTGAATTGAAAAATAATGATCCTCTTTCTCTTGCATCTGAAGTAAAATCCATAATGCATGATATCAAATCCACTAAGGTTGAGCTGCATATCCCTCTTATTGCTTTTCTCAAGGCACTCTATCCTACTTACTCCAATTATCTTGAGTCTTTACAAGCAAATGGAAATCTTAAAGATATAACCTTTGACTCTCTTGTGAAAAAGTTTGCTAAAAGAGAGAAAGCCTTTGGAAAGAAGACAGTGCCTGAATCTTTTGAAGAGACTGTGTGCCTTGCTCATAAAGAAAAGCATCCTGCTCAAGACTCTACAAGAGGAAGAGGTGGACGAAGAGGAAGAGGAAGATATTTCAGAGGCAGGGGGGGCAGACATTCTCAAGGAGAAAAGGCAGATCTGCATTACATTCGATGCAATGGAAATGGATCACATGATGCTTCTACATGCAAGCTACCATGGGACAAAATTGAGCAGAAAGGAAACCAGCAGAAAGGTAAAACTGATGATACAGACAAAGGTAAAGCACCTGAATCCGCTCACTATATTGAGGCACAATGTAACATTGGAATAAATGAAGATTTGTTTAATGCTTCAGTTGCTTCTTCGAAAAATGATTGGTTGCTTCATTCAGGAGCAACCTATCATATGACTCATAGGAAAGATTTTTTTGAAGATTTCACTGAAAATTTTGATGGAGCAGTATACTTTGCAGATCAGTCAGAAATCAAGCCATCAGGGCTTGGCACAATCAGGCTTAAACTGCCTGGTCTTCCAGACTTTCTTCTGGATCATGTTCTATACCTCCCACAGCTCAATAGAAACTTGTTGTCCTTGGTCCACATCCGCCAGCAAGGTCACTCCATTCATATGTTTGATGGAAAGCTTGAGGTAAGAAAGGCATCTGACCACTCACTTGTCATGAGGGGAATAGAAGAAGAAAGACTTCTTAAACTACAAGGAACCTCTGCTCATGCACAACATTTCTCATATATTTCTCATCATGAAGAAGGTACACTTCCATCAAGTTTATTATGGCATGCTAGATTTGGACATTTAAACTATGACAGTCTTCGCTTATTGAAGAAAAATGGTGTTGCTGGTTTGCCTACAATTCCTAGGAAACATAAGCTATGTGATGCTTGCATTATAGGAAAGCATAGCAAACAGTCTTTTCATGATTCACATTCAAGAGCACATAGGAAGCTTGAACTCATTCATTCAGATTTATGTGGTCCAATGCCTGTTCCTTCTGCAAATGGAAATAAATATATCATGACATTCATTGATGATTACACCAGAATGTGTTGGGTTTATTTATTGAAGAACAAATCTGATGCTTTTCAAGCATTCAAGAATTTTCATAAGTGGATTGAAAATGATGCACAATCTCATATTGGATCTATTCGCACTGATAATGGAAAAGAATATACATCAAATGAATTTGAAAACTATCTTCGCCAACATGGGATCAAACATCAAACAAATGTGCCTTATAATCCCCAACAGAATGGTGTAGTTGAAAGAATGAATAGAAAAATCTTGAATATGGTACGATCCATGATTTTCTTCAAAAATGTAAAGATAATGTTTTGGGCTGATGCTGTTCTATGTGCTGCATATATAAAGAATAGATGTCCATCTAGTGCTATAAGAAACAAGACTCCTTATGAATTGTGGTATGGACATGTTCCTTCGGTAAAACATCTCAGGATTTTTGGTTCCACCTGTTATGCTTTAATACGAAAGGTACATAGAAACAAACTTGGTGCTAGAAGTCGTAAGTGTATCTTCCTGGGGTATTCAAACACCTCTAAAGAATACCGTCTCTATGATGAAGTAAATAAACATTTTGTTGTATCTATAGATGTCATTTTTCTTGAATCATCCAAATCTGACAGTGTTGTTGAGCGACAACTTGATCGCTTGGATAGATTCACAAAAATGAAATCATTTCAAGAGTTTGATAATCAGATTCCACATCTTGAAGGGGGGATTCCTATACTAGATCAACATGTGGAATCTTCTTCTGAAGAACAATCTCCCTTGCATGAAACTCCAACACCGGATGATCCTTTAAGTGATGTAATTAATAGAATTGGGAGACTCAATCTTGATTCAGTCCCAACTCAATCAACAGAGAAGCCTGGACCATCTCAGAAAGGTCCCCCAAATTGGCTGACAAAGACACTTGAAAGTGTTCATCCTGATGAAATTGGAAAAATAGGAACTAGAAATACAAACCGACAAGATGGAGGTGATGTAGATAACTCTAATTCACCTGTTGATATGGATGTTACTTATGATTGTGAATTGAATTTCTCTACAGATTTTGAACCAACTTCCTTCAAAGAAGCTGCTTCTCATGATGAATGGAAAGAAGCGATGCAAAAGGAGTATGATTCCCTCATAAATAATGGCACTTGGAAGCTGGTTGATCGTCCATTTGGAACCAAACCAATTGGCTGCAAGTGGGTCTACAAGAACAAATACAAATCTGATGGCTCACTTGACAAGCACAAAGCTAGGCTTGTGGCAAAAGGTTTTGCACAGAAGGAAGGGGTCGATTATGAGGAAACTTTTGCCCCCACAGCAAAATGGGCCACCATCCGGACACTCTTTGCACTAGCTGCTCAGAACGGTTGGAAAGTCCATCAAATGGATGTAAAAACTGCATTCTTGAATGGAGATCTAAAAGAGAATGTTTTTATGTCCCAGCCTGAAGGATTTTCTGTGAAAGGACATGAACATAAAGTATGCAAACTTGTGAAGTCCTTGTATGGCCTCAAACAAGCACCACGAGCCTGGTATGAAAAACTAACTGAGAATCTTCTGAAACTCAACTTCAATCATTTTGATCTTGATGATACAACTTTATTTGTCAAGAAATTTGGCAAAACAGTTGTATATATTGTGGTATATGTATATGATCTTTTAATGACAGGGAACAATGAAAGCTATATTGCATCCATAAAGAAAGAATTAGGAAAAAGTTTTGAAATGACTGATTTGGGCTATGTTCATTACTATCTTGGCATTGAAGTAACCCAACATCCAAAATCCATATTTCTTTCTCAAAAGAAATACATTGGAGATTTGTTAAACAGATTTGGCATGACAGAGTGCAATCGTCTTTCTACTCCAATGGAACAAAACTTGAAGCTCACATCTATTGAAGGAAAGGAATTTGAGGATGCAACAAAGTATAGACAGCTTGTAGGAAGTCTCATCTACCTCACTACTACCAAACCAGACATTTCATTTGCTATTGGAATCCTCTCCAGGTTTATGAAAAAGCCTTGTGAGGGACATTGGTTTGCTGCAAAAAGAGTTCTAAGGTACTTGAAGGGAACTCAAGACCTTGGGATCAAGTATACACAGGTGGACGACTTCAGCTTGATTGGATACTCTGATTCAGACTTCGATGGAGACAAAGAAACTGGGGTATCTACTTCAGGATATGCTATGAGTCTTGGATCACGAGCTGTCTCCTGGAGATCACACAAACAATCAGTTCCAGCAGATTCCACAACAGAAGCAAAATATGTGGCAAGAGCTGAAGCAACGAAAGAAATTGTGTGGCTCAGGAAAATTCTTGAAGATTTGCAGGTAAAACAAGTACAATCAACTCCACTCATGATTGACAACACCTCTGCAATGAAGTTGGCCAAGAACCCAAAGTTCCATGATCGTACTAAGCACATCAATACTAAATATCATCTGATCCGACATCATGTTGAGGCCAAAACAATCCATCTCCGTCATTGTTCCACAAATGAGCAAATTGCAGACATCTTCACCAAAGTGCTTGGAAGAGAAAAGCTTGAAATATTCAGAACGATGCTTGGACTCACCAACATCCCTTCAGATTAAGGGGGGGAATGTTGACACCTAATCCTCAGCGGTTGGGTGAACCTGGAATGTGAACAGTCATCAAGAAGATGAACTGATCAGTCACATTCATGTATATAAACAATAGCTACCTAATGAATAATCAGTTTTTCTGCCTAGTTTGGAGTTACTCCTGGTCTGACAAAGATTATGCACATACCACCCCCACCCACACCACCACTAGCTTCACCGCTTTCACCTCCATTGTCACCTATACCACCGCCACCACCACCGCAAGTCAATATAGTGAGCACGATAAAGTTTCTTGTGTTCAAGGGAGTAGGAAATGAGGATCCGAACCAGTTTTGGTTCATGATAAGAGCTGTATGGGAAGCACAAGGAGTTATAGATGAAAATATAAAGAAAATTACACTGGTTAGTGCCCAGAAAGACTGCGCACTGACCTATTATATTAAGAGTTCTACTAACAATTTTAATGCAGGAATCGTGAATATCCAAATTGCTCTACAGAAAGAATTTAGTGGGCTGAAGCCAGAGGCGTAGTTGATCATTGGATTCAAAGAGATGACAATGTTATCAGGTAAGACTCCTTGGGAGCTAGATCAGAGGCTGAAGTGTACAATTTGTGAAGCTAATATGACTTTGATGGATGGATAGCACCGCGAATGGTTTGTAGCATCGTTAATGCCACATCTGAGGAGCTCGTTGTCGTTGTAGAAGTTAACGACTCGGGCAGAGGCCCTAGAGATCGCAATGACACTTCATGAGACCCTAATACAAGATCCTAACTTGGGATTTTAGTAGATCCATGTGCAGTTGAAAAACTTATGCCTTGAGATGCAGAGTTTGAAACAGGATAGGATAGCTCAACCAAAAGTGCACGAAAATGTGGGGTGCATAAAATGCAAGGGTCAGGGTCATGATAAGGACCACTGCCTGGTGTTCACAAATTACCTTGCAGGAGGAGGACATATGCCGTTAAGGCTAGAAGTACAAGCAGGACCTAGCGTGACACCTACTTTGTGGTGCGATGTGTCAAATAGGTGGAAAGCATGCTATAGACAACTGTCATTTGCTACAAAAGTATACACAAAATTTGCAACAATTGTTCTCTAATTTTTATAGGTCGGTGGGACATGATGAGTGCACTTGTAGAAGTTATGAGGTGATGATGGATAGAACTACCACCTACAGGGTTCTAGCCAAAACACGGCCCCTAGACCAGAATGCAAGAGTGGCGTGAATCGGATTTCAGGGGCGCGGACGAGGCTGAGGTGGCAGAGGACCTGGAAGAGGTTGTGGACAGTTTATATGCTACAATTGCAAAGGGCCAGGACATTACGCCCATGATTGTACAAATCCAATGCATCCATCATGTCTATATTGTACCTTGTTAGTTCATGAGATGAAGGATTGTCCTAGCTGATAGCTAGGATACGTAGTAAGGGAGCGCTACCACCTCCCCTGACTTAGAACCTGCATATGATGAGGTCTAAGCTACGCGAGGAAGATCCAAATGTGGACATTGTGCTCCAAAGTGGAATCGCAATGGGAGATGATAAAGGAAAACAACTCGAAGATAGTACTTTGGTTCACAAGGCTCTAACAAAGAAGCAGAGTTTGATTTGGAGCATGCTAAGGAAACCTTCATGGAAGCTAAGAAGAGTTTCACTGATGCCTCCACTTTCGGAAGAAAAGATAGATCGGAGCCAGAAATGGACCCATCTATTCTTACGATGTTCCTGGAAACATGCCTGAAGCTACTACGTGATAGTAAGGCTATAAAGGGACTACAGGAACTCATTAACAGATGTGCTAGGACCGTTCTAGGAGAACCACATGTAGTCTGGAAGATTGGAATGAATAAGACAAGGATGGGAAGAGAAATGAAGTTAATCACGCAAATTGGAGAATATGAGATGGACCAAGTAATTCTGGATTTAGGATTAGACATGAATGTTGTGTCAAAGTAGACACGGGAGCGCATGGGGAGGCCCATGTTGCAATGGTCTCCTATTCACCTGCAAATGGCAAACCAGCATAAGTTAACACCTATGGGAAGATTGTAGGGAATCATTGTGGATATTGAGGGAGTGAGTGTGGAAGCAGAATTTGAAGTAATAGAGATTGGTGATGATAGCAATCCCTACCTCGCACTCTTAGGAATTGATTGGGCCACTGACATGAATGGGGTGATTAATGTGAAGAAGTGCAAGATGATGTTTGAAAAGAAGTCTCTACGTGCAGTTATACCTTTGGACCTTGCGGAAGGATCGCGCTATACAGAGCCAATGTGCGACTATGAAAGTGACGATGATTTGGATAGCATCTATAAAATAACCACATGAGAGAAATATTAGGTAAATCCCACCACGGACGGATGGATCTCATGGGAGCATGAAAGCTCCTGTACATCAGATTATTATGAGGAGATAGTGCAATGGTAGAACTAGTTACACGAGGTAACCATGCTGAACTGTAATATGATGACAAGATCGTTGCGTTACGTACCGACAGAAGTAAGGGATCTACCTACTTATGATGGGTTAAGTGAGGTAGATACTTTCCTGGATAAGTTTGAAAGAGAGGTGCCAGAAAAGTAATGTTTCCAGGCCTTGAATTGGGTACTGTGTGCTAGGCCTGCGAGGTGGTGGGGTATGCACAAGTGAAGCTTCGAAGATTGGCATGCATGTAGGAGGATGATGTGCACATTATTTGGGAAGCCTGAAGTGCGATTGGCCGATAAATACCATGGACAGGATCGTCTATGCACGCATCTGTCTAGGTGGGTATAGGCATATGGCAAACAACCTAGGCTGATGCAAATGAACTTCACATTGGGAGATATGGTCAATAAGCATGTGTTGGGGGAGGGGAAATGCGCCAACAACTCCTCAATTTGGAATGATAGAATGTGGAGAGAACGATCGCGCAGAAGGTTATCCATGTGGAAGCATTTAAATAGGTGTGTGAAGCACTAAAGAAGGTATGTAGTGTGCAGCGAAGTGATTGGGACATTCACGTACCAATAGTTTTATGGGATTATATGACAATGTGCAAGAAACTGATGGGACAAACGCCTTATAGGCTAGCCTATGGAGTGAACATTGTAATGCCGATGGAGCATATCATGCCTAGTTCACGCAGAGCAGTGCCCATGGATATGACGGATCACAGAGCCTTGGAAGAAGGGATAACGCAGTTGGAAGAACTCGAAGAATAATTCTTGGGACCTGATGAAGAGATTCAACGGGGTGACCTTAGGTTCCAAGCACTCATGAATGAAAGAGCTCAGTTGAGGGAGAAAAGTGCCATGGCGGAAGTAGAAGTCCAGAAGCTTGAGGAAGAAATAAAGAGGGACTTTCTTGATAAAAATATCATGGTAATAGAACAAGATGAGCACGATTACGTTGATAAACCTGCGGACTACTACCAAGTGATATTGGTTTAAGGCATTGGATGGGACTGTATGTTATTAAGGAAACCACAGATGGTGGCACAGTGTAGTTGATGAAGTTAAAAGGTGAACTCTTTCTTGGAAAAGTAAATGGTAGTTGGTTGAAATCGTATACAGGTGGTTCGGCTAGCTGACTAGCCACATGAAGCATAGTCTTAGCACTCCAAGCAGCTGAAAGGAGGCATGGGACTATAAACTACTCTGCGGGGGAGCCGTGCCATGTCAAGACTACATGCAGGAGCGAAGTGTCATAGGGTTCGCGATAGTGCAAGGGTAGTTGCACTGTTGCGCGGGTTCACTGGAAAGTGACCATTATAGTCACTATTCACGATGTGATGCTTGGTTTGAGACCAAATGGAGTGGACGATAGGAATTTTAGGCAAGTTTTATGGGCTATATTTGGGAAAATATTCTGCCAAGGGAGAATTAATGGACCAAATTTGGGGGGAATGGTCGAATTCGAATTCAAAAGGCACTATAAATTGTAAATGGTTGCCCAGCAAACAACACTTGGCCATTTGATAATTGACCTATTGTGCATCCTAAGATTCTGTAACTCTAACCTATTTGATTCTTTGAAGTTAAAGGCATTATTTGATCACCCACCTAAACCGTTGAGAGATTTGTGGAACAGCAGTATGACCATGCTAGAGGAAACCATGGATATTAGAGAGATGACCATTGAAGAGGCCATGCAGGCCACGATGTTACGAGATGCCCCAAAAAGTGGTGGGATAGTTGCAGAAATCTCTAAATTTCCATGAACACCGAGGCCCAAGAAATAAAAGTTGCCTATGGTACAAGTGCACATGTCCCCTAGAAATCTGCTACGAGCTAAAATGACCATAGAAGAAAAGGGGAAGCAGTTAATCTGGAAACTGATGAGGAGGAGGAAGACATTGACAACATCCTGATAGAAGAGGAGGAAGACAAAGACATGGAGGTGGAAACTGAGGGTGCAAACACTCTAACCAAGTTGCCCGCATATGTTCCTTCATGGAAGGGGAAGGAAAAGGTGCCTAAGGACCTAGATGAGAGCAAGAGCTCCCTGCAAACTCCGCTAGTAACCAATGATATGTTTTTTGAAGGAGTGGACTTGGGATGGGTGTTGGGTCTCAAGTTTGAAGATTGGGATCTCACAAACCACAATAAATTCCCACACTTGGCAACGACATAGCTCATGAGGCTGAAGACAAACACTACGGCGAGAGTTATAGAGTTGGATCCGCACAAGTGGTTGCACGGGGTAGAGGAAGTAAGGTTGTTAAGCCTGCTCTGGGTGCGCATTGCCATCGCACCCCAATAACTATCTTTGTCATCAGGAAGCTACTCTGCTTGGTGCATGATGGGTGATTGTGGCTGGAGGAGCCCATCCCCATCACGGACCACCTAATTCATAGAATTACTTGACTCCCTTCTAAGGGGGAGGAGCCAACTGATATTTCAGAGGGTAAGAGAAATGACTTGGCCATCGCGGAGGCCATGAAGGAAAAATTCAAGATAGAGAAAAAAAGGAGAGGGTATGCAATCTCCAATATCAACAATAAGATAGTCAGAGTTGTGACTCAGATACTGGCTAGCAAGATTATGTGGAAGTTCCGCGTAGATGAGGTACCGACATCAGTGGTTGCACTTGGTACGCAGTGCACAGAGGGGGTCCAGTTTAACTAGTTAGAGTACTTGTGCAAGGAGTTACTAGAGAATTTCCACAAGGCACAAGAACAAGGGAAGACCTTCCACTATGCATGGCTTCTACTATCCATAGTGCTTGTGGCTTGGGAAGTGCTTGAGGATATCCAGTTCCCCATGATTAAGAAGGATATTCTAGAGGCAACGAAGTATGCTTCGCTATGGTCCACTAAAGATGTGCAGAGGATCTGAGATAGTAATATATTCTGGGTGTTCAAGGAGATGAACATCAAAATGGGGATTAACCACAATCTGTGGTTATCACCCACTGTCTGTAATAGTCTACAAAGCTTCGTAGAGTTCAAGGCAGACTTCCATCACGTGTATATAAGGGTGTGCAAGGACCTCGCGAAGAAGTGGAAGGAGCTCCCATACCTAGCCATGCATGATGTCATATTCACTATACTTGAGTCGGGGCCATGGGAGTGGCATGCTCCTGCTAGCTCTGCGGTGGAATTGGATAAGTCCGATGCATAAAGGAAAAAGGATGAAAAACTATGGATGGCATAGTTGACAGAGAAAAGAAGGAACGAAGCAACAACGGTCAAGTCACAGGAGGTGCGGTACACTAATAAGGTAGCAGAAAAATAGCAGAGGGCAGCAAAAAAGGAGCATGAGGGCCATAAGTCACCCTTGCCTGAACAGGAGCCTGAAACAAAGTAAGGTAGTGCAGACCCACAGATAGCATCCACACAGCTGAAGTGGCAGTGCCCAAGAGAATAGATGGGGCAGTGAAAGAAGTCAAAAGCTTCCAAGACTTCTTTCGACTTGATCACCCTCACTGAGGGGGATCTACATAACATAGGCTAGATGGTGCGTGATGTCACCACGGAGGCTCTCCAACAGTTCGCAAAGGAAAATCAGATGGTATTAGTGCCCCTTCGAGCACAGATACAAGATTTGCAAGTGCGAACTCCCTATAGCACGATGAGGCCATAACACATAATGGGCAGTTAGTGCAGGTCACTAAAGAGGCCTCCTAGATGATCCCTGAGTTGGCCATCCCAGCAGAGGCATGCATCCGGCAATAGGGGTGTGCAAGGCGCAAGAAGAAATGGTTGAGGTTCAACTAGAGATGAAAATTCAAAAAGTTGAGCTGCAGCTGAAGGCGCAACCTTCAACTCCACCAGAGGTGAAGGAACAGTGCGCCAGCACCATCACAACGGGAACAGAGGAGATTAGTAGTGCAGTGAAGCACTACATCAAAATTTTCGAAGAGTCGTTCGAGGTCCTCACCACGCTTTAGGAGGACCCGAACATACAAAACTTAGAGAAAGAGGTGCATGAGCTGCAGCAAAGATATGATGATATAAAAGGGACCGAGCAAACCCTGGTCCTTACACCGAGGCTCATGTGGATGCAAGAGGCAAAAGTGCTCAAGGAGTAGGTAGATGCAGCACAAAAAAGGGAAGTGGTTTTGAACGTGCACGTCCAACCATGGATTGATGATGCCTTCGTCATTACAGCCTCAATCAAAGGACAGATGTAGGGAACGTAGGAGCAGATGTAGGGAAGCAGTTCAGGTACAACAGTCTCCGAACAGCACATCTAGGAGGTACAACAGGCAGTCGCTCAGTGCGCTACTAACCTTGCATAGGTCCACGCAGAGTTGGGAGGCCTCCACGTGAAGATCTTCGCACCGACAGAGTGACTCGAGGGTGAGTCACGATGTTTATGTTGGGGGCCTGTTGGGCGCAGGATCCCCTAAGGCAAGTTTTGGGGCTTAAAGCCCAAATTTTGACTAAATCCAATGTAAAGATAAGCTGGCTTGTGGGTGGAGAGCACGAGCTTGTAAATGAGTGATAGGGTTGTCCACCCTCATTTTTGTAATGTAATGTCAGCTTTATTGATCTACCCATGGTCCGCGGACCATGGGATTGTATAAATAGAGCGAGGCTTTAAGCTGTAATAAAAGGGGATCTAAGGATGCAATAGAAGGATGAAGAATTGAGCCTTATATAAGTGTAGAGTCGAGTCATTGGGTGGTATAGTATGAGAAGGGTCTGTAGCTGAGTGTGCAGAGGCCTTGTTGGGTAGCGGAAGTCCCACCAACATTTACAAGGTGCGAAGCTAGACATTTTGGCTAAAGTTAGAATAAAGACTCTACTGAATGTGCAGAGAGCAAATTGTAATAGGTTGAGTCAAAAGGTAGTCCACCCGAAAACAATGTAAAAGGATGTAACTAGGGTCGGCTTGCATAGGGGGTCGCGGGCCAAGGGAGGGTATAAATAGAGCGAGGCTCTATGGGTAGGAGGAATAGAATTTTTATAGCATGAAATGTAATGGGTACTTAAAGTAGAAAGATCAAGAGTGTCTATAATCCGATTCGAGGGTTAGGTAGTAGGTAGAGGCTCTATAGTTGTGTGCATAGAGGCCTAGAAAGTCTGCAGCTGTGTGCGCGGACCCTTGCAACTAAGTGCGTGGGGTAGATCTGGATGTATTGGTGAAGAATAATAATAAAGATAAGTTTGCTTCTATAATTCTGTATTATCACGCATCTGTCTTTATGATTTACATTCCTATATCTGGTTAATGCAAATGTGATGAATGTATTCGAATCTAGGTTCATTTTGTGCACAAATAAGTTATGTTGGTTAAATGTTTGCTTAAAGACCTTGTTGAATAGTTCTGAATCATAAATGCTTCCCTCAAGTAGAATAGTGCATGAATAAGAAAATTATAATCACCCTAGATCAGCGTGAAGGCCAAGCAGTGCAGAGTTATAGAACAGTGTTTGAACCCTCCAGTACACATCTAGACATCCCTAGGGTGAGGAAACTTGGTTCCAACACCCTCCCTTACTACCTAAGGTGAGACCTTAGTCTGCACTCCACGGACTGTTGCCGAAAGGGCAGGTAGCTGCAGGATTTGTTTGGCTAAATAACTCTTCTGAACCTGGTTTAGGCCCAAACAAGCCAACAAATGGTTTCATTGCTGGGAGGTAGTCGACAAAGCCATGTCCGAGCAGCATATTATGTTGGGGGAGCTACGTCAGTAGCTACAGACACTAGGGATCCATGTTGCGACAACAAGTGCAAGTAGTACTGCAAGGGGTTCTGGCATGTCAGCTGCAGAACCTTTATTGAAGTCCCAAGTCACCTATTATGTTGCAATTCTTGCAGGTGCATTGATCACTGACAACACGGAGGACAAAGTTGTGTTGGGACGACTTACAGGACTGGGACTCAACATAGCCGCTTTACCACGCAAAAGCTTGTACCAACTCTAGGATGACGCCAAGATAGAGCTCCGCACTAGGGAAGGCCATGCCAAACAAATATTCTAGGAGCAAAAAATAAATCTCAAATAGTTGCACCTCCAAAGGGACAAAGCTGTTACCCATAACCATCAAATGCAGCAGCTTGTTGCGGAGGCTTGCTCAAGTGCCCTAGAGTTGGAGATTGGGGTTGATCTCCCTATTGAGACCCAAATTCAGAAGCTGGCTTCTAGGTTCTGTAACGCTAAAGAGGAGGCCACACAGATCCACTAAGAGCTTAGTGTGCAAATCACAGAGTTACAAATGAAGGCTCAGCCAACAATGCCCCCTGAGATCATTGAGCAGCGAAAGATCATCATAGTCGCTCATGAAATGCTTACAAGAACAATGAAGGAATGTTTGGATTTATTCACACAGTTGACTGTCACACTCACGACCCTTCAGGAGGACCCAACACTTCAGCACTTGGAAGCCAAAGCTCGGGAGCTTCAAGAAGCTTATGACAGGACCAAAGGAACTGCATGGATGGTTTCTATCACACAGCGCTTGGCTAAGATAAGGAAGCCCAGGACCTAAAGATCCAAGTTGACATGGCTCGAAGAAAGGTAGCCATGATTAAAGAGCATCTCCAACCATTACTGGATGAGGCATTTTTAGTTTCGACCACCATTGAGCACTGAGTAGCTCAGATGCAAAGCAAGTACACCACCATTGAGACAACGCCGCCCGAGACTGAGTTGACGGTTGCACATGTGGAATTGATGCAATGGATGACAGAAGAAATTTTTGTTGGAACAAGTGAGGCATAGAGGATGCTCACTGCCCTCCGCGTGAAGATTGGCATACTAGCCAAGTGACTCGGGACAAGTCACGATGATTGTGTTGGGGAACTGTTGGGTAGCAGAAGCCTTGCGCAATGGTTACAAGGTGTGAAGCTGGACATTTTGGGTGAAGTTAGGATAAAGACTCCACCGAATGTGCAGAGCACGAATTGTAATAGGTTGAGTCAAAGGGTAGTCCACCCGAAAATAACGTAAAAATATGTAACTAGGGTTGGCCTGCGCAGGGGGTTGCAAGCCAAGGGAGGGTATAAATAGAGCGAGGCTCTATGGGTAGGAGGAATATAATTTTGATAGCATGAAATGTAATGGGTACTTAAAGTATAAATATCAAGAGTGTCTGTAAGTCCAATCCAAGGGTTAGGTAGTAGGTAGAGGCTCTACAACTATGTGCGTAGAGGCCTAGAAAGTCTGCAGCTGTGTGCACGGACCCCTGCAGTTGAGTGCGCAAGGTAGATCTGGATGTATTGGTGAAGAATAATAATAAAGATAAGTTTGCTTCTGTAATTTTGTATTATCGCGCATCTGTCTTTATGATTTACCTTTCTATATCTGGTTAATGCAAATGTGATGAATGTATGCGAATTTGGGTTCATTTTGTGCGCAAATAAGTTATGTTGGTTAAATGTTTGCTTAAAGACCCTATTGAATAGTTCTAAATCATAACTAACTCATTCAATTAGAATAACGCATGAATAAGAAAATTATAATCAGCCTGGATCAGTGGGAAGGCCAAGTAGTGTGGAGTTATAGAATAGTGCGCAAACCCTCCAGTACACATCTAGACATCCCTAGGGTGCGGAAACCTAGTTCTAACACCCTCCCTTTCTACCTCGAGTGAGACCTCAGTCTGCACTCCATGAGCTATTTTCGAAAGGGCTGGTACTTGCAGGATTTTTTTGGCTAAATAACTCTTCCGAACTTGGGTCAGGCCCAAACAAGCCAACATGCCTAGTAGTCCACAGCTGAGTTCGCAGGGCAGGTCGATTCTATAACCAATTGAAGCATTAATAAAGAGAATTTTTATACCATTCCTATGTAATTTTTTACTATTTTCTGCATTGAATGTATTGGGTATAAATTACATTTATGTTTTTTATATGATGCACGAACATATATGATTGTGTTGATTAAGTGAATATAAGATAGAGTATCTGTTTACGCAAGTTAACTAACAGTTATAAGGAGATAAGTAAGACATGTGGTGTAACTTGGGGAAATAGCATAGATCACTACCTTAGTAGTGCGAAAGCACCTCAGCCCCTGGTTAAGGCTGCACGAAGGTGATTATAATAGATCACGAAGGCCTCGCAGGTCAGGGAAGTGCATCAAGTAACCTTCACAAAGGTATTCACAGCTGGACTAAATCGACCCCTCAGACATCTCAAGGGTGTGGAAACTTGGTTCCAACATCCCCCCATACTTCTTTAGGTGATACCTCAGTCCAAACTCCACGGGCTTTTGCCGAAAGGGGCAGTAGTGTAGGGATTTGTTTGGATAATTAACTCTAAACCTAGGTTAGGCCCCCTTAAGCCAACACATATCCTCAAAATGTCTATCCACGGCATGTATAGAAAAAATTTGTGCCTCAGGCAATCCTTCCTCCAAATTAGTAGGTTCCTCCCCTATTTCGATGTGTGACAGATGGTTTGGTCCCACGTTCAATCGTCCAGGCTTCACAACAACTTCAAAATTGTATTCTTGGAACAATAAAAGCCATCTGCAAACTCAACCCCCCAACACATGCTTATTAACTAGGTACTTTAGCGCGGAGTGATCTGTATACATCTTAAAGTGACCTCCTAGTAAGTAGTGTCGATACTTCTGGAGCACATACACCATATCTAGCCTGTCGTGCTAAGTGGTGGAATAGTTCTTCTCTACTTTGGATAATATGTGGTTTGTGAATGTGATAGGGTGGTCCAAGCCTTCTCTGCCATCCTATGTTAGCACTGCCCCCAGCACTATACACGATGCGTCGACATGTGCATGAAACTCTTTCTTTGTGTTCAGGAAGACTAGAATCAGCATGGTAATCATCTTTTCTTTCAATATATCCAAGTTTTTCTTACAGTCATTGTTCCAACAGAACGTGACATCCTTCTTCAACAAGTTTTCCATTTGTGTGGTGATCTAGGAATAGCCCTTGATAAACTTTTGCAATATCTCGTATGTCGCAGAGTAGTGCACAACTGTTTCACACTCCTCGGCACTTCCAAGTTCAGAATCACCATGATCTTCATGGGTTCTACCATCAACCCTTGTCTGCAAACCACATGCCCCAAAAGGTTCCCAGAAGGAACACAAAATAGACACTTCTTGAGATTGAGCACGATCTGGTATCTTCGACATGTATCAAACATCAAGCGAAAACTTACTACATGGCTCTTAAGCAGCCCAAATACAATCCAGTCATCAAAATAGAACTCCAGGAACTTATGAATAAATTCCTTGAATGCCACAACAACCACACATGAAAAGATAGCAGGCGCATTCTTCAGCCAAACAACATTACAGTATATTGAAAGCAACCTCACTCAGTTGCGAATGTTTTCTTGCTCCTATCCTCCAGCACGATTTTGATTTGGTGGTACCCAGAGAAACCATCAATGAAAGAATATGCTTCCTGCCCAACTACATTGTCCAAAACTTCATCCGCGAAAGGAGTTGGGAAAGGATCATCAACAGAAGTTTCATTTAGTTTTCTGAGATCCATGCATATGCTTATCTCATCCTTTTGCTTCTTCTCTTGCACCACCATTGGACTTACCCAATCAGATTCCTCCACAGGCTCAATGATACCTGCTACTAGAATTTTGTCTAGCTCTTCGCCGACCTTCTCTTTGTATTTCCGGTTTAGGGGGTATGCCTTTCCTTGACTGGATTTGCGTCAGGATTTAATGTGATTTTCATCACTCCCAGATCTCGAATTATTCCTTTCCAATCCATAAACTTGGTCAGGAATAAGTCTTGATATTCACTGAGTAATTTAGTGAACTTATCCACCATTGCATCATCCCAGAGTCTCCAATCTTTGCGAATTTGGGTTCTGCCTCGATACCAATGTTCACCTGTTTAGTTCTCACCAGCAGGGTTATATTAGGGTTCTCAATCTATGGTCCCTAAACCTCGCAGTGGCCTTATATTTCTGGAATGTTGATCTTCTATGGATCTTCATCCTCTTCTTTAGTAATTACATTATAACACTCTAGTGTGTAACTCGTCTGAGTAGCCCATTCAGGCTGCGTCATGTCTAAAGGATCATGCAGTATCATGAAGATGGCCTCTTTCACCTCTTGTAGCACTTCATCAATGCTATCAAATCCATCCTCAAAACTGAAGGTCATCATGAATCCTTCACGTAGGATATCCCATTCACGTGTCCCATGGTAGAGCTCTGTTTCTATATACCAATTCATTGGGATAACATCTAGGGTATGATAGAATAGGTGAACCCAATCAAGTTTTGGTTTTTCTCCATAGGCCTGTTTCCATTTAGCCAAATGCGTGCGCAGATCATTCTACCCATCGTACTTGTCTGTTAGTCACATCTTAGGCTTCCCAAGTCATGCTCTCATCATCCTCCTATATTCGTGCCAATCATCAAAACTTCCCTTGTGTGGACCCCACCATCTTGGGAGCATAGTGCGCAGTACCCAGTCCAAGGCCTAAAAGCATTTCTTTTCTGGTACCTCCCTTTCAAATGCATCCAAAAAAGTATCTACCTCAGTTAGACCATCATAAGTAGGCAGATTCCTTTCCTCTGATGACACACAATGCAACGACCGAGTCATCATATTACAATTCAGCGTAGTTACTTCCTCTAAATGATTATGTCAACGTTCTATTTCCTCGTAGGAATCTGAAGTGCAGGAACTCTCATGCTCCCATGTAATCCATCCATCCATGGTGGGATTCACCTAGTCTTGGTTTCGCACTATTATCTTATAGATGCAATCCAGATCATCATCACTTTCACAGTCATAGATTGGTCTCGTATAGCGTGATCCCTTAGCAGGATCCAGGGGTATTATTACGTGCAGTGATTTCTTCTCAAATATCATCTTCCACTTCTTCAGATTGATTACCCTATTCATATCAATAGCCTAGTCAATTTCCAAGAGTGTAGGGTAGGGATTGTTGTCATCCAAAATATTCGTTACTTCAAAATCTGCCAGCGTACTCGCTCCTTCAATATCCACGGTCACTCGTTGCAACCACCCCTTGGGTATGATTTTCTGCTGATTCACCATCCTTAGCTAAATCAGAGACCATTGTAGCGCAGGTCACCCGATTCACTCCCAAGTCTTCTTTGGTAGTACATTCACATCTAATCCCAAATCTAGAATGAATTGATCCATTTTGTATTCTCCAATCTACGCAGTGAGTCTCATTTCACGCCTCGTCCTTGTCTTATGCTTTCCGATCTTGTAGACTATGTGTGGTTCACCTGGCACAATCCCAACACATCTATAGATAAGTTCATGTAACCCTTTCATAGCCTTACTATCACGCAATAACTTCATACAGGTTTCCAGGAAAGTAGTGAGCATAGAGGGTCCCATCTCTGGCTCAGGTTTATCCTTGCTTCCGCAAGTGGAGGCCTTGGAAAAGCTCTTCTTATCTTCCATGAATGCTTTGTGGGCATGCTCAAAATCGAACTTAGCCTCTTTCTTCAAGGCTTTGTGAACCCATGTTCTATCCTCCGACTCTTTCCCCTTGTCATCTCCTATCATGATTCCACATCGGAGCACTATATTTACATTTGGATCTTCCTTGCCCACCTCAAACCTCATCATCTACAAGTTCTGAGTCATGGGAGGCGGTAGCACTCCTTTTTCACGTATCCTGGCTATCAACGTTGGACAATATTCTGTTTCATGATCAAATAGTGTGTAAATCCTGCACGACAGGTGCGTTGGATAAGTGTAATCGTGGGCATAGTGTCCTATCCCTCCACAATTGTAGCAAATCAATTGTTTGTGACCTCTACCAGGTCCTCCTCGGCCTCGCCTGCACCCCTGAAATCCCGTCCACACCATCCCTGTATTCTGGTCAACGAGCTACGTCTCTGCCTAGACCCTGTAGGTAGGAGTCCTATCCATCATCAATTCATAGCTCCTACAAGTATGCTCATCATGTCTCATCGATCTACAAAAGTTGTAGAACAACCGTTGTGGAGTTTGTGTGTACTTCTGTAACAATTTGCAATTATCTGTGGCATGTTTTTTGGCTATTTGATAGATAACGCACCACAGAGCAGGCGCCGCGCTAGGTCTTACTTGAGCTTCCTGCCTTCAAGGCATCAATCCTCCTCGTACAAGGTAATTTTTAAAGAATGTGCAATGGTATTTGTCATGACCCTCACTCTTTCATTTCACGCACCATACCTCTTCACGTACCTCTGGCCAAACCGTCCTATCCTACTTCAAGATTTGCATCTCAAGGCACAGATTCTTCAGCTCCGCGTGGATCCGCTGAACTCCTAGATTAGGATCTTGCATCAAGGTCTCATGTAGTCTCATGGAAATCTCCAAGGCCTCTGCCTGAGTTATTATCTTCTGCTGTGACAGCACACTTCTTATGTGTGGTAGTTGTTAGCCTCCTGCTGCAGCAGGTTAATCATCTTTCATGATCGACATTTTTACATGCCAAATATGTCATACTTTGCTTGCTGCAATGCTCCATATTTGCTACAGATGGCCAGAGAAGTATCCATGAGAGTGTGCTAGTCTAAATGCCACTACTATGTATCATTTTTTATGAGTTGATACATTTTGATGACTTTTCAGCTAAGGGAGGTCCAAACAGCTTAATCTTGGTCTCCCTAGGTTTCAATTTCCTGTTGTAGAATATAGAGAATGAATATCTGTCCAAACAGCTTAATCTTGGCAGATTTGTAGATAGGTAGAGAAACAAGGGTGCTCAACAGATTAATATGAGCCCCTGGATGCAATAAGTGTAGTTGTAGATAAGAGGACAGCAAGAAGAAAAGAACAAAAAGCTAGGTATGCTAGTTCAAGTGGACCCAAACCAAAAAGAAGAGAAAATGCTAGGTGAATAGGCCGGGTAGGTAGCTTTGTGGTTGTAGAATCATGGCTTGTGATCCATTTCATATTTTCAAGTGTTATATCTATCATATCACAAGTTGAAGACAGTTGTTCAGTTGGAGGAGTTCAAGAAATGCATGACTAACTTCCCCCTTCTTCCTCTCCCCCAAATCACTCACTAACTTCCCCTAAAGAGGTCAAGATCTGCTTGATACCTCTTAGATTCATCATTCTCCATATCATCTGCCTTGGTGAAGATCTGCTTCACTAAAGGAATGTTCACACTTCTTCTATCAGTCATTTTCCCCCATTGATAACCTAAGACTTCATTCTTAGCGCTTTTTCTCATCAATATCATATTAACTACTAACTTTATTATGTAACTCCCTATCTCTTTTCCCTTCCCCTACTAAAACCATCTCTATAACTCCCCTATATACTTATCCCCTCCCCTTGGTTGAAAAATAACCATATACATCCTTGGGAATTGCTAAGTTTATCTGAAACTCAGCAAGAACCCTCATTGACCCCTCTGACCATCTTCCAAATGCATAAGGACTCATTCCTTTGCATAGTTTCGCTTCATATGTACAAAAATCATCTCTTTGGCCTTGGTATGCCTTTATAAGGCATGAAACCCTCTTTGGCCACTAAACCCCTCTCAAAACCACATCACTTTCCCCCTAAGTGCCTTTGGACTCCTTCCAAGGCATAAGAATACAAAAACCATGCAAAAACCATGAAAAACCTTCAAAAAAGGATAAAATCCTCCCTTTTTGGCTATCGGACCCCTTCTGATGCCTTAGTATCCATGCCAAACTATAAAGGAACCCTTCCGATTTCCCAAAAGGCTTGGCAGTTCACAAAAACATGGGCTTGATATAATAAAGTTTCATTTGGACCCCCTCTGATGCGATATCGCTATCGGGAGGGGTCAATCATATGTTTAAAACATCATATATAAACCCCTCCAAATTCATTTGCCTTGCCTTTTCATAAAAAGCATGCTTCGATGAGATAAATATCTATTTGATCCCCCTCCGATGCGATATCGCTATCGGGAGGGGGCAGTGGCATATATAAGCAACTAAGTGCGTGGGGTAGATCTGGATGTATTGGTGAAGAATAATAATAAAGATAAGTTTGCTTCTATAATTTTGTATTATCACGCATCTGTCTTTATCATTTACATTCCTATATCTGGTTAATGCAAATGTGATGAATGTATTCGAATATAGGTTCATTTTGTGCACAAATAAGTTATGTTGGTTAAATGTTTGCTTAAAGACCTTGTTGAATAGTTCTGAATCATAAATGCTTCCCTCAACTAGAATAGTGCTTGAATAAGAAAATTATAATCACCCTAGATCAGCGTGAAGGCCAAGCAGTGAAAAGTTATAGAATAGTGTTTGAACCCTCCAGTACACATCTAGACATCCCTAGGGTGAGGAAACCTGGTTCCAACACCCTCCCTTGCTAGCTAAGGTGAGACCTTAGTCTGCACTCCACGGACTGTTGCCGAAAGGGCAGGTAGCTGCACCATTTGTTTGGCTAAATAACTCTTCTGAACCTGGTTTAGGCCCAAACAAGCCAACAAATGGTTTCATTGCTGGGACGTAGTTGACAAAGCCATGTCCGAGCAGCATATTATGTTGGGGGAGCTCCGTCAGTAGCTACAGACACTAGGGATCCATGTTACGCCAACAAGTGCAAGCAGTACTGCAAGGGGTTCTGGCATGTCAGCTGCAGAACCTTTATTGAAGTCCCAAGTCACCTATTATGTTGCAATTCTTGCAGGTGCATTGATCACTGACAACACGGAGGACAAAGATGTGATGGGACGACTTATAGGACTGGGACTTAACATAGCTGCTTTACCACGCGAAAGCTTGTACCAACTCTAGGATGACGCCAAGATAGAGCTCCGCACCAGGGAAGGCCATGCCAAACAAATATTCTAGGAGCAAAAAATAAATCTCAAATTGTTGCACCTCCAAAGGGACAAAGCTGTTACCCATAACCATCAAATGCAGCAGCTTGTTGCGGAGGCTTGCTCAAGTGCCCTAGAGTTGGAGATTGGGGTTGATCTCCCTATTGAGACCCAAATTCAGAAGCTGGCTACTAGGTTCTGTAACGCTAAAGAGGAGGCCACACAGATCCACTAAGAGCTTAGTGTGCAAATCACAGAGTTACAAATGAAGGCTCAACCAACAATGCCCCCTGAGATCATTGAGCAGCGAAAGATCATCATAGTCGCTCACGAAATGCTTACAAGAACAATGAAGGAATGTTTAGATTTATTCACATAGTTGATTGTCACACTCACGACCCTTCAGGAGGACCCAACACTTCACCACTTGGAAGCCAAAGCTCGGGAGCTTCAAGAAGCTTATGACAGGACCAAAGGAACTGCATCGATGGTTGCTATCACACAGCGCTTGGCTACGATAAGTAAGCCCAGGACCTAAAGATCCAAGTTGACATGGCTCGAAAAAAGGTATCCATGATTAAAGAGCATCTCCAACCATTACTGGATGAGGCATTTTCAGTTTCGACCACCATTGAGCACTGAGTAGCTCAGATGCAAAGCAAGTACACCACCATTGAGACAACGCCGCCCGAGACTGAGTTGAAGGTTGCACGCATGGAATTGATGCAACGGATGACAGAAGAATTTGTTGTTGGAACAAGTGAGGCATAGAGGATGCTCACTGCCCTCTGCGTGAAGATTGGCATACTAGCCAAGTGACTCGGGACAAGTCACGATGATTGTGTTGGGGGACTGTTGGGTAGCAGAAGCCTCGCGCAATGGTTACAGGGTGTGAAGATGGAAATTTTGGGTAAAGTTAGGATAAAGACTCCACTGAATGTGCAGAGCACGAATTGTAATAGGTTGAGTCAAAGGGTAGTCCACCCGAAAATAACGTAAAAAGATGTAACTAGGGTTGGCCTGCGCAGGGGGTTGCAAGCCAAGGGAGGGTATAAATAGAGCGAGGCTCTATGGGTAGGAGGAATAGAATTTTGATAGCATGAAATGTGATGGGTACTTAAAGTATAAATATCAAGAGTGTCTTTAAGTCCAATCCGAGGGTTAGGTAGTAGGTAGAGGCTCTACAACTATGTGCGTAGAGGCCTAGAAAGTCTGCAGCTGTGTGCACGGACCCCTGCAGTTGAGTGCGCAAGGTAGATCTGGATGTATTGGTGAAGAATAATAATAAAGATAAGTTTGCTTCTGTAATTTTGTATTATCGCGCATCTGTCTTTATGATTTACCTTTCTATATCTGGTTAATAAAAATGTGATGAATGTATGCGAATTTGGGTTCATTTTGTGCGCAAATAAGTTATGTTGGTTAAATGTTTGCTTAAAGACCCTATTGAATAGTTCTAAATCATAACTGACTCATTCAATTAGAATAACGCATGAATAAGAAAATTATAATCACCCTGGATCAGTGGGAAGGCCAAGTAGTGTGGAGTTATAGAATAGTGCACAAACCCTCCAGTACACATCTAGACATCCCTAGGGTGCGGAAACCTAGTTCTAGCACCCTCCCCTGCTACCTCGAGTGAGACCTCAGTCTGCACTCCATGAGCTGTTTTCGAAAGGGCTGGTAGTTGCAGGATTTTTTTGGCTAAATAACTCTTCCGAACTTGGGTCAGGCCCAAACAAGCCAACATGCCTAGTAGTCCACAGCTGAGTTCGCAGGGCAGGTTGATTCTATAACCAATTGAAGCATTAATAAAGAGAATTTTTATACCATTCCTATGTAATTTTTTACTATTTTCTGCATTGAATTTATTGGGTATAAATTACATTTATGTTGTTTATATGATGCACGAACATATATGATTGTGTTGATTAAGTGAATATAAGATAGAGTATCTGTTTACGCAAGTTAACTAACAGTTATAAGGAGATAAGTAAGACATGTGGTGTAACTTGGGGAAATAGCATAGATCACTACCTTAGTAGTGCGAAAGCACCTCAGCCCCTAGTTAAGGCTGCATGAAGGTGATTATAATAGATCACGAAGGCCTCGCAGGTTAGGGAAGTGCATCAAGTAACCTTCACAAAGGTATTCACAGCTGGACTAAATCGACCCCTCAGACATCTCAAGGGTGTGGAAACTTGGTTCCAACATCCCCCCATACTTCTTTAGGTGATACCTCAGTCTGAACTCCACGGGATTTTGCCGAAAGGGGCAGTAGTGTTAGGATTTGTTTGGATAATTAACTCTAAACCTAGGTTAGGCCCCCTTAAGCCAACACATATCCTCAAAATGTCTATCCACGACATGTATAGAAAAAAGTTGTGCCTCAGGCAATCCTTCCTCCAAATTAGTAGGTTCCTCCCCTATTTCGATGTGTGACAGATGGTTTGGTCCCACGTTCAATCGTCCAGGCTTCACAACAACTTCAAAATTGTATTCTTGGAACAATAAAAGCCATCTGCAAACTCAACCCCCCAACACATGCTTATTAACTAGGTACTTTAGCGCATAGTGATCTGTATACATCTTAAAGTGACCTCCTAGTAAGTAGTGTCGATACTTCTGGAGCACATACACCATATCTAGCCTGTCGTGCTAAGTGGTGGAATAGTTCTTCTCTACTTTGGATAATATGTGGTTTTTGAATGTGATAGGGTGGTCCAAGCCTTCTCTGCCATCCTATGTTAGCACTGCCCCCAGCACTATACACGATGCGTCGACATGTGCATGAAACTCTTTCTTTGTGTTCAGGAAGACTAGAATCAACATGGTAATCATCTTTTCTTTCAATATATCCAAGTTTTTCTTACAGTCATTGTTCCAACAGAATGTGACATCCTTATTCAACAATTTTTCCATTTGTGTGGTGATCTAGGAATAGCCCTTGATAAACTTTTGCAATATCTCGTATGTCCCAGAGTAGTGCACAACTGTTTCACACTCCTCGGCACTTCCAAGTTCAGAATCACCATGATCTTCATGGGGTATACCATCAACCCTTGTCTGCAAACCACATGCCCCAAGAGGTTCCCAAAAGGAACACAAAATAGACACTTCTTGAGATTGAGCACGATCTGGTATCTTCGACATGTATCAAACATCAAGCGCAAGCTTACTACATGGCTCTTAAGCAGCCCAAATACAATCCAGTCATCAAAATAGAACTCCAGGAACTTATGAATAAATTCCTTGAATGCCACAACAACCACACATGAAAAGATAGCAGGCGCATTCTTCAGCCAAACGACATTACAGTATATTGAAAGCAACCCCACTCAGTTGCGAATGTTTTCTTGCTCCTATCCTCCAGCACGATTTTGATTTGGTGGTACCCAGAGAAACCATCAACAAAAGAATATGCTTCCTGACCAACTACATTGTCCAAAACTTCATCCGTGAAAGGAGTTGGGAAAGGATCATCAACACAAGTGTCATTTAGTTTTATGAGATCCACGCATATCCTTATCTCATCCTTTTTCTTCTTCTCTTGCACCACCATTGGACTTACCCAATCAGATTCCTCCACAGGCTCAATGATACCTGCTACTAGAATTTTGTCTAGCTCTTGGCAGACCTTCTCTTTGTATTTCGGGTTTAGGGGGTACGCCTTTCCTTGACTGGATTTGCGTCAGGATTTAATGTGATATTCATCACTCCCAGATCTCCAATTATTCCTTTCCAATCCATAAACTTGGTCAGGAATAAGTCTTGATATTCATTGAGTAATTTAGTGAACTTATCCACCATTGCATCATCCCAGAGTCTCCAATCTTTGCGAATTTGGGATCTAACTCGATACCAATGTTCACCTGTTTAGTTCTCACCAGCACGGTTATATTAGGGTTCTCAATCTATGGTCCCTAAACCTCGCAGTGGCCTTCTATTTCTGGAATGTTGATATTCTATGGATCTTCATCCTCTTCTTTAGTAATTACATTATAACATTCTAGTGTGTAACTCGGCTGAGTAGCCCATTCAGGCTGCGTCATGTCTAAAGGATCATGCAGTATCATGAAGATGGCCTCTTTCACCTCTTGTAGCACTTCATCAATGCTGTCAAATCCATCCTCAAAACTGAAGGTCATCATGAATCCTTCACGCATGATATCCCATTCACGTGTCCCATGGTAGAGCTCTGTTTCTATATACCAATTCATTGGGATAACATCTATGGTATGATAGAATAGGTGAACCCAATCAAGTTGTGGATTTTCTCCATAGGCCTATTTCCATTTAGCCAAATGCATGCGCAGATCATTCTACCCATCGTACTTGTCTGTTAGTCACATATTAGGCTTCCCAAGTCATGCTCTCATCATCCTCCTATATTCGTGCCAATAATCAAAACTTCCCTTGTGTGGACCCCACCATCTTGCGAGCATAGTGCGCAGTACCCAGTCAAAGGCCTAAAAGCATTTCTTTTCTGGTACCTCCCTTTCAAATGCATCCAAAAGAGTATCTACCTCAGTTAGACCATCATAAGTAGGCAGGTTCCTTTCTTCTGATGACGCAAAATGCAACGACTGAGTCATCATATTGCAATTCAGCGTAGTTACTTCCTCTAAATGATTATGTCAACGTTCTATTTCCTCGTAGGAATCTGAAGTGCAGGAACTCTCATGCTCCCATGTAATCCATCCATCCATGGTGGGATTCACCTAGTCTTGGTTTCGCACTCTTATCTTATAGATGCAATACAGATCATCATCACTTTCACAGTCACAGATTGGTCTCGTATAGCGCGATCCCTTAGCAGGATCCAGGAGTATTATTACGTGCAATGATTTCTTCTCAAAGATCATCTTCCACTTCTTCAGATTGATTACCCTATTCATATCAATAGAATAGTCAATTTCCAAGAGTGTAGGGTAGGGATTGTTGTCATCCAAAATATCCATTACTTCAAAATCTGCCAGCGTACTCGCTCCTTCAATATCCACAATCACTCCTTGCAACCACCCCTTGGGTATGATTTTCTGCTGATTCACCATCCTTAGCTAAATTAGAGACCATTGTAGCACAGGTCACCCGATTCACTCCCATGTCTTCTTTGGTAGTACATTCACATCTAATCCCAAATCTAGAATGAATTGATCCATTTCGTATTCTCCAATCTATGCAGTGAGTCTCATTTCACGCCTCGTCCTTGTCTTATGCTTTCCGATCTTGTAGACTATGCGTGGTTCACCTGGCACAATCCCAACACATCTATTGATAAGTTCATGTAACCCTTTCATAGCCTTACTATCACGCAATAACTTCATACAGGTTTCCATGAAAGTAGTGAGCATAGAGGGGTCCATCTCTGGCTCAGTTTTATCCTTGCTTCCGGAAGTGGAGGCCTTGGAAAAGCTCTTCTTATCTTCCATGAATGCTTTGTGGGCATGCTCAAAATCGAACTCAGCCTCTTTCTTCAAGGCTTTGTGAACCCATGTTCTATCCTCCGACTCTTTCCCCTTGTCATCTCCTATCATGATTCCACATCGGAGCACTATATTTACATTTGGATCTTCCTTGCCCACCTCAAACCTCATCGTCTACAGGTTCTGAGTCATGGGAGGTGGTAGCACTCCTTTTTCATGTATCCTGGGTATCAACGTTGGACAATATTCTGTTTCATGATCAAATAGTGTGTAATTCCTGCACGACAGGTGTGTTGGATAAGTGTAATCGTGGGCATAGTGTCCTAGCCCTCCACAATTGTAGCAAATCAATTGTTTGTGACCTCTACCAGGTCATCCTCGGCCTCGTCTGCACCCTTGAAATCCCGTCCACACCATCCCTGTATTCTGGTCAAGGAGCTACGTCTCTGCCTAGACCCTATAGGTAGGAGTCCTATCCATCATCAATTCATAGCTCCTACAAGTATGCTCATCATGTCTCATCGATCTACAAAATTTGTAGAACAACCGTTGTGGAGTTTGTGTGTACTTCTGTAACAATTTGCAATTATATGTGGCATGTTTTCTGGCTATTTGATAGATAACGCACCACAGAGCAGGCGCCGCGCTAGGTCTTACTTTAGCTTCCGGCCTTAAAGGCATCGGTCCTCCTCGTACAAGGTAATTTTTAAAGAATGTGCAATGGTATTTGTCATGACCCTCACTCTTTCATTTCATGCACCATACCTCTTCACGTACCTCTGGCCAAACTGTCCTATCCTACTTCAAGATTTGCATCTCAAGGCACAGATTCTTCAGCTCCGCGTGGATCTGCTGAACTCCTAGATTAGGATCTTGCATCAAGGTCTCATGTAGTCTCATGGAAATCTCCAAGGCCTCTGCCTGAGTTGTTATCTTCTGCTGTGACAGCACACTTCTTATGTGTGGTAGTTGTTAGCCTCCTGCTGCAGCAGGTTAATCATCTTTCATGATCGACATTTTTACATGCCAAATATGTCATACTTTGCTTGCTGCAATGCTCCATATTTGCTACAGATGGCCAGAGAAGTATCCATGAGAGTGTGCTAGTCTAAATGCCACTACTGTGTATCATTTTTTATGAGTTGATACATTTTGATGACTTTTCAGCTAAGGGAGGTCCAAACAGCTTAATCTTGGTCACCCTAGGTTTCAATTTCCTGTTGTAGAATATAGAGAATGAATATATGTCCAAACAGCTTAATCTTGGTAGATTTGTAGATAGGTAGAGAAACAAGGGTGCTCAACAGATTAATATGATCCCCTGGATGCAATAAGTGTAGTTGTAGATAAGAGGACAGCAAGAAGAAAAGAACAAAAACCTGGGTATGCTAGTTCAAGTGGACCCAAAACAAAAAGAAGAGAAAATGCTAGGTGACTAGGCCGGGTAGGTAGCTTTGTGGTTGTAGAATCATGGCTTGTGATCCATTTCATATTTTCAAGTGTTATATCTATCATATCACAAGTTGAAGACAGTTGTTCAGTTGGAGGACTTCAAGAAATGCATGTCTAACTTCCCCCTTCCTCCTCTCCCCCAAATCACTCACTAACATCCCCTAAAGAGGTCAAGATCTGCTTGATACCTCTTAGATTCATCATTCTCCATATCATCTGCCTTGGTGAAGATCTGATTCACTAAAGGAATGTTCACACTTCTTCTATCAGTCATTTTCCCCCATTGATAGCCTAAGACTTCATTCTTAGCGCTTTTTCTCATCATTACCATATTAACTACTAACTTTATTATGTAACTCCCTATCTCTTTTCCCTTCCCCTACTAAAACCATCTCTATAACTCCCCTATATACTTATCCCCTCCCCTTGGTTGAAAAATAACCATATACATCCTTGGGAATTGCTAAGTTTATCTGAAACTCAGCATGAACCCTCATTGACCCCTCTGACCATCTTCCAAATGCATAAGGACTCATTCCTTTGCATAGTTTGCCTTCATATGTATAAAAATCATCTCTTTGGCCTTGGTTTGCCTTTATAAGGCATGAAACCCTCTTTGGCCACTAAAACCCTCTCAAAACCACATCACTTTCCCCCTAAGTGCCTTTGGACTCCTTCCAAGGCATAAGAATACAAAAACCATGCAAAAACCATGAAAAACCTTCAAAAAAGGATAAAATCCTCCCTTTTTGGCTATCGGACCCCTTCTGATGCCTTAGTATCCATGCCAAACTATAAAGGAACCCTTCCGATTTCCCAAAAGGCTTGGCAGTTCACAAAAACATGGGTCCGATATAATAAAGTTTCATTTGGACCCCCTCTGATGCGATATCGCTATTGGGAGGGGGCAATCATATGTTTAAAACATCATATATAAACCCCTCCGAATTCATTTGCCCCTCCTTTTCATAAAAAGCGTGCTCCGATGAGATAAAGATCTGTTTGATCCCCCTCCGATGCAATATCGCTATCGGGAGGGGGCAGTGGCATATATAAGCGAAAATGGCTAAGTCTGAAGGCATGGGGCATAGTCCTGATGGACCGGACCCGAAAACATATAAAGTGGACCGGTAATAGTATATCGGGTCTGCGCAGTTCGACGATTCCATATGTGCCGCCCTCTGGTCCCTCCGACTGCCGATTTGCCGACGGATCCAGGACCATTGGATCAGGCCCTAGATCTGACGGTCCAGATCTTGTCGCGCGGCCCCCCACTTCGCATCGCCCCATATACTGCTCCAATTTGGCAGAGCCAATGAGTTATCAAATGCAGTGTTAAGGGTTTTCGAGTCCACAGACCCATTCCACTGTTAAAACAGCCGATGGGTCGGACCCGAAATAAAATAAAGAGGGCCTGTATAACTTATCGGGTCCGATGGGTTTCGGAGTTTTTATGTTGCAACCCCATGACCCCGCCGATAGCAAATTACCGAGTTAATGTCAGCCGCCCATTTAGGCCCAGAGATAAACGGCCCATACTTTAATCTCATCACTCCTATATGGCTCTCACCAGCGGAGCCGAAAAGTAATAAAGCACAGCATAAAGGCATATCGGGTCCGAAAGGGTCCGCACTATGTGCTCCTATATCCCGGAGCTGAAAAGTAATAAAGCGCAGCATATAGTATATCGGGTCTGCTTACCCATTTTTACCAAATCTGCCGATATGAAATCTCTGATGGGCCGGACCCGATGCGATTTAGCACCAGCCATTGGATCTGTCTTCGCGCGATCCAACAGCCAGGATTTAATCTCCACTACAGTGCTGCTCCCGCCTATGTTTTTCACGAATTTTACATAGAAATTGGTCTCTTTCTGTGTAAAAGAAAAGGCAGAATTTGTTCATATTTTCACATATATGCCCGCGCCCAGCTCCCGATAAGGGAATTCATGCATCCCTAAGCTTTCTGAGATCGCTCCAAGTCCCAGTTTTGCTTCAGATAGCCAGTTTCGGCCTTGGTACAGTCAGTAGCATACAAATCCTCCTTTTTGCGGCATTTTTTGCAAGGTTTAATGCTATTTTTGATCGGCCAAGCACCGATTGCACCCAAAGGCCACGGAGGGCATTAGCAGCAGTTATTTTTGCATTAAAATGCAGAAGGGGGTGATGGGACAGTTTAAAGAGTATCAGCGGTGAGAAAAGGCCCAGATTCAGTGCCAAAGTGTATCAGGGTGCGGCAAAGAGTATTAGTCCAGTTTTTCAAAGCAGATGAAAGCAAAGCAAGCCCAGCAAAGTCAACAAAGCATCATTCAGCCATTAAGGCTCACCAACACTTCTTTTGTTGCTTTAAAAGCCACCTAAAGGCATAGATGAAGGCTTTCAAGGCAGAGTTATTGCAGAGACATTGTTCCCAATCATATTTTTGGAGCAGCGCTACTTCCTTAAATGCATAGTTATCACACAGAGGACAACCATGGCTCAAGGAACTCTTTCAGTCCATTTGTGAAGCTGCAGGACCATGCGCAGCCCTAAAGAGCCATTTTGATGAGGCTGCTGCCTTATGTGCAGCTGTTTTAGATATTTTATTGCATTTATTTCCAGCACAACTTAGCATTAGAAGCAGTTATTGCATAGATCTCTTTTGGCTCTGTTTTGATAGATATTTTGAGATATTTTCTCCCTTGACACCTGTTCAAGGGATGTTTGTAAATATTTTCTATCTAAACAACCCTCTGTATTCATGTAAAGGGTTGGTTGGTCGATAACTTCCTCTAGACTTGCATTGTATTTTCTGAGAGTCTCTATAATCAAAGATCATTGGAATGTTTGGGAGATGAACTGACTATTGTGTTTTAATTTTTGAAGAGTGACTATGGAATCCTAACGCTTCTACATAGCCCAATAAGTGTTTCTTATCTCTGTTTACAGTTTATATGTTTTATGCCATCATTGTTTCACTATCTAAATAGCAGAAAGAAAGAATAGTTCAGAGCTCACTTAGTTGTATTCTATTCTCAATTTCTGTGATTTATCTATGTTTTCCTCTGAATTAGTCCTGAATATGAATACTGATTTGCTCATATTTACACTAGTTCCTTCATATATGAATGTTTTTTAGGAATCCTTGATTGCTCCTATATAAATGTTCATTCACCTTCCCTCTGTTAGCATAATGAGAGCTACTTAGTTGCTTTTCATTCACTGACCTTCATTTCATCCTTATTCCAGCTTGATATTGTGTTATGTGTAGCTATCCTGCTTTGTATTCCTCTTGTGACCAAGAAAACGCAACAGCAAGCCTAATCCATGACTCCATGCCCAATGGTTTGAACTTCTCACACTATGCATCCCAACTCTATTTGAAAGAATCATCCATCCCACCAAAATCAAAACAAAACCCAAGAAAATCATAACTAGCCTAAAATCAACCCAAAACAAAGCTAAATTATATAGAGAGAGCCCTCTCTGATTGCAGGTAGGCTAGGACCTGTAGTCCAAAGATTGGTTTGTGGTTACCTCGGCCGTATCCTTTAAGGAGCTTTAAGGACAACCTGAGTGATAACAGTAGTAACAAAGCCACAAACCACTCATGATGCTGTCCATCTATCAAATTCATGTTGGTTTCACGGATCGTACATTTCAGCCTCTGATCTAGTTCCCAATGAGTCTTGCCTGGTAGCATCGTGATCTCTTTGAATCCCAAAATCTACTACACTTTAGATTTAGGCATGCTAAATTCCCTATTCAGTGCTGCTTGGATGTCCACTACTCTAGCATTCAGGTTATCACTGGAGTACTTAATATACCAGGTTAGTGCATGATATTGTAGAGAATTAACCAGTGTTTCCTTCATTATATGGTCATCTATAACACCTTGAGCTTCCCATAAAGCCCTCACAATGAACCAAAATTGGTTTGGCTCCTCATTTTCCAAGCATGTGAACAAAGGAAACTTCACTATGTTTGCCATACTGAAACATGGTGGAGGTGGAGGTGGTATGGGTGAAGTTGGAGGCGATGGTGGTGAAGATGGAGGTGGTGTGGGAAGAGGTGGTATTCGTGGAAATCCTTGTCTTATCAACTGAATAACACTTCATGGAGAGGCCTTCGCTATCCCTTCTTTATCCCTTTGTGGTGGTGAAATTGAGGGGCTATACTCCGGACCCTTATTTCCTTCATTTTAGTAACTTTTTCCACTTCGGGTAGTTCCAAACATCAAGGTAGCTGCATAACCCATTTTTCACACAACAACATTTTAATCCAAGTATTCAAAGATTTTACGTACTTACCTCACATTCCTTTCAAAAAGTGTCATTCTACCTCACTATAGTTGACTAAGGTGTCGATTGCGAACTCAGTAACAAATCCTCCTATAATGTGATCGAGCCAATGATTGATGGTGCATGCGATCTCATCCTCTGATTCTCCCAACATTCGCACTAGCTCTAGTGTCCACACAATAGGACCATTAAGCTTCCACCTTCCTTGGCTATCTATTAGTTTCATGATCCACTTGTATAGCTTAGTAGGGAAGGACGTGAAAAAGATTTTGTGGATCTCTATATACAGGTATCGGTCCAACCACTGTTCTTTTCACAATCATGGGTTTCTATTTTCTTGTGCCATGAACTCGTGAATTCTTCTGTCCAAGTAGCCTTTGATTTCTTTCTTAGTTGGATTCCAGTGATACAACATCACATATCTCTATGCAGATTTTGGTCCTGGCAATGGAACCATTTATTGTCTTATGGGGGCCTAACCTACGTTCATTGTTAGTTAGCCAAATAAATCCCTACACTATTGGCCCTTTCGACATCAACCCATAAAGCACAGACTGAATTCTCACCTGAAGCAGTATGGGGGGATGTTGGAACCAAGTTTCTGCACCCTTGAGATGGTTGTGATGTCAGTTTATTTCAGTTATACTTGCCTACATGCAGGTTTCTTAGCCCTTTGTTCCACCCTTCAGTACCTTCGCAAAAGGATACAATCAGCTTCTATGTAGCCCTAACCAGGGGCTGATATACTTTCGCACTGCTAGGGTAGCAAACTGTGATATTTCCCAAACCAGGCTAAGTGTCTTACTTATCTTATTAACAGATCTTAGTTAGCTTCGCGTAAATGGATGTTCTTACTTGCATTCACTTAACTAATATATTTACATACATTCGCGCATCATATAAGCATTATAGGTAAAATTCATACCCAATATAACATATGCATAAAGAGGAAACAAAGGTGAATAAATTGTAGAATACTTTTCTTTATTGATAATTCTAAACAATTACAGACTCTACCCACCCTGCGCACTTAGCTACACAGGTTCGTGCACTCAGATGTAGACTTCTAGGCCTCTGTGCACTCAGCTGCAGAGCCTCTACCTATGCTACAACCCAAAACTTAGACTTCCACTTCAGAGCTATCTCTCATACATGTTCGATGTTACTTACTTATTTTTTAACTACTTAGAGATTTAGCTCTATTTATACAATCCATGGTCCACGGACCATGGATAGATCTTCTACAACTGACATTACATTTCCAAAATAAGGATAGACAACCCTATGACTCTTTAACAACTACACCCTCCGCTACCACAAAATGTAGAGTCTTTACATTTGGATTACAAAATTAGACCAAAATATGGGCTTTAAGCCCCAAAACTACCCTTGGGAGATCCCACACCCAACAAGCCTCCAACTTCCTTGGCTATCTGCTAGCTTTGTGATCCACTCATATAACTCAACTGCGAAGGAACATAAAAAGATCTTGTGAATTTCTGTATATAGGTACCTTTCTAGACACTATTCCTTTGTTAGCTATGGATTTTTGTTCTCCTATGCTGCGAATTCGTGGATCTTCCTATCTAACCAATCTTCGACCTATTTCTTAGTTGGATTCCAGTGATACAACATCACACATCTCTTATGCAGATTCTAGTCTGGGCAACGGAACCATTTGTTGGCTTTGTGAGGCCTGACCTAGGTTCAACCATAGTTAGCCAAACAAATCCCTACACTACTGGTGGTTTCAGCGTCAGCCCACAGAGTGCGGACTAAAATCTCATCCGAAGCATTATGGGGGAATGCTGGAACCAAGTTTCTGCACCTTGAGATGGTCGTGATGTCAATTTTTACCCTCTGCCCCTTCTTCCGCGTAGGTCACTAAGCTTCTAGGGCTCTATCAATCTACCATTTATTCCACCCTTCAGTACCTCCGCAAATGTGTATGATTAACCTTCGTGCAACCTGAACCTCTGGTTTAGGTACCTTCATGCAGCTATGACAATGTATTATATAAGTTCCTGAGTTATCTCAAATGCTTTACTTATCTTACTAATCAGTCATAGTTAGCACTGCGTAAACTAATATCCTTACTTGCATTAAATTAACTAATACAATCATATATATTTGTGCATCACATAAACATCGTAAATTAAACCCAAAACACAATATAATCAGGTGTAGTAACAAGAAATAAGTACAAAGAATTTGCAGAATACTTCTCTTTATTAATATCCTTCAGTTTAATATAGACTTTATCCGCCCTGTGCACATAGTTGCAGGGGTCCGGGCACTCATCTGCTGACTTCCACCATAGACCTCTACACACTTAGCTGTAGATCCTCTACCTATGCTAAGACCCGAGAACACTTAAACTCTAAGGCTTAATTCCTTACTTCATTCTTCGCTACCAACTACTTAGAGATTACTTACTTAGCTCCTTTTTATACAATCCCATGGTCCGCGGACCATGGGTGGATCTTTACAGCCAAATTTACACTTTAAAAAATAAGGGTGAACAACCCTTTATGACTATTGACACCTTCACGCTCCGTGACCACAAAACGTGGAGGCTTTACAACTTTATTACAAAATTATCCCAAAACATGGACTTTTACCCATAAAACTGTCCTTGGGGGAACCCATTCCCAACATATTGTAATGTGCCTTGGCTTCTCCACTGCACAGAGCTAATAGATATCTTTGGAGGAGTAAGCAGATGTGGTTGTAACATTCCACTGTTGAGGCTAGCAAGTTTACATGGATGTATTGTATGATTGTGACTTACACTTATTTATATAATAAGAGCCAACACATTTCCATGCATATGTTGTTTATTGTAGTTGGATTGCTCTGGTTTCTTTAATGATATGTGTTGTTTAACTTACGTACTTGTGTATGAATTGATTCACATGTAATTATATAATCTTGTTGTTAATGTTGTCACGGTTTGTGTCGACTACTCTAGCAGACATCAGATAGACCTTTCACATGAACCTTCCTATAACAACCATAACACTCATCTTGGACTGATCCATGATTGTTGTTTGAGTTATCTTACCTTGTATGATGTGATTGCTACATTCAAGTCAACTGCTCCACTGGAAGTTGTGCATGTCCTTTGTGTGGTGTGTTCCTAGCCAAGTTGGGACTCATCCCTTTCAACCTGGAACTCACCTTCACCTTCCTCTCCCTTCGAAGTGTTGGAACCTTTCATGAACCTTGCTTGACTCACTGCATCAGTTATACCCTTTGCTACTGACAGAGTTATCTTACTTGCCTCTATGCAACATTGCGGTCAAGGCATTACGTTATGACCCACTGCTGGGACTCCTCCACCAAACGGTATGAGGTCTAGTTGGGACTTCTTACCAGGGAGATACCCTTGACATGTTTTTGGGTCCATCACCGTGAATAGGCAGCAATGACACCCATTTATGAACACCTCCAGGGGGGAGACGAAGATTCTTTAGAGCCCCTCCCTAGTGGGGAATCGAGGGAAGCGCCCCCGAAGCTAAAATTAGATGTAAAATTTCCTTGTAAAATGTTGTAATTTCGTATTCAATCTGGAATGTTCGTTAGGTAGATATCTGATGGTAGAAGTTATGTTTAATATAGGGTTTCGTTCCCTAGAAGGCAACCCCTCGCTATATATGAGAGAATTGTATTGTGGCTATGTAGATGGGTATTCTGAATGAGAAAGAGAGAGGAGATTGTGTGAGAGCGAAGAGGGAATTACAATGGATGTTGAATCTCTTCATTTTGTTGGATAATATAAAAAGGAAGGATTATATGTTTCTCCATGGACGTAGCCCCAATTCGGTGAACCACGTATAGTTGTATCTCTCTTGTTTTATGTGTTTATTTTTCTACAATATTTTATGTGTTTCCATTTCTCTGTAATATATAATTTTCTAGCAATATTATGTCTTTGGTTTCTTGAAGATCATATAAGACACATAAAAGATAGATGTTAGAAGGAACTGGTCTTGTAAGCAATCCAGGACTATCTTTTGAAGCGACAACACTTCCAGTGCACATGATTCAACATATGATGAGAAGAAATCTTAAAATCTTGAACCTAAAGGTATAATTTTAATGATTTTATGTTGAGTTATAATTTTGATGATTCATATTTTGATCATGTTGAAGCACATAGAGAAGATGAGAATGTTATTAAGAGCCTTAGAGCTGATATTTCTAGAATAACAGTTGCATGCAAAAATCAAGAAAAAAGGGTTACAAATTTGTGATTATAAGGAGGCCAAGATCAAGGAAGAGATAGTGAGATTAAAAGCTAAAATGGCATAATTTGAAAGATTTGAGGAAGGAATTAGGAAAAATATCAAGTAAAGGTAGAAGAATGTGATAAATTAGAAGCTAAAATTGTATGCTTAAGAAAGAAGTGAAAGATGGATAAGAGCATCGTAGCCTTGGATAATTTTCTTGAGATCAAAAGATCACCATTAGATAGATCTAACCTTGGATTTCAAAAGGGAGAATTTAGTTTGCATGCAGGTAAAACCACTAAAGAAGAACCGAAGAAACCTGTAGCAAATAATACCAGCAGCAAAAGTGGGATCTAAGAAAATAAGAAGTAGATCTAGCAGTTAGATAGCAAACAAAAGAGCTAACAACAGAACCAACAAAAGATCAAGCAACAAAACCAACAACAAAGAAGGAAATCTTAAGGAGTTCCTACATTTAGAGGATCCTTTTCTCCTAGAGATGATCGTGGCAGCTCCATTAGATTTCAAAGGAAGGAAAGTCCTTTCATCCCTTTGATGCATGACATATAATGCTATAATTTTCACAAGTTTGGGCATGTTGCAACAAATTTTTGGAGCAGATCATATAGACCACATCAATAGAGATTCCAACAATATGAGTAGCCAAGGAGATTGGCCTTCAGGTATAATTATGATTTTTATGGTTATTTTTACTCATGTCACCTATTAGGCCATAAGGCATCTGATTGTAGATCTAACTAATGGAGGAGAAGCACATGTCATGTATGGTTTAGATTTGGCATGAACAATAGAAGATTTGATCCTCTTAGCCATGTAGAGTGCTATATTTTCCATACATTTGGTCATATGGCAAGAGATTTTTTGTTGCCCCGTAACTCAAGGTAAAATCATCAAAAGTAGAAAAAATAAATATATATAGGACAAAGAAAAGGAAGCAAGAGAAGGAAGATAAGAAGAAAATCAAAGAGGAGAAGAAGTGATCCAAGACCGTGTGGAAGAAGAGGGAGCATCAACTCTTCATCTAGTGGAGAGCATTCCCTCCTGTATTCCACGTTCATTCATTCATATTTATAGAGGATTGAAAATCATGGGAGGTGCATAACCTCAGGGGGACCTAGCATATGTTGGAGTTTTCAACAACATTGATGAGTTCATTTTAGCCATCATGCAATTTCAAGTCCACAGGATCAACCTGTCTTATTCGAGGTATATTTAGCTCAGGGGGATCTATGCATGGTATTGAGTTTCATGATTTCTCTTGTATCTTTCATTCATTTCCACTCATGTGTTTGTAGCAGCTTCATATGTATTCGTGAGTGAAAATGAGCACATTTTTCAGCCATGTATATGTTTTTGGTTTCCACTAACAACTAGTTGAAAATATGTGCAACCATGCATAAATTGTGATCATCATTTCAGGATGTATTGAGTTGACTTGTGGCATGGAACAACCATGTATGAGTTGTTGTATTATGATTAATACAACTATTTAATTGTTATTGTTTCATCATTAGGTATTGGTTGAGAGTCGAGTCAATAGTTGATGAGTCATCATGATGATAGGCTTGTTTCTGAGGAGTCTTATGGAGTTATTTTGCAGCCACATGTATGGGCTAATGATGATGTAATTATCATGATTTATTATGTATTTGATACATTGGTGCATAGGAGATGATCATAGTAGCCATGTATTTCATTGATGTATTCATGTAAATGATCATGGAGCGATGTACTTATGATGTAATATCTTTTGGGTCATATAGCCATGAGTCATGAGGTCATCTTATGGTCATGTATGAGGTCTTATGTTGCTACTACAACCATGTATATATCATTGTATATGTCATATGAGTCATGGTCATGTGGATTTATTGTTCATATGGTGCTTCTATCTATCAGAGGAACCATTGTTTGTAGTGAAAGTGGTTTAATCCCAATGGTTAGTATCTCTACAACTTGGAGATGCCATGTGTTCAGGGGGAGCATTATTTGCTCTTATTACTTCAGCCATACATTGTTGGAATTCTGATCCACTTGGAGGCATTCATGTTATGCCTTATTTTATGCTATGACAGTGGGGTTCTTTGCCTCATGTGATGAAATGTTATGATAGTTGTTGCTATGTAGTTATGGGGGAGCTATGAGGAGGAGTGTGCTTTGACGCGTATGTGAATATTGATGCATGTACTTAATGCTTCTCATAGTTTTATTATGATGTTTATTGCATATGTTGATTATGGTTTCTTTTATTTTTGCATAATGTTTCTTGCTGCTAGAGGTGTTGGTTTGTATTTTTCTCTGAATGTTGATTGGATATTATGTTTCTTATTGTTTATATGGAGACATGGATAATTATTTGATGCATTATATCTCAGCCATGTAGACATGTACTACTCTAGTTCTTGTGCTTCAATTATTGCTGCCTATTCATATGGAGCTCACCCTTTTCCATTGATGTCAAAGGGGGAGAGAATTTGAAGAGAATTCAAATGGATGGAGTTCAACCTCACATGTTGATGAGGTTGAATCAATGCCAAAGGGGTATTTGTTGGCATTGATGTCAAAAAGGTCATGGTCATGGTCATACTTGTCATATGCATGTGTTATGAATGTTTGACTTGGTGGTCCTATTGATTAGAATTGATGTATTGAAAGTGAGATAATTGTGTTGGCATTGATGTCAACTCTTGAGGTCATGCACTTATGTCAGCCTCATGATCATGTATATTGATGGACCATGGTGTGTGCCAGTATGTGTTGGATTTGATGATTGATCTTATCGATGATGACACACATTATGGAATTATATCAGAGATGGTATTGGTTTGGTTGATACTTTTGCTACAGATGCATGATGCAGATCTTCATGTGATGGTGATGGTTCATGGCACACTAGTTGAGTTGTCAACTAGGTCTTCATCTAGGTCCTCATGATTATGCTTCATGAAGATGAGTTGTTGCAGTTTGATGGCTTCATGATGTTGATGATAATGTTGCATATTCTCTATAGAGGTTTGCAGGTCTTTCCAGATGTGTTTCAAATTGTTCAGAGGCTTGATGGAGAGTGGAGGACCTGTTGGCACACTTGCCAATCTTGTTTGTTGGACTTTCTAGGTCAACTTGGTAGTGACACTTGGGAGGCTTGTTTGGTGCCATTGCAGAGGTGTCAGAGGCCATGTTAGAGGTTTGAAGGCATGTATAGGAGCTGAAGTAGATGATGGAATAGATGACATATGTTATGGACTAAAGAACTGATGCTTTTACTGAGCCTAAGCCATAATCACATGCACAAAGGCCTATGGGAGTTGTCTGAATGCTCCAGTTGCATGGAGGACAACTTATGGGAGTGATTATAGCCCCAATCAAGTTCAAATAGTGTCAAGGAAGAGACTAAGGGTTTTCACAATATTTTCTCTGCATTCCTTGCACTGTTCGAAAGGAAATTAGCTTGGAAACTCCCAGAGGCTTAAAAAAAAAGTGAAAAAGGTTGCAAATGGTTTGAAAAAGTTCCTTTGATGATGTGAATGAATTTAGTTCACTAGTAGTGACCTTAATGGATTGATTTGGTCGAATTTGTGCACCTTTTATCCTAGCCCAAAGCTCAATTTCACCCTACATGTTTTATATACTTGATCTTGGAGCCGAGGATTGATAGATGATGTTAGTGAGTGTGTTGGAGAAGGTTTCATAGAATGTTGACACTTCAGATATTATGTAGAGCATAAATCCTTTAGTGTATGAGTGATAATGGATTAATAGTGAGCATATGTGAAGCATGTTACAGAATATATCAGATTTGGAGCTGTTGGAGTAGAGTTTGATTGGGGAAATTTTATATGCTGTTGAGTAGAGTTTTTTATGGCGATTCTCACACTTGTTTTATCCGCGAGCTACTGATGCATTTGGCACATAGCCATAGTGTCTCATGATGTTATTTGCATTATGAAACATTATTTTGTTGTGAGTATTTTATTGTATTCATATTTGTGTGGCCATAATATTTCTCATTTTGGGGAGAATACTTCTTGTGATGTTCATATTTTGTTTTGATGATGCGATCTTGCTGCTGAGAGCATGTATGCAGATTTAATTTCTTCTTGAGCGTAGTGTCTTGGATCAAGTTTGAAAATACATGAAAGGAGGCCACATGATGGTAGAGGAGATTGGTCATGGGAGTGACCAAAAAATAAGAGTCTGTAAGAGCTAATTGATAGTTCAGGATTAACTCGACGAGGATCATTGATCGTGGTGGCCTTCAATGGATGGTAGTCTATAGATCCATAGAGAACATAGTCTTCCAATTGATCAGTAGTATCAAGTCTCCTAGCCAATAGTGGTTAGCATGTTGTATATAAGGTCAATTCTCCATGCTAACGAGAGTAAAAAATCTACGTAAAAGATCAATTTCTTGACTAATAAAAATTCAGAGCAGAGTAGGAGCAACAAGGGGGGTTTTTCTCCTCGAAGGGTTTCCAACAAAAATATTCGGTCTCGTGCGATTGAGGTAATGCATTGTTGGTGCATATATGTGTGATTCAATAAGTAGTAATTGGTAAAAATTGATAATATCGCACTACTAATTCACCCCCCTGTAGTGCTCAAATATTTCCAACATTAATACTATATTAATATAATATTATATGATTATAATATATATATGTATATATATATATATATATATATATATATATATATATATATATATATATATATATATATATATATAGATATAGATATATATATAAAGTTATTAAATATATTATTATAATTATAATAAATATATATGTGTGTGTGTAGAGGCCCTAACATCATATAACTTTGACATAGTTTCCATATATATTAGTAGTGATTTTTTTGAAAGGTTGTAGCCTTATTTTGAGTTTACTTTTTGAAAAAAATCATCACTGAAATTTTGGTGACAAAAAATGTCACATAACATTCCTAAAGAAGACCAAGGATACGTGGGATCGACATCCAGGGCTTTTGAGGATGGAAAATGTTATTTCCCTTGTAGAAATTGTAGAGGCTTGAGCTAAATTATAATTCTAATAAAATCAACTAAAAACCATTGTAGAGACTAGGGACATGCTCAAGGTAGACAAGGATATCATCCATTTGTAAGTTATTTATTATATGTCTTTCTATTGTATACTTTTTTTTACAAATGTTTATATGTATATTATATTTTAGATTGTATATATTTGTATTGTAAATTGTATTATCTTTCTATTGTAAATGTATTTTATAATATTCTTTTGGTAGGTGTTTGAACTATGTTGTCATCTTGATTTGGACTAGAGATATTATTTGATTATTTTCATTAGGGATGTTTAAGGGGTTAGGTAGAGTTAGGGGTTAATTAATTTATGGGCTTATGGATAATATGTTATTGTTTAAGGTTTTATGTGTTAGGGATTAAGGGCTTAGGGGTTCGGGGTTTAAGGGCTTAGGGGAATGGGGTTAAGATGTTAGGGTTTTAATGTATGTTTAGGGGGTTAATTTGGACCTAGAGGATTTAGAGGTTAATCATGGTTTTTTATGGAGCATTATTAATAAGTTTTTAAAGTATATTATGCAAAATGTGAAATTAAGAAAGAATATGACATTAAAATGATGAATGCAAAATAAGATCAATATGTTTATTGTTATGGTCATGACTATATATTTCAGAAAGTGTCTCACTTCCTACATGTCAAGAAAAGTAACACATTTCTTAGATTTTTTCAACATATTCTTAAATATCTTGATAAATTGCACAAAAATAATCATTGATTTTTTGTCTTTATTTATTAGTCTCACCTACGTTGTCTTTCTCTTTATCTTTGTTGTCTTTGTTTTCCTTATATATTATATTTGTAAACTGTTGTTATATCAATGTTTGGATATTTTCTATATATACTAATATTACTTTATTGATTGTAATTGTATAGTATGGACCCCCTAGGCCATTGTTTGATGAGGAAGAGGCAGTTGTAGTACAAGTGTCTATTCAAGAACATGGAGAGATTTATATTGAGGATCGAGCTAATGATCCTATGGAAGAAGGTAATGATGTTGGTAACATATTTTAAGAAGATGGGACAAATAGATTGTTCGAGGAGACATTTAGTAATGCTAGAATGGATGATGATGATAACCAATATGATGACCATGCTTTTGATTTACCTGTAATTGAGAGGGAAACTAAACCTCTTTATGAAAGATCAAAAACATATCCTCTCTGTTGTATTGTTGTTTGTCAACTTAAAGGTGGTGAATGGTTTGTCAAACAAATGTGTGACACAACTCCTGAGTTATGTAATATATTTTTTGACATTTAGTACTATATACATGATAAAGAAATTATTTTTTCCATTGTGTTAAATTGTAGTACGTTGATATGCGTCATGTCATTAATTTGTAACATTTAGATGCAATATGTATGATTAATATTGTTTAGTACATTAACCAATATTTTTTTTTAATGTTGTAGATTATTAGGTGAATTCTTGTTTCCACCATCAAATGTTTTACATTGTATGTACCAAGATTTACATTTCATTATGAAATATATTGGAATTTAGTATCAATATATTCATGCATGCCATAATGATGATATTATCTATTATAAAGACATGAGTTGAAAGAAAAATGTCCAAAATGTGATGAGAGTAGATATCAAAATGATAAAGTAACAAAAAAGATACCTCATGAGATTCTTCGTTATAGACCCATAATTCCATGTCTATGACAATTGTTCAGGTGCAAAAGTGTGGAAAAAGTTATGGATTATCATGCAAGGAATAGAAGTGAAGATGGTGTTGTTCAAATGTTTGCAAATGGATATACATTTAAGAATATAGAGGAAAAGTGGCTAGAGTTTAAAAGAGAACATTGTAATCTTAGGCTTTCATTAGCATCTCGCAGTGTTAATCCATTTGGAGAGGCCATATCTACTTACTTAGTGTGGCCCATTTTTGTTATCAACAATAACATTCCTCTGTGGAAGTCAATAAAGAGGGAGTGTATAAGGTTGACAATGATTGTTCTAGGTATTACTTTGTTTAGAATACTTTTTTTTAGCACAATAACATCTAATTTGTTGTGTTTGTTTCATAATTATGTCCTATATTGTTTTTGTTAATTTACTCAAATATGTTCAATTATTCCTTATAATTATGTCTTATAATTTTTTTTATTTACTCATATATGTAGTAATTATGTATTGTCTGTTCAATCAATTAGGTAAGTAATAGGTCAAACATATGAATGTATATATCAAGCCTCTTATCGATGAATTAGTGGAGTTATGGAACGTGTCACTATGTATGATATCTCTACTGACCAATAGTTTCATAAAGGGAATTTTAATTCCATGCAATGTTGGTATTAACAATTCATGATGCCCCAGGGCTAATACATTTCTATTGAATGTTATAACATTACCTTACACTTTAATAGCGTTTGATTTTATGAATTTCATTTCAAATACATTTCATAAGTAGTTTGACCTTCATTGTACATAATTGAAATAATTGCTATAAAAGATATTCCATCTCTTGTAGGACTTCAAACAAAGGGTAAATTTTCTTGTATAGTTTGTGGTCCTAAGATTAAATCTTGTTGTTCAATAAGCGTATGAAACGAGGTTGTTGATGAGTATAAGCACTTCCTTTCTAATAATGATAGGTACCAAAGTACTGAAAAAAATATTTTCAATGGGAAATAAGAGACTACAGTAAGACCAGAGGGAATGAAACCTCGTGCATAGAGGTTGCAATATAATAAAGTCCATCAAGGTATGGATTGAATTGTCTATGTATCAATATACATTATATGTTCGGATTATTTTATATTTTTATGGGATTTTCTTCATTTTACTAATTGACAGGTTATATTTTTGTTATAATATCTTTATCTATGATTCACATTGTAGGTCATTGTTAGGTGGAAAAATCACTTCTTGCGGACAAGAAGGATCTCCCTAGATTTCCAACAAAACCTAGTAAATAACATCTTAATAATTTCTACCTTTCCTTACACTATAAATAAAGCATGAAACATGTAGTATGCAAAGAATCACTTACAAATTATTGATGTGCTTGTAGAATTCCTTTTAGTGCTTTCCAAAACTAGGTTTTCCTGGAATTCTATTAGTGTGTTGCTAGAATTCCATTAGTGTATTGCCAACTTCTGTCCTTGCTACAACACCCTACAAAATTTTGGCTTCCACCAAATTTTAGAGCCTACCTTGGTGTTGTACATTAACATCGCAAACATTGAAATCCATTCCATGTGTTTTCTCTAAGTGTTTTGGTCCCTTTTGCAAAAAAATCAAAATGTCATCTTTTCACATGTTAAGTGTCGTACGATGTATATGAGAATGTTTTGGTGGTTTCAAGAGGTTAAATTTGTGCAAATGATTTGATATTACCAAATAATCATTCGTTTCACTTATTTCCAAAGTTTTAAGCATTGTCGCACAAGTGTCGTCACATTTATCGCAAAGTGTATTTTTAACGTCTCACTTGTCATGATTCGTTGCAAAGTTGTCGCACTGAGGGAAGTATGTTGTACATGTGTCCTTGATGATCCATGTTATTGTGTCATCAAGTGTTCTAAGTGTGGGATCATAGTCAAGTATCATCAATATTCATTTCAGGTTCACTGGTCCCACACTTAGTCAAATTTTGAAGGCTCTCCGACCAAGAAAGTTAGCCTCATCCGATCCTCCTCAACTGCACATTACATAGCCTCAACCATGTAGCTACAACCTTACCTCTTGAAACTACACAATGCGTATTTCTTGCCTCCCAAGACTATGCACTCTGTTGGCTTGGTTTGGCGTAACCTAGGTTCAACATTAGTTAGCCAAAACAATCCCTACACTACTGGCCCTTTCGGCATCAGCCTGCGGAGCGTAGACCGAAGTCTCACTCAAAGTAGTATGGGGGGATGTTGGAACCACATTTCTGCACCCTGAGATGGTTCTGACTTTATTTTATTCCTTCTATTCCTTCTTTCGCACAGGTCACTTAGCTCTAGGGCTTTGTCAATCTATCCCTTTATCCCACCCTTCAGTACCTCCGCGAAAGGGTACGATTGACCTTCACACAACCCTAACCTATGGTTCAGGTACTCTCGCGCTGCTAGGGCAATGTATCATGCAGATTCCCAAACTAGCTTAAGTGCCTTACTTATCTTATTAAACAATCAGAGTTAGTGTCGCGTAAACATATATTCTTAATTGCGTTCAATTTTCTAACGTAATTACATACATTCGCGCATCACATGAGCATTATAAATGAAATTCATACACAATATGAAAAGATCCATTAAAATGAAACAAAGACACAAAATTTGTAGAATAATTCTCTTTTTTATTTCTTCACATGATTACAAACCCTATTCGCCCTATGCACATAGCTGCAGGTGTCCATGCACTCAATTACGAACTTCTACCCTAGGCCTTTGCGTACTCAGCTGTGGAGCCTCTACCTACACTAAGACCCAAAACTTAGACTTCTCTCTTTATCATTTAAGACTTCTTCGACAACTTCTTCTGACTTGCAAAACTACTTAGAGCTTACTTACTTAGCTATTTTTATACAATCAGGTAGATATTTATAGTCGAATTTACTTTACAAAAAAGGGTGGACAACCATTTATGACTCATGACACCTTCGTGCTCTGTGACCACAAAATGTGGATACTTTACAACTTTATTACAAAATTAGACCCAAAACATGGGCTTTTAGCCCTAAAACTGTCCTTGGGGGATCCCGTTGCCAACAGGCCCCCAACACAAACATTGTGACTCGCCCTTGAGTCACTTGGTAGGTGTGGATATCTTAGTGCAAAGACCTCCCAACTTGACCTATATGACTCCAACCTCAGTAGTGCATTGTGTGGCCACCTGCTTTGCATCTTCCACCATCTCGTCAGTCACTATTCCCGAACTGTCGACTTGAAGCTTTTATTGAGTTTCTTGCATAGTCACAATCTTTCCTTCAATAGAGGTTTTCACCATGTAATCCTCTTCCAGCCAGGGCTTCAGTCGTGCCTTTAGCACTACTTCCTTGTGCATCCCTTCATCCACCTGCTCTTTTAGCTGCTTGGCCTCCTACAGATTCTTTAGTCTTTATGTGAGTGCGATGGTTCACACTGTGCCCTGGACCTCATCATAGCATTGATGTAGCTCACATGCTTTTGTCTCCAGTCATTGTATTGTAGGGTCCTCCTATAAGCTCCTCAGGACCTAGAAAGACTACTCAAAAAGTTGTGTGCATTCTGCTACTACGCTTCCAACCATCACTTTTGCTTATGTGACAGTGCTCGTCCGCTGCTCCTTTACTTCTGGCAGGGATGAAGGCTATGCCTTCAATTTTAGGTCAGTGATCTACAGGTTCAAATCCAACTGAACCCTTACCATTTTTGTACAAGCATCACGCACCCTTGTGGCTAGCTTGTGGATGCGTACCTCAACTGGTTCTTCCTCAGGAATGTCCAACTTTGGGATGATTCAACATGCCTCCTCGACGAACTGCATAATACGCTTGTTCTGGTTGGTCACCTCGGTCAAATCAGCAATGGCAGAGTCTCGTTGTGGTGACATCTACTCATTTTTAATCCAGTTCTCACTAATCACTTGCAGGGTGCGATGCTCATGAGCCCTCAGCTTCACAATCACTCCATCCTACAAAATGTGGAGCGCTTCACTAGAGAGTGCTACGAGATTCAACCCTACTCCCTTTAGCGAACTAATAGTGGGCCTATCAGCTTCATCCTCTATGGTCAATGCTCCATCAGGGAGCACTATCACACTAGAGGCCTTCATGCGTAGCATCTCGGCAACCTCTGAAGTGCCGATAGCAAGAACAGTAGACATCGTGCCATCCTGTGACGTGTGAGTCTGTAGCTCTTGCAAACCTATCTAGATAGCCCCCAAGATTATTTGTTGTTGCTGCTCAAACTGTTGTAGGGCCTCCGTGGTGACATCCCACACTGTGTCACTCATGTCATGCAAATCACCCTCTTTGAGGGTGATTGGGTCCATGGATGTCTTAGTAGCCTTGGATTTCTTCCTAGACCCTCCTTTCTCTTGCTCCCTTAGATGCTTGATGTAAGTGAACATCGTCTATGGATCTGCATTGTGTTGTCATGTCTACTTGTCCATCTCTTCCTCTGCCTCAGGTGAAGGCGACCTCATGCCTTTATTAGAGCCTCACTCTGTTCCACCTGTTTGCTTCTCTATTTATTGAGCAACATTGCGCTCTACCGGGGCCTTGTCAACAACATCCTTCTTTCTCTTTTTGGCCAGCTACATCTTCTTTAGCTTGGCCTCCTCCTTCTTTCTCTACGTGGTAGAATTGCTTCCTCCCACTGCCAAGTTTGTTCTAGTGCGCCACTCTTCCAGCCATTGATCAAGTACTGCGTCAATGGTGTAACCATTTCTAGGTAAGGCAAGATCTACCATTTCTACGCAGGGTCCTTGCGTGTCCTCATGGCCACATGGTGAAAATTTGCTTTAAACTATGCGTAGTCTTGTAGGTTGGCAAACACTGTAGGTGACAATCGTGGCTTGGGATCAATGGCCATGTGGATGTTCATCTCCATCAAGATCCAGAAGATCTTGTTGTCCTTGATGCGCTGCACATCCTTCGTCACCCACAATGAAGTGTACTTCGTTGCTTTTGGTAGGTTTAGCGCGTTCAAAGGAAATTGGTTATCCTCTGGCAGCTCCCGTGCTACCAGCACACTAGACAGGAAGAGACATGTGTAGTGGAACATCTTGTTGAGCTATTGTGCCTCGTAGTATTTCATAAGGAACTCACCCTAGAGATAGTCTTCCCAATTGAACTTAACCCCTTCGGCGCACTGGGCTGCGAGCGCAACGACAAGCACTGGCACCTCATCGGCACGACACTTCCTCATCACCTTCCTTACTAAAATCTGCGTAGGTACCTTTACAGCAGGGTCACAGATGCTGGATATGGCATATCCACATGACTTCTTTACCATCTTAAACTTCTCTTTCATGGCCTATGCGAGGGCCTTCTCACCACCTTTTCCGCCAAATATCATAGCAAGATTTTCTCCTGTGTAAGGCAACTGCGTGATCCTGTGGATCAACCTATCAGTGATGGGTATTGGCTCCTCCATCCATAGACACCCATCATGCACCAAGCATAGCAACTGCTTGATGACCAGTACTCTAACCAGGGTGCACTTATAGTGTGACACCCATACCAGGTTGAGAAAACCTGCCTTGTCTACTCCTCTTAGCCACCTCCGTGGCACTAATGAGGTCATTCTGGTGGTTGTATCGATGATACGGTGCATCAGCTGCTCGGTTGACAGTCGTGGGAACTTCTCATGGTCAGCCAAGTCCTAGTCATCAAGTTTTAATAGAGGAACCCACCCCAAGCGTGGTCCTTCAAAAACAATTTCATCCGGCAGGAGAGAGGTTTGCGAGGGGACCTTGCTGTCATCGATATCTTTCGGCACCTTTGTCTTGCCCTTGTGTGAAGGGACATACTCAGGCAACCGAGTGATAGGGTTTTCACCCTGGGCTTCAACTTCATCCACGTCTACTCCGACATCCTAATCATCCATCGAGATGTCTTCAATTTATTCCTCCTTTGGCTCTAGATTGATGGCTTTGCCTTTTCATGTGCGGTGGGCTTGTCCTTCTGAGGGTTTCTTCTTGGCGATATATGCACCATTACTATAGGGTTCTTTACCTTCTTATATTTTTCACTCTCCTTGGTTGGAGTGGGCTTTTGTCTTGGCATCCTTGGTGATTTAGAGACTTTTGCTAATACTTTGGCAACTTCTGGAGCAACTTCTTCCATAAAAATTTCCAACACCAACTCCTCTACTATCATTTCTTTGGTATCTATAACAATTGTAGGTGTTGAAATAATGCTTTCCAACAGTGCTCGTGACGTCTACAGTAAGTTCTCAAGCACTGGACTCACTCTCACAGCTTCAAAGAGTTCTTGGTTCATGTACGCATGAGAGCTCAACAACTCAATTCTCAAAATTCCAAGTGTTTTTCATTGGCTAGCCACCTATCATTTATAGGGCATTTTGAATTCAAATTCAACCGTTCGCCCCAAATTTGGTTCATTAATGTCAAATTGGCAGTAGATTTTCAAGGATCTGACCCCTAAATTTCATCTTAAGTGCTAGTTTCCCACTCCATTTGGCCACATTTCTACATCAAATCATGAACAATGATTTTAGAGGTCACTTTCCGGCCGACTTGCGTGATTTATCCCTAGGTAGCGCAACTCCCTTCACGTTGTCGTGAACCCTGTGACACTTCATTACTTCACACAATCCTCTAATCATGCAGCCCCCCAACCTGGGCATTATAGTTTATAGTCCCAGACCTTCTTTTAGTTTCTTGGAGCACTAAGACTGTTCTACCTTCATATAGTCACATGGTCGTACCACTGATGTATGGCTTCAAGTGACTGCCATTCACCTTTCCTGGGAAAGGATCTCCATTCAATTTGACCAACTGAACCACTCCTCCATTGGTAATCTCCTTAGTGACATAGGGCCCTAACCAATACATTATGAATTTTCCAGGAAATTTATCAAACTTGCTATCATATAACAAAACAAGGTCATTTACCTTAAAGGTGCACACCTTAATGTGCAGATCATGCCATTCTTTTTCGCGTTGCTTTTGGCCCTTTTAGTGAAATCTAGCTACAAATCTCTCTTCCTCAAGCTTAGCCAGCTACATGAGCCTCTCGTCTAGGGCACCGCGATTCGTCATACCCACCAATGCCACTATGCGTAGACTAGGCACAATGTATTCCATGGGCATCACTACTTCAACACCATATACAAGCCTAAAGGGTGTTTTTCCAGTCAATTTCTTGCATGTCGTCCGATAGGCCCATAGTACTGCAGGTATGTATAGGTCCAAATCATTTCGATGAGCATTGCAAACCTTGGTTAGCATGTTCTCTAGTAATTTATTGAATGCTTCCACCATCCTGTTAGCCTACGGGTGCTAAGGCATGCTCTTCTGGTGATATACCTGAAATTCTCTGTTATCACGTTGATCGTCTCATTCAGAAAGTGCGTACCGCAATCACTCATCAAAATATTTGGACACCCAAATTGCGTTAGTACATACTCAAAGAGGAACTTTGCAGCATTCACACTTGTGCAATCATTCACAGGTTTTGTCTCCACCCATCGAGTCAAATACTCCATCATGGTGATAACGTACCTGGCTCCCGTCTTCTTCCCTTGGGGATGAATGACTCCCACAAAATCTATCACCCATTTCTCAAAGGGTTGCAATGTCATCTATGGATTCTAAGGCAACTCACCCCTCTACGATGGCCTGCCAGTCCTTTGACACACATCACATGCTTTGTAGTAAGCTTTTGAATCCTAATGGAGGGTTGGCCACCACAACCCTACGCATAGAATCTTCTATGCAGTTTCTTTCCCTAATAATGTCCTCCCGTGGTGCCCCCATGAGTTTCTACAAGGATACTCCCTTCAAACTCTAGTACATATCAATGCAATATTTCATTAGACCCCATTTTGTACAGATGCCCAGAAATAACAGAAAATTCTGTCGCACGCACTTGTAACTCCTTCTGCCAGATGGTATATCCTTCTGGGGTAGTTCCTATCATTAGGAACTATATGATATCTTCAAAATGACCATCCGCAACATGCACTGCAAAGAGCTACGCATCAGGAAACCCTTCCCCCAAATTAGTGCGCTCTTCCCCTATTTCAATGAGCGATAGATGGCCTGGCTTCGACATTCAGTCATCCAAGCTTCACAATAACTTCAAAATCATACTTTTGTAACAATAACAACCACCAACAGATTCTCCCCCCCAACACAGGCTTATTGACCAGGTATTTCAACATGAATTGATCCGTATACATCTTAAAATAGCCACCCTGTAGATAGTGTCTAAACTTCTAGAGTGCGTATACCATGGCTAACCCTTCGCGCTCGGTGGTGGAATAGTTCTTCTCTGCCTTGGATACCCTTATTCTTCTGAACGCTATAGGATGGTCTAAGTCTCCTCTGCCAGCCTGTGTCAATACTGCTCCTAGCACTATACAGGATGCGTCAACATGTACATGGAACTCCTTCTTCCAATTCAAGAAGACTAAAATCGGTGCAGTGACCATCTTTTCTTTTAATACATCCAAGATTTTCTTACAGTCATCGTTCCAGTAGAATGTGACATCCTTCTTCAACAACTTCTCCATAGGCGTGGTGATCTAGGCATAGCCTTTGATAAACTTTCTGTAATATCCTGTATGTCCTAGGGTAGCACATAATTGTTTCACACTGCTTGCGATTCTAAGTTAAGTGTCACCGTGATCTTCGCAGGATCTACCATTAGTCCCTATCTACAAACTGCATTGCCCAGCAGGGTCCCAAAAGGAACATGAAATAGGCACTTCTTTAGATTGAGTGTAATCTGGTATCTTTGATAGGTATCTAGCATCAGTCGCAAACTTGCCACATGGCACTTCACCAGCCCAAACACAGTCTATTCATCAAAGTACACTTCCAGGAACTTATGAATAAATTCCTTGAACGCTGCAATGATTATGGGCGAGAAAATCGCATGCACATTCTTTAATCCGAAAGGCATTACAGTGTACTGAAAACACCCCCACTCAGTCGAGAAGGTCGTCTTGATCCTATACTTGGGCATGATTTTGATCTAATGGTACCCAGAGAACCCATCAGTGAAGGAATATTCTCCTTGGCCACGTACATTGTCCAACACTTCATTAGTGATGAAGTCAGGAAAAGATCATGTATCCAAGCGTCATTCAACTTCCTGAGATCTAGCATATGCTTATTTCATCCTTCTACTTCCTTTCCTATACCACCATTGGGCTTACCCAATCAGATTCTTCTATGGGTTCAATGATGTCTACCATGAGCATCTTGTCTAGCTCTAAGTAGACCTTCTCCTTATACTTCAGATTGAGACGGTAAGGTCTTTGCTTAACTGGCTTCATGTCGGGCTTCAACGTGATCTTCATAACACCTAGGTCTCTGATTATCCCTTTTTGTTCTGTAAACTTGGTAGGGAATAAATCCTGGTATTCACAGAGTAATTCAGTCACTTTATCCACCATCACATCATCCCAGTAATCTCCAATCTTTGCAAATTTGGGCTCTGCATCTGTACCAATATTTACCTATTTCATTTTCATTGGCATGGCTATGTCAAGATTCTCAATTTGCGGTCCTTCAACCTCGCAGTGACCTTTTCTTCATGGATTTTAATCTTTCATGGATCCTCATATTCTTCTTTAATGGTTACATTATAGCATTCCAGCATGTGACTCAACTGAGTAGTCTAGTCGGGTTGAATTAGGTCCAAAGGATCTAGTGGTATCCAAAAGATTGTTGCTTTTACTTCTTGTAGCACTTTGTCAATACAGTCAAAGTTGTCTTCAGAGTTGAATTTCATTATGAATACTTCACGTAGAATATCCCATTCACCTATACCATGGTCAAGCTCTGTTTCTAAGTACCAATTCCTCGGGATGACATCCAAGGTGTGACAGAACAAGTGCACCCATTCAGGTTGGGGCTTTTCTCCATAAGCCTAAGCCCATTTGGCCAAGTGCATACGTAGATCATCCTACCCATCATATTTTTCTGTCATTTGTACCTTCGGCTTCCCAAAGCATGTTCTCATAATCCTCCTACATTCGTGACAATCATCAAAGCTACCCTTGTGCATACCCCACCACCTTGCGGATGCCTAGTCCAAAGCATGGAAGCGATACTTCTCTGGTACCTCCCTCTAAAATGCATCCAAGAATATATCTACATCATTGAGGCCATCATAAGTGGGTAGATTTCTTGCCTCTGACGACACACAACACAACGAATAGGTCATCATGTTATATCTCAGTGTGATTACTTCATGTAACCAATTCTACCGGCGCTCTAATTCTTCATTAGAGTCCGAGGGGCAGGAACTCTTGCGATCCCATGTAATTCATCCATTCGCTATCGGATTCACTTAATATTGGTATTATGCTGTTATCTTATAGATACAGTCTAGATCATCATCACTCTCATAATCGTGAACTGGTTTAGTATAACGCGATCCTTCAGCAGGATCTAGGGGTATTATTACACGAAGTGATTTCTTCTTAAATATCATCTTTCTCTTCTTTAGGTTGATTGCCCCATTCATATCAGTATCCCAATCAATTCCAAGGAGCGCACGATAGGGGTTGTTGTCATCCACAATTTATATTAATTCAAAGTCAACCAATGTGCGTGTGCCTTCAATATCTACAGTCACCCCTTGCAGCCGCCCCATGGGGATGATCTTCTATTGATTTTCCATCCTTAATTGAATCAGAGACTACTGCAGCACAAGCCTTCACATCCATTCCCAAGTCTTCTTTGGTAGGACATTTGCGTCTGACCCTAGATCCAAAAAAACCCGATCCATTTTGTATTCTCCTATCTGCGTGGTTAGCCTCATCTCTTATCCTATTCTTATTTTATCCTTACCAATATTTCATACCATGTGCAGTTCATCTGGAGTTTTTCTGGTGCATCTATTTATAAGTTCCTGTAATCCCTTCACCACCTTACTATTGTGCAATAACTTCATGCAGGTGTCTAGGAATGTCGCAACCATAGAAGGGTCCATCTCCTAGTCAAGCTTATCCTTTCTTCCTGAGGTGGAGGCCTGAGCAAAGCCCTTCTTTGCTTCCATGAATGTTTCGCATGGGCACTCCAAATCAAATTCAGCCTCCTTCGTCAGAGCTTTGCGAACCCATGTGTTATCTTCGTGTTGATTCCCCTTATCATCCCCTGCTACAATTACACTTCAGAGCACTATATTCACATTCAGATCCTCTTCACGAGGCTCAAACCTCATCATCTACAGGTTCTGAGTTGGCTAAGGTCGTAGTGCCCCTTTGTCATGTATCCTTGCTATTAGCATAGGAAAGTCTTCTTTCTCATGATCAAACTGAGTGCAATACTTGCATGACGAATGCGTTGGGTTAGTAAAATTGCGGGTGTAGTGTCCTGGTCCTCTGAAATTGTAGTAGATTAGCTGTACCCGACCTTTGCTAGGTCCTCCTCGCCCTCATCCACGTCCTTGAAAGCTTATCCACACCATCATGCCCTACTGAACTACAAAATTTGCAGAATAGTTGTTGTGGTGTTTGTACAAACTTCTGCAGCAAATGACAGTTATTTGTTGTATGTTTTGCTACTACATGACATATAGTGCACAACAACATAGGTCCCACGATTGGTCCTGGTTGAGCTTTTGGCCTTAAGGGCATCGGTCCTCCTCCTACAATGTAGTTCGCAAAGACCAAGAAATTCTCTTTGTCACACCCCTAACCCTTGCATTTTAGGCAGCATACTTGTTTGCGCACTTCTGGCCGAACTGTCTTGTCCTGCTTCAAATTTTGCATCTCAAGGCAAAGATTTTGCACCTGTGCATGGATCTGTTGAACCCCTAGATTGGGATCCTGCAGCAGTGTTTCATGTAGTCTCATTCACTTGGTTTCATTGCAATTTATTTGAACCCCACAATCGACTGTGCTTTGGATTTAGGCATACTTAATTCTTTATTCAGCACGGTCTGGATGTCTACCACTCCAACGTTTGGGTTATCATTAGAGTATTTAATGTAGTAGGTTAGAACGTGCTCCTGTAGAGAACTAACCAATGTTTCCTTCTTCATGTGATCATCTGTAACACCTTGAGCTTCCCATATAGCTTTCACGACAAACCAAAATTGGTTCGGGTCGTCATTTCGCAAGCCTTTGAACAAAGGCAGCTTTACTGAATTTTTCGTAGTAAATTACGGTAGAGGTGGAGGCAGTATGGGTGAAGTCATAGGGGATGGTGGTGAAGTTGGAGGTGGTGTGGGTGGAGGTGGCAGTCGCGGGAACCCTTGTCTTATTACCTGAATAGCACTTTGCAGAGAATCCTACGCTACTCCCTCTTCATCACCCATTGGAGGTGAAATCAATGGACTATATTCGGGACCCTTTCTTCCTTCGTTCCTATAAGTTTTTCCTCTTCGCATAGCCCCAAAGATCAAGGTAGCTACATAACCCTTTTTTCACACAATAAAATCTTAATCCATGTATTCAAAGACTTTAAGTACTTACCTCGTGGTCCTTTGAAAAAGCATCGCTCCACCTCGTTGTAGTTGACTAACGTATTGACTGTGAATTCAGTCACAAATACATCTATGATGTGATCAAGGCAATGATCAACAACGTGGGTGATCTTATCCTTAGAGGTTTCCAGTCTCTGTACTAATTCTGGGGTCCAAACAATAGGACCATCAAGTCTCGACCTTCCTTGGCTATCCGCTATCTTTTTGATTCACTCGTATAGCTCAACCGAAAAGGAACAGAAAAAGATCTCATGGATTTCTATATATAGGTACCTATCCAGCCACTATTCCTTTTTCAGTCACAGGTTTCTATTCTCTTGCGCTGCAAATTCGTGGATCTTCCTATCCAACCAGTCCCTGATCTCTTTCTTCGCTGGATTCCAATGATACGAAATCACACATCTCTTATGCAAATTCCATTCTCGGTAATGGAACCATTTGTTAGCTTGGTGGGGCCTGACCCAGGTTCAGTGTTAATTAGCCAAACAAATCCCTACACTACTATCCCTTTCAGCATTAGCCCGCAGAGTGCAGACTGAAGTCTCACCCAAAGTAGTATGGTGGGATGTTGGAACCAAGTTTCCAAACCCTTAGATGGTTGTGATGTTGGTTTATTCCTTCTATTCCTACTTTTGCATAGGTCACTTAGCTCTACGGCTTTGTCAAACTAGCCCTTTATTTCACCCTTCAGTATCTCTGTGAAGGGGTATAATTGACCTTTGCGCAACCCTAACCTACGGTTCAAGTACTTTCGCACTACTAGGGTTGCATATTTTGTAGATTATGAAAATAGCTTAAGTGCCTTACTTATCTTATTAAAAAATCATTGTTCGTGTCGTGTAAATAGATATTCTTAATTGCGTTCAATTATCTAATGTAATTGCATACATTCGCACATCACATGATCATTATAAATGAAATTCATACACAATATGACAAGATTCATTAACAGGAAACAAAGACACAGAATTTATAGAATGCTTATCTTTATTGATGTCTTCAGATGATTAAAGACTCTATCTGCCCTGTGCACACAGCTGCAGGGGTTTGCACACTCAGCTGTAGACTTCTACCCTAGGCCTCTGCTCACTCAGCTGCAGAGCCTCTACCTACACTAAGACCCGAAACTTAGACTTCTCTCCTTATCACTCAATACTCTTCTACAACTTCTTATGACTTCCAAAACTACTTAGAGCTTACTTACTTACCTCTTTTATACAATCCCATGGTCCGCAGACCATGGGTAGATCTTTACAACCGACTTTACTTTACAAAATAAGGGTGGACAACCCTTTATGATTCATGACACCTTCACGCTCCGCGACCACAAAATGCGGAGACTTTACAACTTTATTACAAAATTTGACCCAAAACATGGTCTTTTAGCCTCAAAACTGTCGTTGGGGGATCCTGTTCCCAACACACTATGTAGCTTTAGTGCTCAAGCCCAAACCTTGGCCTCCACAATTGTGTAATTCATCCCTCTAGCTTGGCCACAAATGTGTATTACACAATCTATGACCTCAAGCTCATCCCTTGAGATCGTGAGCTACAAAATTGCACTATCACCCAACCTCCTTTTCCTTCTAGATGTACGTGATAGGCTGAATCAGTGCTTAACCCCTTCAGCCTGACTCACTGAGCTACTATATTATGCAATTTTCTGCCTCATTCTAGCCTGAATTGCACATTGTGTAGTCTTAAGGCCCAAGCTTCACCCTTGATTGCCTGAGCTATGCAATTGCGTAGTCACCGAGCCTCTCCCTCATCCTTCCACCTAGTTCTGACTCAATCAGTGGATCAACATGCAACATCTTAGACTAGGGGTTTAACAAACTGATTTAGTCTGGTCATAAGTGAATTACAGATGCATATATTCTACCATACTATGATAAGATGATAAATAAGGAGATGGAGAAGGGAAACATGTTTAAATACATCTTTGGAGCTGGTTATGCAAGATGATCAATCAAGATAAAGAAAAGTGACACTAGTTAGTGACCGCAACTCAATACCACATATCATTGAATACTCCTTACCACTAAGCCATATGGAGGTGGACAAAAGAGAATTCCCAAGAAGACATATAGCAAGGAACAAGTATGGATTGACATTTCCATGTTATAAAGAAGCCATGTTAGCAGTGTCATGTCATGTGACGTCATGAGTCACCATATGCCACATCATTATTGTGGATTATGTAATTTATGATTCGAAAATGTATTGTAAAGTGGAAGTCCAAAGGACATGTATATAATATGAAGATTCATGTAAAATTGAATAGTCATAGGAATTAAAACAGTCATGAGGGTATTCAAAGAGTGACAAGGGAGGTTAATCATCACCCCATTGGTTATATATACACCCTCATTGCACGAGAAATGGACTTTCACCTTAGATCCTCTGCCAAGGCATTAGAGAGACAAACTAGTTCTTTTGAGGAGCAAGTGGTGGCTTCATCGCTCCACTATTGGAACTAGTGGTGTTCGATGTATACATGTGTCTTGGAAATTTTACTTAATGTATGAAGCATAATGGCCAACACATTCTTCATGCATTGATTATGAATATTTGTAAGACTATTCTATGAATTCTTGTAATTCATGTTTGTTTTCACCTGTACTAAAGTAGTGGAACTATTTTGGTTATTTTAGTGCTTATCATATTGAGAATGTGTTTTAATGTTTGCAAAGATTGTTGCATAATTGTGGACTATATAATTAGATGATAGATGAATATTTTATGTTTTTGTTGGTTACATGACCATTTCATCTTTGTGGAGTATTCCATTGAATGTTAAACATATCCTTCTTGTTTTTGTGTGTCTCTACTAGAGTGGTACTATTACCTCTCTCTTATAGGTTTAACTTCTCCTTCCCCCTGTAGTAGAAGAACCTTTAAATACATACAACTGAGAAATCACCAGGTGCACTTACTTGCTTTTCAAAGGTACATCTACGTTCCTCTCTCTTGGTGATAGTTAGAGCCAATGAAAATCCTAAAGAAATTGGCAATCAAAGCATATTACGAATGAGGATCTTATCCCAAGTGGTGTGAGGTCTAATTGGGACCACATATCGGGGAGATCCCTTGAATGTTGGTGTGTTCAACACTGTCAATAGGTCCCTTTGAGTTACTAGAAAATTTTGGAGAGAATGCCTATATACTTAGTATATCTCCATACATGTGCATTTACTTAGTGGTGAATGTACAAAATTTGAAACTTTATGAGCCTTCCATGATGGATCAGGAAGAGAAACATGTCCTATCTTATGTAGAGGATTTGGTAGTAGATGCTTAGGCAAAGCTGACAGAGGATATAATTTTTCAAAAAAGGTCCATAAACACAAGATAGGGGCATCATGTATTTTGGAAGATTGCATTGAAAGGACAACTTCCAAGCAAGGCTAAATGGTATTCTAAGGAGAAGATAGAAAAAATAAGTCTAACCTCATTCAGTAAAACCATTTATGGATGAAAATACCACAAAAGAGGGAGTTATAAGTTGAATTAGATCATCATATTATTTTTCATATACCTTCATTCTCTTAGAGTGCTAAAATTAGTGGAATCAACTAACATTACTATTTATTTTCCGACGGGTCTCTATTTGGTGAATTGGGTATGAAACATTTTGGAAGTGATTTGAGGAATTAAATGACATTTTTTGGGGGTAAAACTTTATTACTTTCATTCCCCTAGTGATATTCTACACTTAAATATCTTTCCAATGGTGAAATAAAGCCCTCAAACAAAGGACATATGAAAAATTTATGCCACCCAAAAGTTGACCTTCCTATTTTTTCCATCATGATTTGAGAGGATGTCATGTCAGCCCCATTTGTTCATGGAAAACGGGTTTGCCACATGTTTATTATGAATAACAATATAGAAACTCAATATTGTAACTTTAGTTAAGAGTTTAAGGAGTCAAACTTAACCATTAGTAGGTTATCGGGTTGTGTTATAACCGACCCACTGGGAGGAAAATGGTTTCCATTCTATTTGTGTGCATTTTGTTCCATTGACGAGCATAGTAGTTGTGTGTGTGTGTGTGTGTGTGTGTGTGTGTGTGTGTGTGTGTGTGTGTGTGTGTGTGTGTGAGAGAGAGAGAGAGAGAGAGAGAGAGAGAGAGACGGTTTGTGTACTATAGTAGCCCATAGGCCACAAGGCTTAGTCTTTTGTACTTTCATCCACTTCCATTCAAAAAAACAGAGAGCATGACAACCTCATCTTCCAGATAGGTTTTCTCCCATAAAGGTTTCCCATATCATATATTATCTCATTATGGTTTTAAGTGATTGTATTTTTTTGTATTCTCTATTTCCTGCATGTATATATGACATGCATGAAAAAAATGACTTAATAATTTTAGAAGTCTAAGGAAAATAACCCTCATAGTATAGATTTCAGATTTTAAGTATAATTTTATTAGATTTTTCGTGACAAACTATTTAGTGGAATATCCTCTCTCTCTCTCTCTCTCTCTCTCTCTCTCTCTCTCTCTCTCTCTCTCTCTCTCTCTTTCTCAACATATATATATACACACAAACACACACACACAAAAAGAGAGAGATCTTTATTTTTGACTTTTTCTCTTACCCACATGTATTATCTTTATTATAATTTCATACCAATCATATGAAAGAACCAGGTTAAAATCAAAGATCATTCAAACCTTTAACTCAAGATATTGCTTTCTCCAATGTTAATCTTTGTAAGCTATGGTTTGTTAATCCTTGTGTAAGTCTCAATGGACAAGGAATATTTTAACTTTTTAATAGTTGTAATGGGAACAATAAAAAAGAATACTTGATCCCATGGGGTCAATTTATAACTGTCAAACCTTACTAAAACATATGTAAGAGGGTTTTTGGGAAAACTTCCAAGGTATACATAATTTCTTCAAATACTCTAAGAGAACCATTGACAAGTCTTGCATTAGTCCATGAGTTCAAAGTAAATATCTCCTTAGCTCAAACTAAAAGAATTCAACTTCCAATTGGTCCTAATTTGCTTCATTATAAGAGAAGCTTATAACTCTTGCAACAACACTATTGTAATAATAAAAAGATATGGTGTGGTCTGCTAAGGTTTTTCTTAGTAGAAATGCTAGATTGGGTAGCAGTGTTTTGCATGGAATTTTCCTTTGTACACTCAATGTCTCTGACTGAGTGGGATACAAGTCTCTTTTTGCTTATAGTGTTAAATATGGAGGCATATGGTACTTCCCTGTGGATTTTCAAATGATTTTACAATATGAAGGGACAATAAATTCTAATGATGATGGAAAGTGTTGGAGAATCAAGTACAGAAGAAATTAAAACAATTCTCTTATCCTTAATAACTTCTTGTGAAATATTGTTGGATTCTTATTATTGTTTATTAGATTCTTTTCACCAAACAATTACTAGGAACTTAAACCATGAATATCATGAAAGGAAACGGGCATAAGATGTGGGCTCAAAGATAGGGAAAAACCCCTCTAAGGGGAAAACCCAAAAAAAATCCTTCTCTTCTTATAGAATCAGATTAAATGAGACATATAATACCCAAACACCACGACCAAGTCTACTCATAAGTTCCAAGTCAACCCTCTTTCCAAGATTTTCCTAGAAGTCAAATTCTCCTAAAGTCGACAATGGTCCAACCCTTTCAAAACTAGTCAAACTTTAGATTTTGTCCCCTGCAACATGATTTCGGTCTCCTCCAATAGACCTTGAATTTTCGACCCTCCTACAACTCTTAAATTTCACATGTGTGGGAGTTCTTACGGAATATTTAAATCTTGTTTGACCTTTCTTTCTCTCTCCTTGTCTTTTTTGTTGGTTTTGCTCCTTTCACAAGAGATCGAACTTGCTTGACATGTTTTTCAAATGAGGTCAAATTTTTGTTATATATACACATCTTAAGAGGTTGAATTTCCCCAAACTGAGCTGACTTGATGAGGCAGGGTTGACTTGGTCTTGTAGTGACAAAAATTGACATTTTGACTCAAAAAAAAATTATTTTTCCATTTTATTATCAAAGTCCAAATGGGGATTTGCTTCAAGACATATGACAAATATTCTTTTGACTTGACAAACCCCAGAAGCATGAAGAACATGCTTGGCCTAGAAGACAAATCAACTTAAGAATGAATCCCATGCTTAAAATAATAATTCTTTTTCTTTGTTTTGAAAAAAATATACAATGTCATAAGTACAAAGGTAATTATGAAGATCGAATCTAGTTACATTCTCTGCCTCTCCTTCTTAACTAGGGAGACATTCATAAGTGCACAATTGGTACAAGGATTCTCACAAAATGAAATATTCTCAGGAGAAGAGTCGAAATGATAAGCCATTCTTAAGCATCTACATCATAACCTACATTGTCAATATAGAAAGGCATTAATTAGTGAGCTCTATCTCTCCAATATATCAAAGAAAAATCTTGGGAGGTTTTACATGAGCCACCACACTACCTCTCATGGCACATACCCCATCCATATGTTCACTAGGTATGTCCTTCAAGGACTATTCTTATCTTGTATTCCTAATCCTCAAATAATATCATTCCCCTTCAACCACTATTATATTAGATACCCTATCCAATCCTCAGAGTGTCGGTTGATATTACTTCCTATTTTGGATTCCCAATCCTCAAGGAGTATCAGTCCTAGATGCTTATCTAATCGTCCATTCTCCTTCCTAGTTCCTTCACTATAACTACACCTATTATTCCTTTTCTAGTGAATGACACATGGAGAATATGATTTCTAACATCACTCCCTCTTAATTACGGAGTGGTTACTTACTACCTCTTAAGTATAGAGGAGATTCCTTACTTCCTCTCAACTAGGAAGACATAACCACAATATTTTTAGCTTGTCTTAAACTTCATCAATACATTGGATACTAATTATTTCATTCATATATTCAAGTAGTATTTCCATGGCTCCCCATTTCCTTTGCATCTCTGATATTGAGCTTTTACCTTCCTAGATGTTATGGAGTCAAACTCTTCCTTCAATCTATGATAGGGTTTAAGCTATAACCCCCCCCCATGTCTACCCACTTTCACCATCCTTTCAGGGTTAACATGATCTGAGGGATACTATGACATTACTCAACCTCCTAACTGTAGTTAAGGAAGTGGAATTGAGAGCAAAAACTTTACTAACTTACCTCAGGTGCTACAAGACCCCCAAGAACTAAACCACCCTTCCTGGTGCCCAAACCCTGAGTTAAACTTCTTTTTCAGTGACTTGAACTCCCAGACATAGGCATACCACTGTAAAAATTCCAATGTAACCCTCCAGTCACATTTATAAACCTACAAGGTAGAAAATGAAATCTTTTTCCCCTAGTTCTATGCCTGCGACTGCGAGATTTGAGCCACTTTTTCAGGTCTAGTCTCCAGACCATTGCCCAGAACTTGATGAAACTTTCCAAACCAATGAATGAAACAAAGAAAAATATTCTAACATAAAACTTGATCAAGGAATTGGCCTAACCAAGCCTAACCATGACAGACATTTCATCAAACACATTGAGAACATGTAATATACATTTCATGAGTGCATATTTAAACATAGGCGTCTGATACTTATCTAAAAATCATCAAGAATGTCTAATGCCCTCTCATAATAGATGACATAACATTTATTAGATCATGCATTCAATCACCAATTATTTACCAATCAAAACATGATAAGAGCCATAAGTAGAATCTGTCATTAAGCCATTCTTATAACCATCATATAACCAGAAGAATAACGATGATAGAACAACAATTAAATCCACATAATAACAAGTATATTTCCTCATAAAATACACAAGGAAAATAACTCTTATTAAAATATGCAATTTGAACCAAGTCATGGACTTCCATATATCACTCGACCTGAGATTGGGTTGAACTAAATATTTCTTTAAGGGAATCACCCCCGTACCATATTCCAAGAGTGAATGTGGAACTCACAACAAAACAACCACGACTTCCTCAGGATTTACTGCAATCTCGCCAAAACCAGTCAAGGGACTCTTAGGCCTAAAACCCTCACCTATACAACGAGGCTTTACTGCAATCCTGCCATTATGAGTCAAGCGATTCCTAGGCCAAACAATAAACATACACTACCAAGCTTTACCTCAATCCTGCCAAAACCACTGAATAGGTCCTTAGGTTAAACAATCTTGGATTCCTTCAGATTTATTCCTTTTCAAATATTTTTCCAAAGCATTTTCCAATTGCCCCTTAGCCATAATTAACCAAAGGGAACACCCACTAGGATGTTTTGCCCAATATTCAATTTGGAATACATGTCCCATGGCCTTGGTGTTATTTTTCCTTTATTAACTTTATTACATGAACTTTTAAGTCGGGGTTGTTACATGGGCCATCAACCTTTCATATCACTTTCCTCTAATCATCATTAGCATCAACAAAGGCATTATATTGATCTAATAAATGTATAGTTTCTTATAATCATAGGGAAAGGGATTTTCCATGATTATGAGGTTATCCTTTGTATTTTTACCTTTCTCTGCCAAGACGACGCAAACATCTAAGCCATATAATATTCTAAGGATCACAAAATCCATTCACTCAATCCATTCATTATATGAATTGAGTTCAAACAAGATAGTTGTAGATATTTTGTCTCCCATGCAACATGACCTTCCAGGTAGCGAAGTCATATCCCCAACTAGATAATCAATATCAAATCATTATCAAGCTTACCAATCATGATGACCCTTTGTCTCAAGATCAACATTCCTTCACATGGTCTTTATTTATACTATATCAAAATCTATCTTCATGTCGTCAACCAATAATTAATGTGTTCATAGAATGAATCAATCAATAAGCTACTATAGCTACCTCCTTGAAGATTTCATTGCCAACCTTCCCTCTCCTTTTCAAAAGACCATTTAGGATGTTGATCATGTCGTTTTTTCACATGTCATACCACTATGTATTGAATAACCAGGTAGAAGATTCGAGTCCTCAAAACATACCATACTCATGCTTTCATGCATTGAGTAACCATTTAAGAGAGTTATATATTTATACTAATCAAGACATTATTAAGCATATTTTAGCAACCAACTCTTCTTAGAACATTCGTGTAGAAATGAATTCTACTTTCTAGTGAAGAGTTACTAAAAACATTCATACCTCTTTTTTTCATACAACCATGTAGTCATCCTTCTTTTGAATGAGATTACTTCAATCCTTATTGAGGATAAGTCTTTATTTCAAGGAAGAGAAATTCTTCAACTATGCCTTTCACATGCCAGCTTGAATATATTCATGCCTTCATCCTTCAAGATGATTCCAGACTAACTAGAATATAGATTATCAATGTCATAATGTTTTTTCAAAATATTGAAGGACCCTCTCTTAAAGATGGTTCTTGTTAGAGGATCCTTGTGATCCTTTCTACAAAATGACTACCTCTAAAATTATCTTAGAAAATACTTGGATTAACTATGACATGCAAAAAGGTCAAAATATTTTCATTATTCCCAGCTATATTATTTCTTCAAAACAACTTGATTATGTAGACTCTAATTCTTCTACTATCACATGCTTCTTTCTATGATGCCATGCTTCCTTTCATGATGTCACAAAAATCAAGAATCTTCTAGAGAATGCAATGGTGCATACCACTGTAACTACTACTTTCGAATAAAATAAAGACAAACTACAAATAAACCTGATAGGGGTGGAGTTCCCTCAATAGTATAGATCCTTGGGATATTCACTTTTCAGCTTCTTTTCGTGTTTTTCATTTTCTTCAGCTACGTGAGCCCCACTCCTTTCCTTTATCTTATTGTTTTTCTTGTTGTTTAGACAATCCCTCTTAAAATTTCCATATTTCTTGCACCCACAGCATTGTATCTTGGACATGTTTTGTTTTCCTTTAGAACTTCCAAACTTCACTTTCTTCTTCTTAAATTTTATAGCAAGGTTTTGAGACTTTTCCTTTGGTTCAATGTCATATTTTTCCTTCAATCTTGTTTCTTCCAAGATACATTGAGCCCATAGTTCATGGAAAGAAATAAGATCTTTTCTTGAGTAGACACTAGTTAGAAAACTGCTCTATTCAGGTGGCAAAGAATTTAGTACACAAGTAGTCATTTATGAATCAGTGATCTAGGTGGTTCCAAAAATAGCTCAGGGGTCAAAGGTCGGTTGATAATTTGGTGAGTGCTTGAATATATATATATATATATATATATATATATATATATATATATATATATATATATATATATATATATATATATATATATATATATATATATATATATATATATATATATATATATATATATATATATATATATATATATATATATATATATCTACATATATATATATATATATATATATATATATATATATATATATATATATATATATATATATAGATATATATATAGATATAGATATGGTTAAATGGTATATGAGATTATATATTAACATTCCAAACCACTCCACATTAAATGACACCACATGTTAATATGCCAAACCCAACTTTCAAACATTTGAACCTCACCATTACAATAGCTATATGTTAGATTTAATTTAACACCAAACGACTTGCCTCCAACCCATAATGGTTAACGTTTAAAATTACACAAAGTCGCCAATGCATATTGTTAACTGCCACTCCAAAAATGGTTAAAACAATAGACAACCGCATAAATTTTGTAACGATGCACCATTTAAAATTATAACACGAACTGTTATAATGGCGCAGAGCCACACGAGTTTGACCCCAAGATATTCGTCCCCTAAATTTTGCTGCTTCACTGTTACACTAGAAAAACTTCATTGTATTATCCACCCTCAACATTATTTAAACCAAAACTACCATTCGACTGGGGCCAACGACGACCAAGGACCAATGTGGAACAATGATAAGGAAGAGGTGAGCAACCATGAGCAAAGAATATGCCAAGATGCCAAAAAGATTCCCTTGAGGGCTAGAGATGCCAGTGCCAGAAGTTGACAAGTTGATAGTCATTTTTACGTGTTTCCTCTCTAGGAGTCAAACCATGTAGTCTATTTACCCATTTGGGCAGCACAAATTCAGGTGTCTAGAAGCAAGGAATCTTTGCATAATCTTTTGGAATCTAAAATATTCCCTTGGAGGCATATTTGTGATCGAGGAAAAATGATGCCAAAATTATAGTCACTTTTCACAGAATTTCGCAGGGAGTGCAATGGTGTGCTCAAAATCTTCATCCAAGCAATGGAGTTTTCATCCATTTTCAAGAAGGAATATTTGGGGGAATCTTCAAGATGCCCGAGGGTCTAGAATTTGACGGTGTCAGAAAGGGGAAAGTTTTTATTCATTTGACACAATGTAGAGCCATGAATTCAATGGTGCAGTCCATTTCAACAACTAAGCTTTTCATTTTTCATCCATCCTTAAGAGTGGAGGTATATGATGTAGTTATTTCATGCTTTCTTTTGATTTTCTCAGATAATGTTATTATTGTTGAGATCCATGATTATCATTATGTTGAGGGATACTTGTATGCCACATCATGTGAGATTTTATTACCTTGTCATGTTGAAGGGATGCCTATTTGAGTGAGTTCCTATAGGATGTCTCATGGACATACATGCCAATCTTGATGAGGAAATTTTCCCATATGAGTGAGATTTCCTGAGAACGTCTCATGGAGAGACATGCCTCTCTAGTTGAGGGATTCATCCTTGTAATTACTAAGAACATACCATGTACATCATCATCATTTGTAACATTCAACGAGGTGACCTCCCCACTCTTGGCACTAGGGCCCAAAGACGTAACCCACACTGGGTGAACTTCGTTATCAATGTGTCTGTGTTCTTTGATTTTATGGTTGTACTTATGTTGCATCTTCTTTACAGTATGCACACGTGGATTTTCATGCTCTTTTGAATGCAATTCTATTAACATCACAGAACTAAAAGATATTGGTTAGTTGCAGTAGGTGAAGAGATATGGATCAAGTTTTATATCAAAGTGGTCTTCTTGATGACATGAATTGCATGATTGAACATGCAACAAGAAATAAAATGGAGAATGATAGAGATATGTACAATAATTTCTACAAGATGTCAAAAATGGTAGACATAATGTATGTAGGTTATGAGGTGAAGATGTCAAGAGAGGAATGGGAGAAAGAAAGAAAAGAGGACAATGCTCCATCTACCCCTTCGAGTGTACATTCATCTTCTTCATCATCTTCTCATCATTCAGATGAAGAGGTCAATCAGAGTATTCAAGCAAAGAATGTTGAATTGAGGAGACTTCTACAAGAAGAGAAAGAGGAGAAGCAAAGATTGCAGCTTCAGTTACAAGCCATGGAAGAGGCTTTGGAAAAATTGAAGTGCAAGGAAGGCTTAGTAAAGCCATCATCACCTATTTCAGAATTGAAAACTAAGGTAAATAATGCTGATGATTATTTACTTTCATTTTCGCATGAAACTATTTATGTTGGAAACATGGAGGTAACCTTTTGAGGAATTGGCACGAGAATCCTTACCAAAATGGGATATAAAGGAGGAGGACTTCGTGTTAATGGCCAAGGGATGACTCGACCATTGGATGCGGTCCAAATACCTTGATTTGTAGGTTTGGGAGACATTGAAGGAGATTACTAAAAGGTATTAGAAGCTTACAAGACATTGTTGAAACCATTGAGGAAAGAGAATGATGAGAACACATCACCATCCTCCCACAAAAGTGCACATTGTACAGGAAGAGCTAAGACAAGCTCTCATCACCAGAATCGCACCATAGATAGTCAAGAAAGGTATAACAAGTCTTAGTATTCTAGAGTTCATTTTGATTACAAACATATTGTTAATGATAAACATAAATCATGGCATAGAAAACTATGTAGTTTTTTTGGTTTACATAACCATGTGGTTGTTGAGTGCTGAAAGAGGATGTCAACAAGAAAGAGGATGAGGCATGAAAGGCCTTCTCCACATCAGGGAAGGAAAGCGTTAAGCAGGTCTGGAAGAAGAAGACATTTTGCAGTCATTGCAACAAAGGTGGACATCAATGAGCTATGTGTTGGAGGCTCCATCTAGAACAATGTCTCAAGGACAAAACATTAGTGCAAAAACCAATTGGTGAAGATGTTCGATAAGAAAATCCACCACTTTCATGGTGGTCCACTTTGTTCAGTAAGAGATGGTTTTCCTAGATATGGTAGCTTTTCATGACCACATTTTGTAAATGATTTGTTGCAATTTAAATTGTAAAAGTGATGATGTGTTTTACATCTCTTATTAAATCAATGATGATGTTTTGGCCTTTTATTGACAACTGGGGTATTGGTTTCTATTATGATGTAAACTTGACCAAAGAGTATGTATTATAAAATCATGGATTATGGGGATGATTTGTCTTGGTTTTTCATGTAATTGAGCATATCACTTGAAAATATTATAATAGAGGTTTCCAGAGAATGCAGGTGTCAGCTCATCACTTATGGCTCTAAAGGACAAAGGTGAAGGAGAAGGAAGGGTGACCTGTTACAATACTTGTGGTGTAGACTATGTAACACAAAAATTGTAGATTATTGTCATCCTTTTTGAGGACCAAAAGCTCCTAAGTGGGGAGGAATGATCCAAGTGGCTCCAGAAAAGGCTCAGAAGTCGAAGGTGGCTCTAGAAGAGGCTCAAAAATCAAATTCTTCAAAATGTAACCAAACCCATACCAAGTTTTAGTGCTTGTCATTATGATTCCGATGGCATAGACGACACTCAAATCCAAGTTTGTATGACCAACTTATGTCTCTTTAAGGTTTTATAAGACAGATAAAAAGAGACTCCCACAGTGTGCCACATGGAATCCTAGTCAGCAAGTGGGACCCACAATGTACATGGAATCCCATCAAGCCATTGACATATGGCACCCCATAATTACCCTCTTAACCCTGCATAAAAGGAAAAATAAATATATTAATATATATTATCAAAATATCATATTAAATATGGTTATAAACCATATATTCCATAAAAAATAAATCAAATAAAAACAAAATTACTTTAGAATATAGATTATGGTTATTTTAATAACCATATCACAAATACGAATACGATAATTTGAATTGTTGGTTGAAAATTCGGTGAGTGGTTGAACCATATATATATACATACATATATCTACATCTATCTATATATATATATATATATATATATATATATATATATATATATATATATATATATATATATATATATATATATATATATATATAGTCTATATATATATATATATATATATATATATATATATATATATATATATATATATATATATATATATATATATATATGGTTAAATGGTATATGGGATTATATATTAACATCCCAAAACACTGCACATTAAACGACACCACATATTAATATGCCAAACCAAACTTTAAAACATTTGACCACGCCATTGCAATGGTTATCTGTAATATTCAATATAACACCAAACGACTTTCCTCCAACACGTAATGGTTAACGTTTAAGATACCACAAAGCTTCCAATGCATATTTCTAACTACCGCTCCGAAAATGGTTAAAAAAAACTGCCACATAATTTTTATAACCGCACACCACTTAACACCAACTATTATAATGAGGTGAAGGCTCATGGGTTTGACCTTGGGACCTCCATCCCCAAAATTTTCCACTACACCAAGAAGACTCCATTGTATTATGCACAAGGGTCCAGAAATTGATGGCATCAGAAAGGGGAAAATTTTATAGTCGTTTGACATGATTTCGAGCCATGGGTTGAGCCGTGCATTCCATTCAGCAACTAATATTTAGATTTTTCAGACATCCCTGAGAATGGAGGTATATGATGTAGTTATATCATGCCTTTTCTTTTTTATGAGATGATGTTTTTGTTGTTGGGATCCCTAATTATGATTATGTTGCAGGATACTTGTACGCCACATCATGTGAGATTTTATTAGCTTATAATGTTGAAAGGATGCCTATTTGAGTGAGAGTTCCCATAGGACGTCTCATGGAGATACATGGAACTCTTGATGAGGGAATTTGCCCATATGAGTGAGAGTTCCTGAGAACCTCTCATGGAGATACATGCCACTCTAGTTGATGGATTTATCCTTGTAATGAAAAAGAACATACCATGTACATCATCATCATTTGCAGCATTAATTGAAGTGGCCTCCCCACTCTTGATACCAGGGCCTAGAGACGTAACCCACACTGGGTGAAACCCATTATCAATGTGATTGTGTTCTTTTATTTGATGGTTTCATTTATGTTGCATCTTCTTTACAGTATGCACATGTACATTTTCATTCTCTTCTGAATGTAATCTGCTAACATCACAAAAATAAAAGATCTTGGTTAATTGCAGTAGCTAAAGAGATTTGGATCAATCAGATATGACTTCCCCAAGACCTTGTAATTAATCCCTTAATTGTGAGATATTTGTAAGATATGAGGCTGTATATTTATTCTTTGAAATCCTTGTTTTATATAGTCGAATCCTCAATGATATTTTCTAACCTGAGGTACTAACAATTTCACCAACTTATCATAGGTTGATTTAGATGTACTTAAATCCAAAACAAAGGGAATGAGATGATACTTTATAGATTCAATAAGAATCCTTTGTGCCCTCACTTCTCCCATATTGTATTTTGCTACTTCTTGAGTATTCTCTTTTCCTGGTTTAGTAATATTTCCAAGAAAATAGTCCATGAATTCATTTTCTATGAACACCAAACCTTTCCTTTTTTTTCCATGTTAGGAAGTTTGTGATCCACTGACCTTATTTATTTCCTGTTGGCATTATGATGCATGTGTTGTACTTGATGGCAACCCACTCGTAGAAGAAACAACTCACTCATATATAACTAGATGAATCTACAGAAGAGATATCGGATGTGACAAAGTACATGGGATGCAGGACAGCTCAAAGGAATCAGATGAGAGTTCTCAGTATGACAAGTTAGCTTTGCCATCAAGTCCAAAGGGGGAGATTGTTGGCATTATGATACAAGTGTTGTCCTTGATGACAACTCACATAGATGATAGATCATAGTGCAGTAGATCAGTAGCAAAGATTTGATGATCAGTTACAAAGAATGAAGAAATAAGAGTATATATGTAGGTTCAGAATATATACGCATGTTCACTATATACCAAGTAGGGTATACACACAAGTTATACGCAGGTTCACTATGTACCAAGTCGCGTATATATGCAGGTTCGCTATATACCAAGTAGGGTATACACGTAGGTTATACTAGCAGGTTCTCTATATATAAAGACGCGTATACACGCGGGATTACTGATCAAAAGTCGCGTATGTATATGCACGCACTTTCATGCATGGAAAAGTAAATACATGTGGGAAAGCTTATTTTTGGTCCATGGTATTTAGACTTATGGTTTTGGTCCTTGGTATTGCGTCCGAAGTGTTGAACCCAGGTATTGAGTCCCTAGTATTGGTTCTCAATGTTTTTGGACCATGGTATTGAGTAAGGCCTAAGAATATAAAAAGAGAAGAAGATCATTAGGCAAAGGGATGGAAAAAGTCTTGAATATCTGATGAAGCATGAGATCCAGTATGCAGGTTATGGGTTTATGATGCATTGCTTGATATAAGCTAAGGAGGAATCTCAATGGTTAATGGAGAACAAGATCCAAGGATAAATCAGGATTTAATGGCTTGGAATGAATCATATCTATACGGTTTAATCTTGCTTATTCTAGATATGTATACTGACGCATGTAATGTTCTGTAAATGTTATGGGTATGACTGATGTCTGATACAGCTACAAAGTTATAAGAAAATATTTGTAGATCTGTACGCGGGTTGGCTTTCGCGAAAGCGCGTATGTACACTGGTTTGATTCATCGTAGTAGCATACACATCATGAAGTATGATGTTTGAAGTTTCAGTTGGGTCTGATTGTTATTGCAGAGTTCTGTTGTTTTCTTTGTGTTTTGGTGACTGTGTTGTTGATAAGGTTTTAGTGTTTCAGTGATTCAGAAATTGATGATGCTAGTATTGATTGTTTTGTGCTTCAATGATATTGATGGGTCCAGTATGAAAATTGGATGAAACGTGGCCTTCAGATTATAGTGTTGTGCTTCAGGAATATCCAGTCTGAAAATGTATGAAATGTGGTTTCTGGAGGATGAAAGGAGATTGTAGGCCGGCGCCTACGTACTAGTACATCAGCTAGTACAATAGCAAAGGGGGTGGTAGCTCCCTTCCAATAGCAGCTAGAGAACAAGTGAAGATTGGAGCATTCAGTAGGCAGGCACCTACATACTAGTAAATGGATCAGCTAGTACAAGAGCTAAGGGGGTTGTAGCTCCCATCTAGGAGAGTCTAGAAAACAAGAGAGGGTTGTAGCCCTCTGCAGGTAGAAGCCTGCGTACTAGTATAAGACTGCACCAGTACAGAACTATTGTAAAATGAGGTTTCTTATTAAAAGAAGATAGAGACGACTTGCAGCAGGTGGTTTTCACCGACCTGGGTTTCCACCTTATTTCTTGGTGTTCATGTGTGCTTCTTGTGTGTGATGATCTGTTCTGTTTTACTGCAACTACTTACTGTTCATATGGTTAATGAAGTTCTGATGCACTAACTAAAGATCAATAATTAATGGATTAACTAAATCACGAGTATTCTGGATATATGCTAGTTGCATTAGACACAGTTGCATATACACACGGGTTCCATTAACTAAAGTAGCGTATATGTATCTAAAGTATGGAAATGAAAAAGTTTTATTGATTTGATAATACTGATTCACCCCCCTCTCAGTATTATTTCCAACAATTGGTATCAGAGCAGGTCCTTTGGTAGAATCTTGATCGCTTGAAGGAGATCCGTGGAACAATGGGAAAGAAGCTTAAGAAGAAAGCATCTAAGAAGAAGAAGACATCTAAGAAAGACTATGACAGTGGGAGCATCGATTGGGGAATATGTGGAAGGAGCACTTTAGATTCAGAATCACTTCAAGATGAAGATATATCAGGTATGAATTTCTTATCCTCTGGTGATACATCTATTTATCCATTTGAAGACGATGAAAACGATAGCGAAACAACTGAATTTTCTCTTATGGGTGAGCAAGAAAGATATCAAATAGAGGCAGAATTTAAAAGGCTAACATGCAAAATTAGAGATCAACAAGATCTATTGAACAAAAGGGAATGTGCCTTCAAGGAAGTAGCTACCAAACTAAAAGCTCAACTAGAGGAAGGTAATAGGGTAAGGAAGCTATTCAAGGAAAAATATCAAAAGTTGGAGGATGAAGTGACATCATTAAGAAATAAAGTAAATGAAAGAAGCACAACAATCAAGAAACTCAGAGATAGATCCAGTTACTATGAACGGCTTGAAGCTACGATCCTCTTGCTAAAGGAAGATCTTGAAGAATCAAAGAAGCAGAATAAAGAACTACTCCAAGCTCATGAAAAACAAGAAAATGAAGTTCGTGATCTAAGACATCAGTTGGAAGAAGGAAGAAATGTTGAAGAAAACATGAAGAAGCAGTATCTTGAAAAGGAAGAGCAACATCAGGTTGAGGTAAATATTCTAAAAGATAAATTAGAAGAAAAAGATAATCTCTTATGATTTCAAGATAGTACTAAGATCTTGGATGGTATTCTTAGTAGTCAAAGATCTCCTGCTATCAAAGTTGGTCTTGGTTTTCATGAAGAAGAATCTAGTTCACAAAGTAAGACAAGGGAATCTAATGCAAAATCTGAAATGCTCAACAAGGAGATGAGAGGTCAACCCTATCAATAGCCAAGGAAAGAAATTCTTCAAAGAAAATTTTTTACTCCTCCAATTAATAATGTTGAATGTTATGTATGTCATAATCTTGGACAGGTTGCAGCCAGATGCAAAAGAAGAGTTGTTCAAGACCATCATGCAGAAAGATCATCACATTCCAGGTACATTAATGGATATTGCTTTTCTTGCAATATGTTTGGTCACAAAGCCGCTGATTGCTACAGGAGGAATATGAAACAAGTAAGATGTTATGCATGTAACAAGCTTGGACATATAGCAAAGGAATGTAGGAAAAAAGTCCAGGCACCATACCAAAAGGAGAAAACATCATCACGCTTAAAGATATGGAAGAAGAAGGAAGTACAGTCAGAAAGATGTGGCAGAGCACAATGTACTTAGACACAGCACAACACAGACATAACAGACTCAGGGGGAGCTAAAAATGTAAAACTTCAGTGTCCTAAATCTCATATGCAAGTTTCATAAGGGGAAGTCGTGTATATACACGAGTTATACACTGCACAGTCGCGTATATGTCAGTCTGAAGAAAAGCAGAAGGGACAGGCTCAGAAAAAGGATCTAACAATAAACAGATGGCACAAGTTCATGGGGAGTTTATGTTTTGAATAATACATTGTTGGCATTATGTCCTTGATGATGATGCTTATATGGCTAAATGATATATCTTGCTATGATATGGTCTCATATGATTCTTGGGGTTACATAGTTGATGTTCAGATCAGATTTGTGGTTGATTCTTTGATGATGCATATATGGTGCTTACATTGTGATCTTCATAAGGATAAGGAGAAGTAAAAAGTACTTGGTGATGGGCCACTCATATGCTACTGTCGTCATATGCATAAAGATCATATAATACAGTTATGATGCAGGATTCCTATAGTTCTTGGCACTCATGTGGATAAGGATTGTTGTTGTTGATGATATCAAGAAGTCTTGACAAATGATCTTGAGCTCAAGATACATAGTTCTGATACATGGATGACTACTCAGAGTTGCATTATTGAAGACATGATGTTAATGAGTTCTTACCTATGTGATGATAGGTTGAGACTTACACATGTTGATTGGTGCAGATGTTCCCAAGTAATGATACGTGGATGATATATCAGATCATGAAGATCTTGATGATGATGAGATGACTATGGTGTTTTTCACATATGATATAATATGATGAGTTGATATCTATATGCAGACATACCTTGTTATAGGACATTTACAAATTGCTGATCTGGAAGTGGTTGTACACAAGTTTCATGAGGAGGTTCTGCATATATATGGTTGTTTCTGTGGATACAGTCACATATATGTTGATTAGGAGGAAATCAGTGGGAGAAGAGTCTGATATGGCCTGACAGAGACCATATGTGACAGATGGAACAGGTGCAGAAGGAGAAGATGATTGTTGGTCTAGATACTGCTGAAGATAGTTGCTGATGACTATCATACTCTTGATATTTGGTCTCTATGTCATGTATTTCTTTTATTATCAAGGTCATGTAATGGCCTATGTTGGTTTCCCCACTATGCTTGGGATGAATAATGTAATGTACTTATTTTTCATATGTAAACTTCTGGTGTATCCCCACTTGGTTGGGAGATGGATGTATGTATGAGCCTTTGGTGATAGGAAGGTCATTTATGATAGAGTCATGCTTTTCTTGTAGAACATCTTTTTGTAGACCTTGCTTACAGTCAGGGGGAGCATGAACAACACACTTCAGTAGAGCAGAGACTTCATCATGTACTCAGAGGGAGCATGGACAGATTGTTACACCTTGGCATATATAAAGGGGGAGCTCATTTAGAGATTTCAGCAGGTACTCAGGGGGAGTATGGTCAACGGAATGTTTATCAAGGAAAGAGAATATCTTGGTCCGCCCTTTGCCCTTGATGTCAAAGGGGGAGAGTGATTTGGTGTTGTTTCCATCAAGTCCAAAGGGGGAGATTGTTGGCATTATGATGCATGTGTTGCACTTAATGGCAACCCACTCGTAGAAGAAACAACTCACTCATATATAACTAGATGAATCTATAGAAGAGATATCAAGTGTGGCAGAATACATGGGATGCAGGACAACTCAAAGGAATCAGATGACAGTCATCAGTATGACAAGTTAGCTTTGCCATCAAGTCCAAAGGGGGAGATTGTTGGCATTATGATACAAGTGTTTTCCTTGATGGCAACTCACATAGATGATAGATCATAGTGCAGCAGATTAGTAGCAAAGATTTGATGGTCAGACTACAAAGAATGAAGAAAGAAGAGTATATATGCAGGTTCGGAGTATGTACGTAGGATCACTATATACCAAGTAGGGTATACACACAGGTTATACGCAGGTTAAATATGTACCAAGTCGCATATATACGTAAGTTTGCTATATACCAAGTAGGGTATACACGCAGGTTCTCTATATACAAAGATGCGTATACACGCAGGATTGCTGATCAAAAGTCGCGTATGCGTATGCACACACTTTCATGCACAGAAAAGCACATACATGTGGGAAAGCTTATTTTTGGTCCGTGGTATTTATACATATGGTTTTGGTCCTTGGTATTCCATCCGAAGTGTTGAACCCAGGTATTGGGTCCCTAGTATTGGTTCTCAAAGGTTTTGGACCATGGTATTGAGTAAGGCCTAAGAATATAAAAGGAGAAGAAGATCATTAGCAAAGGCATGGAAAAAGTCTTGAATATCTGATGAAGCATGAGATCTAGTATGCAGGTTATGGGTTTAGATGCATTGCTTGATCTAAGCTAAGGAGGAATCTCAATGGTTGATGGAGAACAAGATCGAAGGATAGATCAGGATCTAGTGGCTTGGAATGAATCATCTCTATACGGTTTGATCTTGTTTATTCTAGATATGTATACTAACGCATGTAATGTTCTGTAAATGTTGTGGGTATGACTGATGTCTGATACAGCTACAAAGTTATAAGAAAATATTTGTAGATCTGTACGTGGGTTGGCTTTGGCGAAAGCGCGTATGTACACGGGTTTGATTCATCGTAGTAGCATACACATTATGAAGTATGATGTTTGAAGTTTCAGTTGGGTCTGATTGTTATTGCAAAGTTCTGTTGTCTTCTTTGTGTTTTGGTGATTGTGTCGTTGATAAGGTTTCAGTGTTTCAGTGGTTCAGAAATTGATGATGCTAGTATTGATTGTTTTGTGCTTCAATGATATTGATGGGTCCAATATGAAAATTGGATGAAACGTGGCCTTCAAATTATAGTGTTGTGCTTCAGGAGTATCCAATCTGAAAATGTAAGAAATGTGGTCCCTGGAGGATGAAAGGAGATTGTAGGCCGGCGCGTACGTACTAGTACATCAGCTAGTACAATAGTAAAGGGGGTGGTAGCTCCCTTCCAGTAGTAGCTAGAGAATGAGTGAAGATTGGATCATAGGTACTAGTAAATGGATCAGCTAGTACAAGAGCTAAGGGGGTTGTAGCTCCTATCCAGGAGAGTCTGGAAAACAAGAGAGGGTTGTAGCCCTCTGCAAGTAGAAGCTTGTGTACTGGTATAAGACTGCACCAGTACAGAACTATTGTAAAATGAAGTTTCTTATTAAAATAAGATAGAGACGACTTGTAGCAGGTTGTTTTCATCCACTTGGGTTTCCACCTTATATCATGGTGTTCATGTGTGCTTCTTGTGTGTGATGATATGTTCTCTTTTACTGCAACTACTTACTATTCATATGGTTAATGAAGTTCTGATGCACTAACTAAAGATCAACAATTAATGGATTAATTGAATCACGCGTATTCTGGATATACGCTAGTTGCATTAGACACAGTTGCGTATACACGCGGGTTCCATTAACTGAAGTAGCGTATATGTATTTAAAGTATGGAAATGAAAAAGTTTTATTGATTTGATAATACTGATTCACCCCCCCTCTCAGTATTATTTCCAACATTTCCTTGTAAAACAAAGTCATTTCATTCATAGTTTGAGACATGGAAGTAATATGGTACCTACTTGTAAAATGATTGTCCTTCTAGATGATGCCTTCAACTATATTGAAGCTTTCAAGAACCTTCAAGGGACTTCAAACATCTCCTTCAATAACAAAAAGCCTTCAAGAGAGAAAGATATATTTTCTTCTTCAAGATGATGGAGTGCACTAGAGAGAATTCAATGAGAGCCTATAGTCTTCTTACTTCTAGGTCAATAGATCCTGTTCCTTATACCCTTCCTTATGTCTTTTAGCAAGTTATTTCTTTAGATTATAAACCTCCTATTATGCCAAAAATAATGATCTTCAATTTTCCTTCTCTTCATCTTATCTCTAATTCCATTTTGGAGAATCAAGTAGGGAAGTAATTAAAACAAATTTGCTCTCTTTAATAACTACTTGTGAACTCATGTTGGCTTCTTATTCTTATTTATTGGATTATTTTCATCAAAAAATTATTAATACCATAAACCATGAAGATCATAAATGAAAATGGAGACAAGATGTAGGCTCCATGCCATGGAAAACCCCCTCTAAAAGGAAAACTGAATTTTTTTTCTCTTCTTATAGAATCAAATCAAATGAGAAATCCAAAAGTTAAACACCAAGACCAAGTACACTCACAAGCCCCAAGTTATCCCTCCTTCCAAGCTTTTCCAACAAGTCAAAGTCTGCTCATGTCAATGATGGTCAAACCCTTTCAAAAATGATCAAAATTCATATTTTGGCCACTGGAATAGAATTTAGGCCTCTCCTAACAAACCTGAAATTTTTGGCCCTACTGCAACTTCATAATTTCATGCATGTGGAAGTTTTTAGGGCATATTTACGTCTTCTTTGACATCTTCTCTCCTTGACTTTCATGTCTTTCGTTTCCTTTTTCATTGATTTTCCTCCTTTCAAAAGAGATCGAACTTTCTTGATGTATTTTTCAAATGAGGTTAATTTTCTCTTATATATACACATATTAGGTAGTTGAATTTCCCCAAAGAGACCGACTCAGTCTTGTAGCGACAAAAATTGCCATTCTTACTCAATTTTTTTTTCTATTTTCTTATCAAATTCCAAATGGGACTTGAATTCAAGACTTATGACAAATATTGTTTTGAATTACAAACCATAGAAGCATGATGAGCATGCTTGAACTAGAAGAAAAATCAACTTGAGCATGAAACCCATGCTTAAATTAATAATTATTTTTATTCTTTTTAACGAAAATATACAATGTCATAAGCACAAACGTAATTACGAAGACTCAATTTAGTTACATTCTCCAATAGAAAGCTTATCTCCTTTAAAGACTCCCATGTTTTGGTTCGATTCATGTCTAACCCTCGCTACACAACCATGCCAAGAATAAAGAAAACAAGTTTGATGGGGGTCCCATCTCATCTGCATGGATGAAGAGGAAAACTTTTAAAGGTATTTTGACTTTCTCACTCTCTGACATATGCTACTTTTCTCTACACTATTTCTCCCTACTTCTTTGGTCCCTATGGTGTTGGGGCTTCTGCAAGTGAAATAATATGTCATCCTCAGTGTACAAGCCACTTGTAGAGTCTTTCGATTCTTGCATATTGAGCTGGTAGAGAACAAAAAATTCTAGATATTTATTAAAACTTTCATTAGAAATTTTCCCCTTTCTAGATCAGAAGAATAGGCTTTGTTTTCTGTCTAAAACAATCTATTGAACAAAAATGGGGCATGTTGATATAATTTCAATGCTTATAGTTTGCTGGAAAGGGTCTTTAAGGTTAAAATCAGCTTAAATATTATAATATTTTAAAAAATTCAACCATTATCCTAAGCACAAGGTTGTGTGGGGGTGCTCATGGTGTCAAGATATCAAATGTAACATCAACCTATTTCAAGGAAGAAATACAAGGGAAGGTTTTGGTCCCTACAAATATGAGTCAAAACATTCCATGCCCTTATATTTGGACCAAATGGAGAAAGATCCATCCATGGAGTTCAACAACTTAGATGTATCTTCCTTATTTTATGCTCTTTGATCTAAAGCATTTATTTGTAGATTTAATCACTTACGACAAAAATATGAATCATTATTTTAGTGAATTTTCTCCTCTTGGACACCTAATTGTGATATTTATCTATCGTCTAAAGGATTTTTCATAGTTAAAACAATCAATAAAAAACTGAGAGCAACCGCACGCATGGCTGGACTGCGGCTACCCTAGCTGCGCTCTCCTTTCCCTCCGAGCAGTTCCTTGCCACAATGGATATTGGAGGTGGCTCTGAGGCTCCTCCTTCCTCGCCTCCTAAAGTCCAAGAATTCAGGAAGTTAATAGTAGCAGTTGGAGAAAGAACAATCTCTGGATCACAGCAAAAGTTTGTGAAAAAATTGGATAATATCCCCACAGTGGAATTGTCGGCGAAAGAAACTTGTATATCAGCGTTGAACCTAACCGAAAGGGGCCTTATCGACCAGTTCACAGGGCTATGGCAATCCTTGAAAGCAGTAGAAGAATCGATAAAATGAAACTGGATCCCACTGGTCTCAGAAGGAATTAAAAGTCACTTCGTAGGAAAAGGGTTCTTCGTCTTTGTGTTCGACAATGAGGAAGATAGAAGTCTGATCTTCAGGAATGGGCCATATTTTATAGGCCCTCAAGGGCCTTATTTGAATAAATGGTCACCAGATTTCGATCTGGCTCAGGATGTGCCCACAGCAGTTCCAATGTGGGTGTGCCTTCCACATCTCCCTCTTCATTGCTGGAACTAGAGATCACTACAGTATATAGGCAATACCCTAGGCAAATACATAGACCAAGCAGTGAGAAAATACCAATACTCTTGTGCCTGAATCTGTTTTGAAGTTGAACTAGAAGCCAGTTTACCTGAAGCCATCAAACTCTTGGTTGCAGATTAGACCCACATCCAAGAGCTTGAATACAAACAACTTCCCTTGAAATGCCGACACCGTCATGAGTATGAGCATTTCGCAAGGTACTGCAAGAAGAAGAGCAAGGAGACAGCAGATAAAGACAAAGGAGAACAATGGAAGCAAGTTAAAAACCAACACACAATAGGTAGAATAAGGAATCCAAAGGTAAAGATACGGGGAAAAGATCTGAACAAGATAGTGGAAACCCTCAAACCTCAGGGAGCATGGAACCAAACAACAACGAGGAAGATAAAAACTCCTTTGAACCTCTCAACACCCCTCTAGAACCACTAGAAGCATATCGGGAAGGACTCATCTAGACGAATGAATTTTCCTCTCTAGTCTCAGGTAATGTGGAAATTCTCCTCTCAAGTCTGGTTCTAGGTAAAAAATCCTCTCCGTCATATGCAGACGTTACAGAGAAAAAGAAAAATACCATAGAGAATTCTGGCTCATCGGAGGATGAGACCTTCGAGAGGCCCTCAAAGAGAACCAGAAGGAGAACTCATAAGGAAACTAGAGAAGAAGAAGTAGAAAGACAAAAAACCCTAGGGATACAAGCCACCATCGATATGACTCTCGGGAGAAGTACCAGAACTAGACCTCCCAAGGGAGGAGGACCCATCCCAACAAGCAGCAAGTAATGCAGCTAGTCTCTTGGAACTGTAGGGGATTGGGGAATCCTTCAAAGGCAGAAGATATTAAAGACTTATTGAAAATGGAACCCATAGATATTCTCATGCTCCAAGAGAAAAAAATATAAAGGGAACTCCTTCTAAACACAAGCAACAAAAAAATGAAATTTGAAAATGGGAAGGAAGTAAGCGCTAGAGGCTCGGCTGGAGGAATAGGCACCTTTTGGTCTGGGAAAATCTTCTCGTTGGAAAGGTTCTATGAGACACAGCATTGTATTTTCATCGAGCTTTGACATACCTCAAGCAATCTCACCTTAGATCTCTTTAACTTGTATGTTCCTGTACACTATGCTGAAAAGAGAGAGTGTTGGAAGTCACTCTCAGACTTTTTAGAACTTCATAATCCAAAGAACATTGTCATAGCAAGAGATATGAATATTTTTATGGATCCTAAACAGAAGAGAGGAGGTTCCTACTCCAGGCATCCTATGCTCTACATAGTGGAAAATCTCATGATTCAATGGGATCTGGTAGATTTCAAGCCAGTAAAAGGAGAATATACCTGAAACAACAATATAACAGGGGAGAATCATGGAACCCTAGCTCTGACGCGTTTCTGAGTCTAAATCTCTGCAAACATGAGTTCCTCTGGTGCAATAGGAGGCCGTGGGAAGGCCAAGTCTTCAAAGTTCGTGTCCAGGTCGCAGAAGGCTGGCTTGCAATTCCCGGTAGGAAGAATCGCCAAGTTCCTTAAGGCTGGAAAGTATGCAGAGCGTGTGGGGGCTGCAGCTCCGGTGTACCATGTCGCTGTTCTTGAATATCTGGCTGCTGAGATTTTGGCGAACAGGATGGCTAGGGCAAACGCTTTCCTCAGCGCCGCCGACACAAAGCACATCACCGAGGACGCAGCAAACGCAGGGAGTATCAGCACGATACCACGCTCCAGATCAGCTGAATCGTTTTCATTGCCATGGATCTGGCTCCCCTCCATGGCGGATCGGCCCTTGGCGACAACTCAATCATTCTCCAGGTTTTGGACGAGCCCCCTTTGCCTGCACAAGGGTTTCCCATACAATGCGCAGTGTGCTTTTCATTCAACAGGGCAGGGCAAGGTCGCTGCAGACTACCATCGCCCAGATCTGCTAACCAAAACACGGAGGCTCCGCCAAGTAAGCAACGAGAAGAGATCTGAGTTTTCTCACACAGATCTGCTAACTGAAATCAAAGAAGGGGTCATGCATGTAGCAGATCTGACTCCTTTCACAACAGACCGGGTCAGATCTTGCAGATCCGGGATGGATCTATCAGATCTGTCCATTTCCAGGCAGCAGAGCGGTGAAAATCCGCCAGATCCAGTATTCAAATCAGTAAACCTGGACCAGGAAAAGGTAGACTCAGCGGATTTGAAGCAAATTTTCATCAGATCGACAGAAGGCAGACATGTCTGCGTGCAGATCTGGGAATGGATGAGTGTACTGGAATTAAAAAAAGAGATTCAGGTCAAACTGGGAATCCCAGTTGCATTACAAAATTTACTATTTTCAGGACTCTATTTACAGGATCAATACACACTACAACACTACAAGGTTGTTAAGGACTCAACCATCATTCTCAATATGAGATTGCGAGGTGGATCCAAGGGAGACTGCTCAAAATCAACAGGTACCTTCCGCGATGCAGCAAAAAGGAAAGAACCCCAAAAGGGGAAAGAACCTACTGTTGCTAAGGAACCCCCTGGGCAGTATATTGTAGATCAAATGCCGGAGAATCCCTCTATCTCCTTGGACATACCAGAGGTAAACTTCATATTCTCAGATCTAAAAAAAATGCAGTTATTTGCAGATTCAACGGTTTCTGGCCTAAAACTGATGCATTATACCAATGGATTCACACGGTTTGGACAAAAAATTGCCAAATCTACCTATGCCCAAAAGGATTCTTCATAGTTCTTTTCCAATCAGAAGAAGAAAAGGAAAAAATTCTCAACCAAGGACCATGGTTTTGGGGTAGTGCTGGTCTTTTTGTTACTCCATGGTTTCAGGATTTTGATGCCAACACCATGGTGGTGTCAAGGATGCCAGTATGGGTTAGGTTGCATAATCTCCCGTTACATTTCTGGCATTCCAAGGCCTTAATAGCTATTGGAAACACACTCGGGAAAATATTAAGGATTGATGGAGAGAGACATATAAAAGGAATTTTTACCTTTGCCAGAATATGTGTCGAGGTAGATTTCAGCCAAGGTCTACCTGAAAGCATAATTCTGAACTTCAACAACTCACAGTGGAAACAATCTTTGGATTATGAGAATACAACTTTTAGATGCAGGGGATGTCAACAAACAGGCCATCTGTTCAATGCATGTCAAAGTTTCGACAAAAGCAAGATGCAACAAAGGAAGCACAAAGGCTGGCAGAATGTAGATGATCTTATAAAGAAGAGAGCTACTGAAAAGAAAGAACCCAATAACCAGGACAAAAAGGAAAAAGAGAATATTGAAGAAAATGAAGAAGATCTTCAGCAGGAAATAAGTGGGAACGAAGCTACATCAGCAAACAAGATCACAAAGATTCACCAAAATCAGGCAGAGATGACAAGCGTGGATCCAAGCATGGGAGGCATCAAACGGCATCACCACTCAGATACTTCAGACTCAGACAAAGAAACAGGCTCACAGAATGCAGAAACACAGTTAGTCATTGCTTCGATCGAGCCCACTCAAGGAGAGTGGTGAAAAGTTGAAAAGAAAAAGGAGAGAAAAACTTGAAGCGCGAGTTTTACTCACAGCCAGAATTCAGTTTTTTTTGCCCTTTCTTTCTCTCTCCTCTCTTCTCTTTTCTTATTCTTTGTGCACGTTAGTCTTCTAATGTTGCGTGGGGTGCGAAAGCACTCGAGCCCATGTGGCAGCTTACGAAATGCTTCAATGCATCTGCTTGTGTAACTTTTCATTAGTTCTTTAATAAAAGGTTACCGTTTTTTTTCCTTGGAAAAAAAACAGGGGAGAATCATATCTCTGCCAGGCTGGATAAATTTCTCATCCACAGTTCAATCATGATGGATAGAAGAATCATCTACTCCAAGATTCTTCCTAAATTAACCTCAAACCACAAGCCAATACTTCTCTATTTGAAAGAAGATGAGGACTTAGGCCCTCTTCCTTTTTGATTTAGTCTTCTCTAGGCTGAAAGAGAAGGGTTCTTTGAAATAGTTCAAACAGCTTGTCAAAAAGAATTAACAGGCTCCCCAAGCTTTGTGTGGGAGAAAAGGTTAAAAAATTCAAAGTATGCCTTGAAAGATTGGATAAAGAAGGCTTTAAAAACTCCTACCAGTCAGAGGAAAGAAGTTGTCCAATAGCTGGCTGAAATTCAATTTGATTTGGGAAAGATTTAAATCACCTCATTAGACATTGAAAAAGAAAAATCTATTCAAAGGAATACTTACAACTACTTCAGAAGAGAAGAAGAATTTTGGCAAATCAAGTCTCGCAACTTATGGTTAAAAGCTAGAGACAAAAACACTGCATACTTCCATAGACAGTATAGGGCTCGCCTTTCACGAAACCACATAGCTGAAATCGCCACTTCCAGAGGACAGGTGTTCAAAGGATTTGAACAGATAAAGGAAGCAGCTGAGAATCATTTTAAGACTCTTCTCAGTGTTGAAAGGGATGGGTACGTAGAGGAAATAAATGAATTCCTCACTCATATCCCGAAGCTAGTTAGCACAGATGATAATAATATGTTGATGAATTCCATCTCGGAAGAGGAAATATCTAGAATAGTATGGTCCATGGAGCCCGACAAAGCTCCTTGGCCGAATGGCTTTACAATTCGTTTTTACAGACTATGCAGGGAGATAATTAAATCAGACCTTCTGAGAATGATCCATGGATTCCTGAGGAAAGCTAAGGTCATAGGTGGAACCAATTCCACCTTCCTTGCCTTAATTCCCAAGGAAGCGATCCCTAGGTCTTTTGAAAGATATAGGATGATCTCGCTATGCAATGCCTCTTACATAATTCTAGCTAAACTCCTGGCGAACAGAATCAAACCTCTGCTGCAAAAATTAATTTCTCCAACTCAAGGGGGGTTCATGAAAGGAAGGCACATCTTGGACAATGTAATCCAAGTCCAAGAAGATCAACATTATATCCATTCCTGAAAAGAACAAGGTATGCTGATCAAACTGGACATGTCTAATGCTTTTGATAGAGTTAATCATTCATTTTTATATAAGGTTCTTTTATCCTTTGGTTTCAGTCAAGAATTCATTAATCTCATCAAATCCTACATAGAAAAGATGGATCGCACCTTTGGTAAATGGAAGGCCTGCCAACTACTTCCTATCCACCAGGGGATTGAGGCAAGGCTGCCCTCTTTCCCCCTTCCTCTGTATTTTTATGGCAGACTCCTTGAGTAGAATGTTGTCTTTTGAAAAACAAGTTGGTAGCATTCCTAGGATTCAAATAGAAAAAGGAATTGAACCCGTAAATCATGCTCTATTTGTAGATGACTCCTTAATGCTTGGAGGAGATTCTCTGAGAATAACAAATTATTTTAAAGTAATTCTCCAAAAATTTTGTAGCATCTCGGGAGCCCTTATAAGTGAGAGGAAAAGCACTGTGTATGGATGGAATACAAATCAACACATAATTGAGAAAATTGCAAACCATTTAGGCTTTGCTAGGCACGATTCCTAGGAAAGAATAAAATACTTAGGCCTTCCACTAACGCTGGGTTGCAATAGAAATAAATTGAGGGAGGAAGTAATAGCAAAATTCAAGAAGAAAATCACTATCTGGGGAGGTTTTTTTCTCACCACAGGAGGCAAGCTCACTTTAATCAAATCCGTTCTCTCGGTGCTACCCACTTTTTGGGATTCTCTAATGATGGGTCCAAGAGAAATCTCTGATCAAATTTCAAGTCTCATTCGTTATTTCCTCTGGAATGGAGGTAATGGAAACAATAATCGATTTCATTTAATAAATTGGGACATTGTGAAGCGACCTCTCGTGGAAGGTGGATTGCAAATCAGAGACCCCATGCATGCCAATCTAGCAATGGGATGCAAGTTATTATGGCAGATCCACGCACAGCCTAGCCATTCGGTCAGCCAATTAATCAATCTTAAATATCTCGATAATCAGTCATTGAGGCAATCCACGGTGGAGAAAAATCCAAAAGGATCTTTGGCTTGGAAGTTATGTAGCAGAGGCATTGAATTTTTCAGATCCTACCTATATCGGATTCCTGGAAATGGAAAAAGCACAATGCTATGGAGGGACAGCATTATGGACCATCCTCCTCTTATAGAAGTTAATGAAATCTCTGATCTAAGAGCATGGTTACAGGTGAAAGGAATTAGGAAAATAGAAGACATCTCGGAATGGGACAACCATGGGAGCTAGCAGTGATGGAAATTTCCTAGAACTCCAGAACATTTACAAATGTAGTTGGAAATTCTTTTTGAATCAATATCTGATTTCGCAGCGGTCCACAAGGAATAAGAAGATTCCTTGGGGTGCGGCAAGACTGGCTTCTATTCGGCAGCTCAAGGCTACATTCAAATGTAAACTAGGAAGGAGTCAACTCACCAGGAATAATTTTGGAAGCAGGTTTGGGATAGCTTCAACATCCCCAAAATTAATTTCTTCTTATAGACTTTGATGGACAAAAAAATTATGACCAGAGAAAACTTATGTAAAAGGAATATAGTTGGTCCCCACCATTGTGTGCTATGCAAATTCATAAAGGAAAATTTTTATCATTTATTTATAGAGTGTGAGTTCGCGAAGGAGGTCTAGTCCCTTTTCCTGCATGGGCTCAATGTTATCCTTCCATCTCAAGTCTCGATTGTCTCAATGTTTACCTCTTGGAAAGAAAATTATCCTTATATCATCACTAGCAAGTCTCTTTTGCTCTGAGTGTGGATTGTTGTCCCAAAATATGTCTGCTGGAAGCTTTGGCTTGCCAGGAATGATAACATTTTCAACAATACAGATTAGCCTCCAGCAATGGTGGCTGCCCAAGCAAAGGGTCTACTCTTAGAAACTTTGAATAATTTCCCTGCCAAATATGACAGTTCCCTTCTTATCGAAGAAAGGACATGGTTGGATGCTTATTCTAGTAGCATCAGAATCAAAGAAAATCCTCACCCAACTCAAAAGGAAAGATGGAAAATTCAAGATTCGGAGGACAAATTTCAACATTGGTGGAGATCCCAGGGCAAGTGCACAATATTCTTTGATGGCACTTCAAAAGGAAACCCAAGAAAGTCAGGTGCAGGTGGGGTGATTGTTTTCTCGAATGGGAACAAAGTAGATAGTTTTAGTTGGGGGCTTGGTCAGAGAACCAACAACCAAGCAGAAATTCTCGGCTTATTAAAAGCTTGTCAAATGGCAAGAGAGGAAAATTCAAGAGAAATCTTAGTCTTTGGAGACTCGAAAGTGCTTATAAAATCACTCATTAGTGAGAAAAAGCTAAAGGATCCAGTGCTAAACAAGCTTCTAACTAGACTAAAGAGAATTCTGAGAGAAATCCCCTCCATTCAATTTTACCATATTCTCAGGGGTTTAAACAAGGAAGTGGACAGACTGGCAAATATAGGATGTACGTTGCAAATTTGGATGATAAGTATAAATGTTGATTTCCCAATCAAGGCAACAATCCCCTGAGTGGGAAGGATGTGCTTCTGAATTTCTGAAGAATGTATTTTGGTTGACTAGCGTAGCCTGACTTGTTTCTCTCTAATAAAACATAACCGTTTCAGTTAAAAAAAGAAGAAGGATTTTTCATAGTTCAATTTGACACTAAGAAAGATTTGAATTTTATTCACAATGAAGGGCCATGCTTATGGGGAAGAGCTGGTCTATTTATTACTCCATGGCTCCCTGAGTTTTATGACACAACCATGGTGGTCACATCTATGTCAGTTTGGATTAGGATTACAAACCTCCCCCTTCCTTTCTGGCATCACAAAATTCTTGAATACATTGTAAAAAAATTGGTCAAATTAAAAAAGAATACACCTGGAAATAACAAATAAAGGAATCTTCACTTTTGATAGTATTTGTGTCGAGATAGACCTTAGCAAAGGGTTACTAGATCACAAAATTTTGAAACAGAATAACCTTTAGTGGTCATAAATTTTATGTTATGATAACATGGCTTTTCAATGTCATAAATGTTTCCAAACAGGTCACCTACATAACACATGTCCATAGGCTAAAAAGATCACAAAAAAGAAAAAGAGGCAGTCAAACAAGCCAAAAGGATGGTAGTTTACCAAGCCTCCCCTTTCAGAAGATGAACATGAAGAGGATGAGTTCCCACTTAGTTGCTCTAAGTAGTAGTGTATTAGTTCCCACTCTATGGCTCTAAGAAGTAGTGCAAGGCTCAAAGGGGGCCAACTTTGGGCAAATCAGGGATCTTGCCACTGTCACCTCAGCAAGATGCCCTCTAACTTTGGACTGGGAGATCGGTCTTTGGGGGTATCTGAAGGGATCACCTTGGATATAAGTGTTATTTTAATGATTTCCAAGCAAAAGAGAGATTACACTCAATCTTAAGGTGAAATAATTTAAGTCATGGTAGTCATAGTAGTTATGTTGTAGAGGACTAGTATCACAGAAAATAGACTACTTCTATTTAGAGTGAGTAATTATGTTAGACAATAAGCATCTACATGTTTAGAGTATGTCACAATGTATTTAACCAACCAGATATGCAACAATATGTAAGGTTACTTTTTCACATGGTAACATCCCCTCTTAGCTGAGGGCAATTAAATCACTCTTAGTAAGAATTGGCTTTGATTATTAAAGCCAAATTTAGTTTATTCTATAATGATTTTTAATTTCTTCCTATTGGGGCATAAACTCCTATGCTAGCATTTCTATCTTAATTAAGATGGGAAAATCATTGTATTCTTTCCTTTAGATTGTTGTAGATCTCTTTATTCCACGATGTATTCTAAAACAAATGCAGGACACTTTCAAATTCGATTGAATTTAGCTTAAAGAGAACATGGAAATATTGAGGTTCAAATTTCTATATTCAATACTGAATTTATCTAATTTATTAAGAAATGGGTGAAGTGATTAAACCAAATGTAGGTTTTAACCCAGTACAGAAATTACCTGCATACGAATTCTAAAACACAGAAAATAAACAATGCAAAAGCATAACACATAAAACACATATACATAGAGATTTTCTCCTAGATCCCAAAATCAGGACTACCAACTTGATTTTTTCATTATGTTCCTTTCAATGTTACAATAAATATTTATACATGCTGAAGCATACAATACCATGGATCGAAAACCATCACATTCAAAACCATGGATAAAAGACCAGTGCATCCAAAACCATGTGCGAAAATCATGCACAAAACCATAGGTAGGTCCTCCCAACCTAATATAGGGTGCAAAAAAAAAAAAGGTTTGGGGCACTGCCCCAGACCTCGTAGAGGGGGGCTACCCACCCACCTCAAACCCCCATGTGACCCCCTCATTGCACAATCGGTGCAACAAAGGGGGGGCTCCGCGCCCCCTCTAACCCCCCGAGTCACTATGTGGGTTAGTCGTGGAAAGAATAACACAACCCAACATTCTCCCACTTATTTTTTTTTTCCACAGGGGGCCACAAGAGAACTTAGTCATTTATCCAGCCCTGCAATGCCCATTGTTTCTTTACAACAAGAGAAATTCTCAGAGCTCACAGATTTTGTCAATGCATCTGCAGTATTCGTCAAAGTGTCCACCTTTACTAGCAACACCTTTTTGTCTTCTATCATATCCCTCACAAAGTGATGTTGAACATCAATGTGCGTTGTCTTTGAATGGTAAGCAGGGTTCTCTGCCAAGAAAATTTCACTTTGGCTGTTACAGTCTATCCATATAGCTCCCTGTACCAACCCCATACTTGAACATAATATCTACAACCAAACTACTTCCTTGCTTGTATGAGTGGCTACCATGTGTTCTGCCTCTGTAGTTGATAGTGCCACTATAGATTGTTTGTTACTCATCCAACTGATTGAACCTCCAAATACGTTAAACACATACCCACTTGTAGATCTTCTCTAATCCATATCTCCAGCCCAGTCCGCATCACCAAAGCCATGGATATCCAAAACTCTATCCATTCCTGGTATTCCTTGGTAGCACAAACCATAATCACTAGTGCCACGCAAATACTTGAAAGCCTGCTCCACTGCTATCCAATGCTCCTACCCTAGTTTTGACATAAACCTGCTCAATACTCCCACTGCATGTGCAATGTCTGGTCTAGTACAGACCATCACATACATCAAGCTACTGACTACACTTGCATATGGAACACGGGACATATCCTCTTCGTCTTCTTGTGTCTTAGGACATTGTTCAACAAATAACTTTACACCTACAAGAATAGGAACCTTCACCGGTTTACTATCCTACACATTAAACCTCTGCAATATTGTCTTGACATGCTTCCTCTAGTTTAACCAGAGCTTCCTATTTGCCCGATCTCTTTTAATTTCCATGCCCAAAATATAATTCGCAGCACCAAGATCTTTCATGTTGAAATTGGAGGACAATTGGGTCTTCAAATCCTAGATAATTTCTTTGTCATTTCCAACCAGCAACATATCATCCACATATAAGACCAAATAAATAACATTGTCACCAATTAATTTAAAATACACACAGTGATCTGCTTTGCTTCTCGTGAAGCCAAGTCCCCATATAAATGTATCAAATTTCTGATACCACATCCTTGGTGACTATTTTAACCCATGCAGAGACTTCTTTAACTTGCATACCAGTTCTTTCTTACCCTTCACCGCAAAGCGTTCAGGTTGCTACATGTAGATCTCCTCTTCTAGATCCCCATGAAGAAATGTTGTCTTCACATTGATCTGTTCTACCTCAAAATTAAAAGTAGCAGCAACAGATAAAAGTAATCTAATAGAAGCTACCTTGGCAACAAGAGAAAAAATATCACCAAAATCAATTCCCGACACCTGGGAATAACCTTTTGTTAGCAACTGAGCTTTGTATTTCTCCACCTTTCCTTCTGCATCTATCTTCTTCTTGAACACCCATTTTCTGCCAATGGGTTTCCTTTCAGCTGGCAGCTTCACCAGATCCCAAGCCTCATTCTTATGCAAATATGCCATTTCATCAACCATGGCCTCTTTCAATAGTTTTCCATCCTTTGAATCTATTGTTTCCTTCATAGTTTTGGGATCATCATCAGTAATAGATAAAGCAAAATTTGAATAGAAAGCAAATGGGCTATACCTTTCTAGATGCCTTCTTTCTCGAACTAATCTTCTCACACCCAAAGTTTGTGTCTCTTCATCTTCTGATTCCTCCTCTATTGTAGAGTCTGATTCTTCCTCCTTTAGCTCAAACACTATCTTCTCAGGTTCCTTTGGTTGGACTTCATGATTAATAACATATTTCACCTCTCTAAACACCACATCTCAGCTGTACACAACCTTCCTTGTTATTGGGTTTCAAATCTTATAACCCTTTAAACCATCCTTATACCTAATAAAGATGTACTTTTTAGATTTACTATCCAACTTGGTTCATTTCTCCTTTGGAAAATGTACATATGCATCACATCCAAATAATCTCAGATGTGAAAGAGAGGGTTTCTTACCAGTCCATACCTCTTTTGGAGTCTTATACTCCAATGGTGATCAAGGTTATCTATTGACCAGGTAACATGTTGTCTCCATTGCCTCTGCCCAAAATTCCTATCCTAACCTGGCACCATTGAGCATGCTTCTTGCCCTTTCCATCAATGTCTTGTTCATTCTTTTTGCAACTCCATTTTGCTGAGGTGTATATGGAGTAGTCTTCTGTCATGATATACCAAACTTATTACAGAATTCTTCAAATTACTCACTATAAAACTCTCCACCATTAACTGTCCTCATCACCTTTATCTTCTTCTGTGTCTGGTTTTCCACCAGAGCCTTAAATTATTTAAACCTGTCAAAGACTTCAGATTTCTTTTTAAGGAAATATATCCATGTATTCCTTGAGAAATCATCTATAAATGATACATAGTACACAGACTTACCCAGTGATGGAACCTTCACAGGTCCAAACACATCACTATGCACAAGCTCTAATATTTGTTTCGCCCTCTTACCACCAAAGGAGAAGCTTATCCAATTCTGCTTCCCATATACATAATTTTCACAGAAATCAAGATCCAGAGAGCTATTACTCATACCTTCTACCATACCTTTACCACGAAGTATTCGAAGGCCATTCTCTCCAATATGTCCAAGCCCTTGATGCCACAGCATGGTCTTCTCTCCAAGGACCACTAGATTTTTTGCTCCACTTTCAAGAACCACCGAACTGTTGCACCCATCAATAACAGTGCTACCTTGCAGCTTGTATAGAGTTCCAATTCGAACTCCCCGCATCAATACCAGTGCCCCTGAACCATCTTGCAAGTATCCTTCTCGAACACGTTTTCTACACCTACATCATCCAGCTTCCTTACAAAAATCAAATTTCTGGCTAATGAAGCAATATGCAGAACACCCGAAAATTTTCTAACCCTTCCAGCTTGCAACTTCAACTTTACTTTTCCACGACCAACGATTCTAGCCTTCCTGTCATCCCCCAAGAAGACATCACCACCATCATATTTCTCATACTCGCAGAACCACTCTCTATGGGGAGTGAAGTGAAAGGATGCACCTGAGTCAATCAACCATGCCTCATGATCTACATGTGTGCTTGAAGAAGCCAAGTACACATCCCCACCTTCATCTTAGGTGGTTTTTTCCTCTGCAGAAGGAGCATCATGAGATCCCTTTCCTTTTTCATGAGCTTTAGATTTAAGGTCCCTTTTGTAGTGCCCTACCTTTCCGCATTTCCAACACACCACCTTTACAGGTTTTCCTAGAGATTTAGATCTCCCTCTAGATTTAGATCTCCCACTCAATGACTTATTTTTGTTTCTTTTCTGGGACCATCCTTGTATAGATAAGGCATCACCATTCTGGCTCTCCAATATTTTTCCGTCTCATCTCCTCCATCAGCAAGGATGAGACTATTTCATCAAACTGCAGGGCAATTTCATTGCTACCTATTGCAATAACCAGACTAACTCACAAATCTGGTAGAGAACACAACAAACTAATGCACTTATCTTCATCTAAAATTTTGATATCAATAGATGATAACTGACCTACCACAGTATTAAACGCATTCAGATGCTCTATCACCGGGTCTCCATATTTCATCCTTAGGTTATATAGCTTTTTCTGTAGGAACAATTTATTCACCAGAGACTTAGATTGGTACAAAGTCCCTAACTTGTCCCACAAAGCCTTCATCGTAGCTTCCCATGATACATTCAGCAATACTGAATCTAAGACATAGAATTGTATTGTGCTCTTTTCCTTCTGATCTAACTTCTTCCATTCTTCATCAGAAATTCCCGTTGGTTTAGTACTCAGATCTATCACGATCTACTGATATTTATCTACCAACAGATCCTCCATATTGAGTTTCCACAAATCAAAACTCTCACCGTTAAATTTCTTGATCTCTATCTTTCCAGTGTTTGCCATCTTCTTTCACCACCAGAATCGATCTCGTAGATCTCCCACTGAACAAGGTCTACCATAGGCCCGAGCGAAAACCCTCAACAACAAAGGCGTCCCCTTGAAGCCAAAACAACTCCGATACAAAATGTAGGTTTTAATCCCATACAAAAGTTACTTGCATACGAATTCTAAAACATAGAAAATAAACAATAAGAGACTATAACACATAAAACACATATACACAGAGATTTCCCCTCGATCCCAAAACCAAGACTACTAGCTTGATTTTTCATTATACTCTTTTCAATGTTACAATACATGCTGAAGCTTCCAATACCATGTACCAAAAACCATCGTGTCCAAAACCATGGACCGAAAACTAGCGCGTCCAAAACCATGTGTGAAAATCATGCAGAAAACCATAGGTAGGTCTACCCAACCTAATATAGGGTCCAAAAAAAAATTTCCCAGGGCGCTGCCTGATGAGACCCGTAAATGGGTAATTATATGGGCTCGTTTTTCCCCCTAACGTAGTTTAATCAACCATTCTCTTAGCTTATTGCATGTTTTTTTACTATATTTATGCTTATGGAGTGAGTTGGGTTGGTTATGATGCCATGGAGTCTAATATGTGTTTAATGCAGATTTTTGTTGAATTTTGAAGACAAAGTCAAAGATTTAATGGACAATTTCCAGCAATAATTCGAAGTGGACAAAGGAGAGGATTTATATGAGGATATACCCCTCATTATGACTCCCCACTTTGAATTCTCCTTCATGTAGCTTAGAGCACAAGCAGCCAAATCAATGCACTAGGAGGTAGCCGAGCAAGTGGAGGATAACTTATGTTTATCTTGAGTTTAGGGAGCCAAGCTTCCCTGATTTTAGGGAAGCTATTGGGAGATTCATTTGTATAAGTAAAAAGGCCTAGGGCCTCATTAGGAAGTTAGTCAAATTTTCAACTTTTTTATGCAGCATTGCTCTGCTCAACTTCGAGCTTACTTTTGTTGACAGTTTCATGTAATCCTATTATTATTTTGACAATAAAGATGAGATCCTTTTTGAGCTAGCACTGAGTTACCTAAGAGGGCTAAAGATCTTGGGTTAGGGCTCAATCCAAGCATCCAAGCTCCTCTTGTTTTTATTTATATGATTTGTTTCATTTTATAGATTAGTTGCTCTTAGATAAATTTCTTTCTTGGTTAAGAATAGGTTTGCTTTTGTTAATTTAGAAGGATGTTTCCAATTTAGTTTTCTATATCAGGTCAAACAGTGATAGAAAGAAGATAAAAAATTCCATCAATAGAGCCTTGGCCTCCTTTCCTCCCTCTGGGACCATGAACTGAGGCCAAAACCCTCTTGCTGCCACAAAAACATAGATTTGCCTTCTCCATAGGATTTCTAGTGTTGCAATTTGTTAGAAGGTTAATGCTTTCCTTTAGATCTCTTTCACCATGTTCATTTTTGTCTTGCAATAAGTTTCTTTCCTTATTTCTCTCATTATAGCATTTTTCAACATTTCTTTCCATAGCTCGTAATTTAGATTAGCTTGATGCAAAATTCTATTTTTTTATGTACTTAGTTTCCTTGCTTGCTTGATCTCCTTGTTTGATTTTTAGGTCCCTTTGTAGCAAATCTCTTCTCACAGAAAGTTAGCCTACCAGCCATCACATTCTCTCCCTGATCTATGCCCTACCGGTCACCCAAAGTTCACCTCAAATCTGCCTCAGTTTTCTGTTTTTTTCCATAGGATTTCTTCCTCTCTCCCGACAATATTTTCCTCTCTTAGCAATCCTTGGTGGCCCCTAGGTGCCTTAACACATCATCAAATCCTTCAGATACCCATTTCCACCCACTTTCACACCTTAAAAACCTTCGAACCTGCTCTCGGAGTCCTCCTGTAGTCCTCTTGTAGATCCCCTATAGCCTCCTGTAGATTTTCCTGTAGGCTTCTTTTTGAAGTCCAATTATGGGAAAAGCCTCCAGAAGGCCACCTGAGACCTCCTAGGACCCATCCACACCATCCTATATCTTCTCAAGTCCAAAAACCACCTTCCATCGCCACCTAATCACTGCCACATTCACAATCAAATAAATTACATACATGACAATTTCACATAAAAATAGATAAAAATCCAAAAAGATGTTTTTTACTCATTTACTTCTAGAAATAGCTTGAGTAGATGTTGTTTACTTCCTAAGTAGGTAATGGCATTCATTTCATGGTTTTTCATCTCTCTTTCTGCAAAAGTAGGATTAGTTGGTTAAGTAGGGTTTGCTAGGTTTACTTTACATTTCAGTCTTCTTTTCCTTTCTACAAGTAGAGTAGCCTCTGTAGAGTAAGCTTTCCTTTCTTTCATCACATATAGAGCTTCTTCTGGAATCCATAGAAGTTGGCTTGAGCTCCTAGTGATCTTGCACTAGCTGACCAAGTGACACCCTGCAACAAGAAATAGTACTTGTGCATACAACACCATCACTTCCAAGTTTGTTACGAACTACCAGGTTGATAAAGCCAAAGTAGGAAGCCCATGAGTTGAAGATTTATTGCTGCAATACTATTGCTCACCACTTTTCTGGTGTTGTTACTAGAGAAGCATCACGGATTTTTGTGATTATTGCTTTCTTATATTTTCTATCGCAACATTCTGCTAAGTAGTTTATTTTAGCAAAAGTAGAGTAGTTTTTTCTTTCAGTTTCTGCATTTCCCCACTTTCATTTTCAATTCTGCAAATTTCATTTCAGCAAAAATAGAATAGTTGTTTCTTTCAGTTTATGCATTTCTTTGCTTTCCTTTTCAATTCTGCAATTTCCATTTTAGTAAAAGCAGATTAGTCATTTCCTTGCTTTCAGATCTGCATTTCATTTTCTTTCCTTTACAGTTCCGCAATTTCATTTCAGAAAGTTCATTTCAATTAGTTGCAATTTGTTTGTTCATTCAACTTCAGTTTTGCACGTACAAGCAGTGAAAAAAAAAACTAACCAAAAAGATTTCCTTTCATGCCTCGTAGGAGTAGAGATAATTCAAGAAAATTCTTACCCAACACCCCCACTATATCACATAGCCAAACTTCTCTCTTATATGGTGGCAATGATCAAGAAGAACTTTTAGGTGAACAACCACAGATATTTGAAGAACCTATAGGGGAAGAAGAAGAAGAAAACATCCTTCCTGAGACAATGGCTGAGAACAGAAATGCTAGGACGAATGGAGAAAGAATAGAGGGTACCTTTCCCGTCTGGGAGACTAATGGGGACACCAAAATGAAGAATATAAGTCCCTCAGCCCTGCCTCACTTCCATGGTTTGACCGAAGATCTTGACACCTTCTTGTTTGAGTTTGCTGTCATCTATCGAACCTATGACTATGCAGAAGATGAGAAAGGGTTGAAACTATTTTCTTCTACTCTCAAGGATGTAGCATTGCGCTAGTTCATGGGGTTACCTAGAAATAGCATCTCAACTTGGGCTCAGATGCAGTAGGCCTTTAATAACAAATACCGAGACTATTGTAGGTCAAAAGATACCAAGGAAGAAATCTTCTGAATGAGCATGGGAAGTGATGAATCCTTGGAAGATTATGAAGAGGGGTTCCAGCTTAGTTACAAAAGGGCCAGGTGCACACTTGACCCTAAATATCTGAAGTTGGTCCTGCTCAGGGGAATTCCATAAGACCTTCTAGACACCCTCCATTTAGTGGTCGGGGGAGACATCTAGCAACTACCTTATGAGGACATAAATACTGTCTTTAGAAACTATTCTAGAGCAGCTAGAAAGATAGGTATGGCGAGTCAACCCATAGCCAGTACCTCCTCATCCAATTCATTCATCAAAGATGAACTTGAAAACATGCTGGAAGACTTCAAGAATGAGATGATGTAGACTCTTGCCATGCAAATGGATACCTTGCATATCAAATGGAAACAAGAGGAAGCAGAGAGGGCTTTGGCCATTTTTTGTCCTAGATGCACCAGGAGGCATCCTAGGAATGAATGCCCATTGAACTCTATAGAGGTTTGTTCATTTTGTGAAGAATATCATTCTATAGAAAAGTGTCCTTCCTTGCCCAGACTTAAATTCGTATACCAAGGGGCTAAAGGAGCCATCGAACCACTCTATTTCATGAACCAAAGGAGACCACATGGACCTAGACCATACCAGTAGGGGATGCAAGGGACATCTCAAGCATATTACAACCCCAACCATGTCACTTCCACACATTCTTGGTGACCCCTTGCTCATCCTTCCTAGTCCACGCCTCCTCCTTGGTCCTTTCGATCTTAATACCATGCCCAACCAACTGCTCATTCATTTCAAACCTATGATCGGCCACAACTTCAATGGAATGCATCCCCTCAGGGGTGGAGGCCCCAGTGCAACTCTCCTCCTACTATTTTCCCTCCACCACCTACTCAACCACAACCATCACCTCCTGCTGAACTAAGGCAACCCGAAATTCCTGCCCAACCGAACTTGAACCTGAACAACAGACAGGATCAACAAGTATATAGTGGGGAATCATCATGCCCAACATATGTTTTTGAGATTCAGGAGATTAACCTGCGATCTGGGAAGTTTCTCCCAGATATCCAGCCTCCACCTAGGGAGGTTGAGGAAGATAAAGAGGAAAGTGAACCTAAAGCAATTCCACCCTTTCTTTAGAGACTATCTGGGACAACACAACCCACCCCAGAAGAGACTGAACTTCTGGGAGAATTGAAATAGTTATGTGTGAAGATACCACTTCTTGAAACCATAAGAGATGTGCCTATCTCTAATAGGATGATCAAAGAGAAGTGCTTTAGGCATATAGGCAAGCACAAGAGAGATGCCCCAACCATCAATGTCATATGACAACTACTCGACCTGATGTAGGGGCAGGTAATCTGTCTGAAATATCTAGACCCTGGAAGCCTAGTAGTTGATGTCCACATCAATGGCACCATGATCCCACATACCTTGATTGATATGGGAGCTGCCATTAATGTGATGACAAAGGACACCATGCTCAAACTTAACCTCCAGGGCTCCCTGAGGAAGACCACGATAGTACTACATCTAGCATACCACTCCACGTGACCCCTGAAGGGATTGTGGAGGATGTGATGGTCTCCATTGATTCTTGGGAATACCCTACTAATTTCTTAGTTCTCCAGCTGAAGGCAAAGCTCACTGGGTATCCTCTCATCATGGGAAGACCCTGGTTGGCTATTGTCGATGCCTATATTAGCTGTCAGGCTAGGAACATGACCATCAAGAATGGGCATATGTCCAAACAGTTAGTCCTATACCCTCCTACCCAACCCTTGCTAGAACATGATCTACCTCTCTAATTGGAGGAGGAGGATGAGGATGAAGTCTATTTTGCACCACTTTGTGCATTAGAAACTGCCATGGGGGGAAAACCGCAAGATGAGGATGATATCATTTAAAATTTAATTCAAAATCCACCGCCCGGTACCTTGCCATTAGAAGATATAGTGAGAGAAAAGCAAAACAATCCCTTCACTGATCTATGTATGGCCGACCCGACCTCTCTCTATGTTAAGCCCAGAAAGAACATAGAAAGAACCTTGAAAATCAATCCATCCCTATCCACTTCCCAGGAGAAGGAGCTATGCAGCTTATTAAGAAAACATTTAGATGCCTTTTCCTAGAGTTATAAGGAGATGAAGGGAATGCACCCTTCAGTATGTACTCATCATATATACATTAAGGAAGATTGTAAACCAGTTAGGCAGCCTCAAAGGAAAATGAATCGAGCCCTTGAAGACATTGTTAAGGAAGAATTGCAAAATTTACTTGATGCAGGATTCATCTACCCCATCTCTGAAAATGAATGGGTCTCTCCTTTGGTGCTAGTGCCAAAGAAAAATGGTAAGTAGAGAATCTGTGTTGATTATCGAGAATTGAACAAAGCCACTAAAAAGGACCATTTTCTGTTGCCTTTCGTAGATCAAGTGTTAGATGGTGTGGTGGGGAAAAAAATTTCGCCTTCCTAGATGGGTTTAGCAGGTACAACCAGATTCAAATCAGCCCGGAAAACCAAGATAAGACCACCTTCACTTGTCCTTGGGGTACCTTTGCATATTGAGTCCTTCCTTTCGGTTTGTGTAACACTCCAACCACTTTCTAGAGAGAAGTATTGAGTATATTTTCTGAACTGGTTCATGATGCAATGGAACTATATATGGATGATTTCACTCCTTATGGTTCTAACTTTAAGGAAGTTTTATCTAACCTAGGAAAAGTTTGGACAAGTGTATTGAAATGAACCTGTCCCTCAGTCCGGAAAAATGTGAATTTTTGATTACTAAAGGGACCGTGCTAGGTCATGCAATATCTCAACAAGAACTGCAGGTGGACTCCAACAAAGTTGCCATCATCCAAAGGGTCCCACCTCCTCAAAAGGTGAGAGATGTCAGAAGTTTCCTAGGCTTAGCTAGATATTATAGAAGATTCATTAAAGATTTCAGTAAGTTAGCCTCTCCACTATTTGGTCTTTTAGGAAAAGATGTCAAGTTCATATGGTCTGAAAACTGTCAAGAATCCCTAGATACCTTGAAAAGAAACTTTGTGACTGCCCTAATTTTGAGAGGCCCAAGTTGGGCCCTACCTTTCAACATTCACACAAATGCCTCAAACAAAGCAATAGGAGCAGCCTTAGGATAAATTGATAAAAGGTTACCTTATGCCATATACTTTATAAGCAAAAAAATTTCGAAGGCAGAGTTAAACTACATGGTAATGGAGAAGGAACTCCTAGATGTGGTACATTACTTAAAAAATTTAGACATTATATCACAGGCTATCAAACCTTTGTGCACATTGATCATTCTGCAATTAGATATTTAATGAACAAACCGGATGTAAATGCTCTCATTATTATATGGTTGCTTTTACTACAGTAGTTTGATTTGACCATTGTTGATAAGCTTGGTAAAGAAAATGTTGTCGCTGACTTTTTGTCTAGAGTAAATTTGCCTGTAGATGAAGAAGGAATGGTGGATGATCAAATGCCAGATGAACACCTATTTTCTATCTCAGTACTCTCTCCATGGTTTGCTGATATAGCAAACTACTTGGTTTCAACACAGTTTCCACCACACCTGTCCTCAAAGGAGAAGAGCAAGATCATGAGGAAAAGTGCTCCTTTCACCTGGATTGGGGGAAATCTTTTCAAACTTGGCCTAGATCAGATCTTGAGAAGATGTGTCAGGGAGGAGGAAGTCTTTGACATTCTCCTGACCTATCATGATGGGCCTTATGGAGGCCATTTTGTAGCAAAGAGGACTGCCTTCAAAATATTGCAAGCAGGCTACTATTGGCCCACTCTTCATCAAGATGTGAGGAGATACACCAGCCAATGTGATCAGTATCAAAGGATGGGGAAACCTACTCCAAAGGATGAGATGCCCATGCAACCTCAAGTGACCTTTGAACCATTTGAGAAGTGGGGCATGGACTTTGTGGGTCATATCAACCCTCCTTCAAAATAGAAGCAATACATCATTGTGTGCACCAACTATCTGACAAAATGGGCAGAAACAAAAGAAATCAAGGCAGCAACAAAGGAAAAAGTAGTTGAGATTTTGAGAGAAAACATATTCTATAAGTTTGGGTATCCAAGACAATTGGTCACAAAACAAGGCATTCAGTTCACTTCCAATTTGATTGAAGACCTGCTCACACATCATAACATCAAGCATATGACTTCCACCCCTTACCATCCAAAAGCCAATGGGTAGGTGGAAGTCACTAATAGAGCTTTGGAAGGAATTCTAACCAAGGTAGTGAGCAGTAATAGAAAGGATTGGGCAGACCGATTAGTTGAGGCCACCTGGGCCTACAACACAACATGGAAGACCACCACAGGGTTCACACCCTATGAAATGGTCTATGGGAAGAAGGCTTTGCTGTCAATAGAATTTGAATACAATACACTAAGGATGGCAGCTCAACTAGACCTAGACCTCAACCATGCATAGAAGGAAAGACTACTCTAGCTCAATGGATTAGATGAACAAATATTGCAGGCCCTCCTCCACACAGAGGTAGTTCAACTTTAGAGGAAGATATGGCATGATAAAAATATCAATAAGAAGCAATTCCAAGAGGAATATTGGGCACTACTCTATGGTTCAAGGTATAAAGATTTCAAGGGCAAGCTGAGGACAAGATGGTTGGGACCCTACACTATGGAAAGACGCAATGACAATGGTTCAGTTCTAATCAGAACCATTGATGAGGAAGCCATTCCCATGCTTGTCAATGGACATAGGTTGAAAATTTACAAGAATCCCCTCTCCAAGCGAGAGTTCATTGAAGATCTCAATAAAACAGTGATGGTAGTGGGGCATGTCTCAACCCCCACACACTGAAGAAACAGAGAAAAAAGAAAAAATAATGACTCAAGTGAGAACCTCGATGAGGTGCTTGAGTCCCATCATTGGGTTGAAAACCTCTTTTGAGGTGGCCTAGTGATGCAAAAAAAAACAGAAAAGAAAAGAGAATAATATCCCTTGGTAAAAACCTCCCTTGGAGGCACCCAAGGGAGGCAATCAAGGTAAAAACCTCCTTGAGGCGCCCTAGTTGTCTTTCCAAAATTAAACGGAGGAAAGAAGAAAAAGAAAATTGAATTTTAATGTGCATTGTCGGTTCTATGAGGGCCATAGGGAGTAAGGGAAGATGCCACAAAACCTATTTCATCTCCTCCACACTCTTCTCCATCATATCTAACCTTTCTTCCACCCCACTGTGTTCTTTCTTCGGGAACTGTGTGTTCTACAAGAGGCCCTATGTTTTCTATAGCAAGCTCCTGTAGAAATCACAGAGAGCTAGAAATGGTTCCAGTAAGTAGTTTGAGGGGCTGGGAAGTTTCATGAAGAGCATATAGACCCTCCTACAACTATCCACCCTCCTTGCCATCCATCTCACACCTGCACCACCTCATCATCATCATTTTTTTCCCTTCCTGTAAAAAAAAACACAGAAATCAATTTTTAGAAAAAATAAAGGGAGCAGCACCTCAAATCTCACCTGCAACTTACCAAGTATCTCTCCATCCCTATCAGCATCTCTAGCATCATCCTTACTACTCCTAGCACAAAAATCAGCTAAAATTTTAAAGGGAGAAGCAGCTACAGGAGCTCCTGTAGGAATTCCTGTAGCAGTTGATCCCATTAAAATCAAGCCACAACAACAAAAGAAGTGCAACCATGGGATTGAAGGAGACATTTGAAGCTAGATCTAGCTAGAGGATACCTACACAAACCAACCAGCCACACATTAGAAAGTAGAAATCATGCAGCAAAGGAAATAAAAGCATACAACGACAAAAGGAGCCAAAATGCCTCACAACACATACACTCGACTCACAAGTAAGTGACTAACCCGCTCCTTTGTTGGATTGGTGTAATTGAAAAATACGCATAAGCAAATGAGATGGTTAGGTTTGAATGAGAAAAGGTGGCTAGTTGATTGGCCACCCTCATCCAGCTGACTGTGCTCATCCGGAGTTGCCACCACACGTGCATGTAGTTAAACTCAGAGAAAAATTGCAAGTACAGGTAGTGGAGGGTTTGCAAACTCTGATGCAACGATGGGAGGTGATTGCGGGAAGAAATCATGATGACAAGGTGAGTAGAGACCAATGGTCCAAATATGACAATGTACATTTTTTTTCTAGCTCACCCCCTCACCGAAAATATCTAAAAGAAGAAATAAGTACTACTCGAAACTTCTTCATCACCTTTTCTTCCATTTCATCCTTGTCCACTTAGTTGCAGCAAGCTTTGTATCACCCTCATAGCCTCGAAACCATCATTCTCCATTGCTTTCATCCATCCTCTTGCTATCGGCATTCTATAGGAGAACTTACAGGTTCTATAGGAGCACCTACAGGCAGTTCTACAGGAGGGGTAGTAAGTTGTTTTTAAGGAGAATACATGGGGTTTTTACTCAATTTCTGGCTTGAGGATGTAGGTTTTCTGCATACCCACCTTGATTATAAATATGTGCAAGGAATGATAGAATTTTAAGGAGGAATTGAGTCCATAGAAGAAGAGGAATTATATAAAAAAATTCTGCGTGTTTTCATAAATAAATAAAAAACACAGTTTTTCTCTATTTTCTTGTTTTCTACAAAATTCTTGTCTCCATAATTTGGTGTTCAAAAGGGGTATGAGAAAAATGATAGGGGGATTCATGAGGAAGGAACCCAGAAATTCAACCAAGCTCCATGAACATCCCCAAGTAGTAGCCATATTCACCAGAGAAAATTGGATGCCATTTTTTGAGAAATTTCGAGGGTTTGATGAAGAAGTTGCTCAAGAATTTTCCCTTTCTTTAATCCCTCACTCAAGGACTCATGCCACTGTTACTTTTATAGGACTCTCCATGGAAATCACCCCATATTTTATTAGTGGGGTTACCACCCTTCCACTTGGATTACCTTGGAGTAAAGATGCAAAGCCAATTGGACAGTCTGCCAAGAAAAATTTCTTCCAAAAAAATGAACATCCTGTAGAAGACAAAAATGGCATTAGAAGGACAAGCATACCCTATGCTTAGGATGAGGTCAGTTACTAAATCATAAAATATATTTCCTGTGAAGGGAGTTATAGCATAATCTATGGCTACCATTTTAGACTTCTCCATGAGCTGAGATATGGCTTGGAAACTCCAACACCGCAGAAACTCAGCATCCCCTATTTTCTCCTATAGTCCCTTATAGACTGCAGCGTTAAGTTGAAGGCAGGAGGTCCATATCAGCTGGCACACCATGGGTTAATTAAAATGTTAATGGAAGAAGCCCTCCATACCTTCACAATCCCCACAGCATATGAGATTTTCCGAAACATGACAGTGGAAGATGACATAAAGGCCCTCACATATGATATCAGTCCTTCTCATAGTGGAGAGGAGGAGCAGTAAGGGGGAGAAGGGGAAAAACTAAGGAACAAGAAGGGGAGAATGAAGAATCCAAAAAAAAGGAGGAAGAAACCAAAACAGAATAGGAGGAAACAAAACTGATAGAAACAAAGAAAAAGACAGAAGGAGGAGAAAAAGGGGAAAAAGAGATAGAGGTGTCTCCTGAGACCCTAGAAAGAGAGGCAACAGCTACTCTCACTGCCCTCAACACCCCAATTAAACCAAAACAAAAGAGGAAGATGTAGACCTCAATGTATTTCAGGGCTAGGAAGAGCACAAGGATCAAACAAGGGAAACCCCAACCTTCTTCTAAAGTGACCATTGTTATTGAAGATTCACCCTCTGCCTAAGGGAAGGAATGCCCTTCCAAGGCACCTATCACTTATGAAATGGGGACTCCTAGATTTCCCACATGGAAGGAAAAAGTAGAACTACAGGACTCAAAAACAGTCCTACAAGAGGCACAAACTATTCTACAGGAGACCCTGTCAAGACTACAAGAGACCGAAAAACTTGAAAAAAGACTAGAAGGACAATCACAAGGGAAGGAAGAAGCAACAGAGGCTCAAGAGACTGACTCCCAAACTAGTTTGGGCTCTTACTACAATCTTCTTGAGGGGAGCAGAATCATTCCATAGAAATTTGCAATCCCACTTTTCTTTGAGTTGGAGAAAGAAAGAATAAGAAGCCAGAGGTGGATGAAAATCGACAAATCGAAGGGAGTTGAGGATAGTGGCCATATGGAGAATCAACTCAAAGAAATGGGCAGAGAACTAAGTGCTATCAGACATAGAGAAGCAATCACAAGAACTCACCTTCAAACAAAAAATGAATTGCTAAAAAGACAGCTACAACAAAAAGAGACACAATTGGCATGCATGCCAGCTGGTCCATGGAGGCACTACAATGCAGAACACCAACAAAATCATATATATTATACCTCAAGGACCAATGGTTGTAGTTTTAGATAAATAATTTGGCACAGAGAGGCATAATGCCTTTCCAAGATTACAAACAATTTATGGAACTATGTGACCAAATTTCATCAGAAGACAAGGCAAAAATAGAAGAATTCTATTTGCATAACATGGCCCTCACAGACATGAATGTGTGGGACCCCAATGCTAGGCTAGGGGACATACAACTAATGGCCATGGCATCATGGATGAATTATGAGGAGTTAAGGGCAGCAGAAATAAGAAAGTTGATGATAAATGAGCAGAATGAGCCCCTAATGATCAGAGCTGAGCCATCAAATCCCACGACTCTCATCAACACACACCAGCTACTTGGAATTAATCCCCAAATTGACCCTAAGTATATCAATGGTCAGGCTCACGCCATTTCACATTTTGAGGATATGGAAGGATTACTGGGGGATGAATGTATTCATGCTTGTATGAGGAGATGAAGCACCTTACCGCACAGTTTGCAGATTAGGGAGTATCACTCCCCAACAAGGATGAAAGAAGCATTAAGGAGAGTGCCACTATACAAGCACTCTATGCAAAATTTGAAGGTTAATTGGATTGGCCTCAAATTGAGTCCCTCACTACTACTAGGCATGTTAGAAGGAAAAAAGAAGAAGAAGAGAAACAACAGTGGGTAGAGGTGGAAAAAAAGGCAGGATTCCATGATAGATAAGAGGAGCTCACATCATAAACATGGGATGTTAGGGAGGCCACCAGGGCCATCAAAGATGAGGAGATGGACTAAGTTGCTCAGAGGATGAGCAACACCTTCAGTAGGGGGGTGATGATGAGCCCCATAAATGGGTAATTAGATGGGCTCATTTTTCCTCTTAACATAGTTTAAGCAACCATTCTCTTAGCTTATTTCATGTTTTTCTATTATATTTATGCTTATGGACTGAGTTGGGTTGGTTATGCTGCCATGGAGTCTAATATGTGTTTAATGCAGATTTTTGTTGAATTTTAAAGACAAAGTAAAAGATTTAATGGGAAATTGGGAGCAATAATTCAAAGTGGACAAAAGAGAGGATTTATAGGAGGCTATCCCCCTCATTTACGACTCACCAATTCAAATTCTCCTTCAAGCAGCTCGGAGCACAAGCAGCGAAATCAATGCACTGGGAGGCAGCGAAGAAAGTGGAGGATAACTTATGTTTATCTCGCGTTTTTGGAGCCAAGCTCCCTGATTTTAAGGAAGCTATTGGGAGATTCAATTGTATAAGTAGGAAGTCCTAGGGAGTCATTAGGAAGTTAGTCAAATTTTCGAGTTTTTGTTGTAGCATTGCTCTACTCAACTTCGAGCTTACTTTTGTTAATAATGTCGTGTAATCCTATTATTATTTTGATAATAAAGATGAGATCCTTTTTGAGCTAGCATTGAGTTACCTCAAAGGGCTAAATCTCTTGGGTTAGGGCCCAATCCAAGTAGCCAAGCTCCTATTTTTTGTATTTATATGCTTTGTTTCAGTTTACGGATTAGTTGTTGTTAGATAAATTTCTTTCTTGGTTAAGAATAGGTTGCTTTTGGTAATTTAGAAGGTTGTTTTCATTTGAGTTTTCTATAGTAGGTTGAAAAATGATAGAAAGAAGATACAAAAAGGCTATCAACAGAGCCTTGGCCTCCTTTCCTCCCTTTGGGACCATGAACTAAGGCCAAGACCCTCTTGCTACCACAAAAACACAAATTTTCCTTCTCCATAGGATTTCTAGTGTTGCAATTTGATAGAAGGTTAATTCTTTGCTTTAGATCTCTTTCACCACGCTCATTTCTATCTTGCAATAAGTTTCCTTCCATTCTTTCTCTCATTATAGCATTTTTCAGCATTTCTTTTCATAGCTCATAATTTAGATTAGCTTGATGCAAAATTTTGTTTTTTGATGTACTTAGTTTCCTTGCTTGCTTGATCTCCTTGTGGGATTTTTAGGTCCTTTTGTAGAAAATATCTTCTCATAGCGAGTCAGCCTACCAGCCATCAAATTCTCTCCCTGATCTATGCCTTACCGATCGCCCAAAGTTCACCTCAAATCTACCTTAGTTTTCTACGTTTTTCTATAGGATTTCTTCCTCTCTCCCGACCATCTTTTCCTCTCCTAGCAATACTTGGTGACCCCTAGGTTCCTTAACACATCATCCCATGCTTCAGCTACCCCTTTCCACCCACTCTCACACCTTCAAAACCTTCAAAACTACTCTCAACATCTTCCTGTAGACCTCCTGTAGATCCCCTGTAGCCTCCTGTAGATTTTCCTTTAAGCTTCTTTTTGAAGTCCGATTGTGGGAAAGGCCTCCATAAGGCCACCTAAGACCTCCTAGGACCCATCCACACCATCCTACATCTTCTCAAGTCCCAAAAGCACCCTCTATCGCCAGCTAATCACTGTCACATTCACAATCAAATAAATTACATGCATGACATTTTCACATAAAAATACATAAAATTCCAAAAAGATTTTTTTTTAGAAATAGCTTGAGTATATGTTGTTTACTTCCTGAGTAGGTAATGGCATTCATTTCATGGCTTTTCATCTCTCTTTCTGCAAAAGTAGGATTAGTTGGTTAAGTAGGGTTTGCTAGGTTTACTTTACATTTTAGTCTTCTTTTCCTTTCTGCAAGTAGAGTAGCCTCTGTAGAGTAAGCTTTCCTTTCTTTCATCATATATAGAGCTTCTTCTAGAATCCATAGAAGTTGACTTGAGCTCCTAGTGATCTTGTGCTAGCTGACCAAGTGACAGTTTGCAGTAAGAACTAGTACTTGTACATACAACACCGTCGCTTCCAAGTTTGTTACGAACTACCGGGTTGATAAAAGTAAAGTAGGAAGCCTAGGAGTTACAACATTATTACTGCAATACTGGTGCTCACCACTACCCTGGGCCCTGTAGAGGGCGGCTACCCACCCCCTTCAAACCCTCGAGACATGGGGGGCTCCACCCCCCCTCCAACCCACCAGTCCGCTATGTGGGCTAGCTGTGGAGAGAATAACACAACCCAACACCAAAGCATAGGCGCCCATTTTCCAAGACACTTGGGGCATGATTTGAAGCTGTGTTTAACTATTTTATTACCACCCCAATTTCTTAGAAAGGTACTCCCCTTCAAGATACTTAGATGAATAGATACAGTTGTCAATATTTATGGCAGATAGTACAACTCTCCGCTATTGGTTTTTTGTGGAAATATCAATGTAAGGCTACTTTCCTTAAGGAACCATCCCCTCTTAAGCTCAACGAAATTTAGGCTTTTCAAACAATAACTGGCTTTTCTTGTTAAGGGAAAATTCATTGTTTTCCATAAAGATTTTGAATCCCTTCCCATTAGAGCACAGACTCCTATGCTAGAACTTCGGGGTTAACTAGGATAGTATTAGTAATTTAGTAATTTCTGTTGGAAATAATACTGAGAGGGGGGGTGAATCAGTATTATCAAATTCTTTTCAATATGCCTTCCAGATTTATTCTTCAGATATTTACCATTAATTTGTATGTCAGTGCCATATAATAATGAACAAGAACAAGAAAAATAGATGAGCACACCAAGGAACACCAGATATAAGGTGGAAACCCAATGTGGGTGAAAACCACCTGCTGCAATATGTCTCTATCTTCTTTCAATTAGAAACTTCTTTTACAAGGATTTTGTACTGGTTCAGTCCTTTACCAATATGCAGGCTGTAACCCGCAGAGAGCTACAACTCTCTCTCGTTTTCCAGTCTCTCCAGGAAGGGAGATATAACCCCCTTTTCTCTTTTACTTCTTTAGGGACCACGTTTCATTAATTTTCAAACTGGATCCAAGAAGATCAAATAATCATCAAGTACATGAAAATCACCCAATATCCTTATACAATCAACCAATGAATCACCCAACTTCTCAGAATGCTGTAAACAGAAAAGTAATACCAGAAATCTAAACCTAGAACTCTGCAGCAATAGATAAAAGACAGCCAACAAATGTTTCAAGATAGGTCCACAACTTCACCAATAGTGGCCTGCGAACACCTGCAACTCTTTTGTGTCTAAACTGTGCAGATATGCACCTGGTCGGTCTACTGCTCTGCGTATCTCCGCACCACTCATTCTGCTTCCCTGCGTACCCCTACTCAGATCCGCACCTGAACTGCTCAGCTGACAGCGTACCTCTATGACTTGTTCTTCTGTTTCCCTGCGTACCTCCGCACTGCGCCTTCTCCTGCGTTGCGTACCTCGCATTGCGCCTTCTTCTGCACTGCGTACCCCCGTACTGCACCTTCTCCTACGCTGCGTACCCCCACACTCACTCCGTGGATCGCTTGCGAACCTCTGATTAGGGCCAAATTAACAGTCCTCCAATGTGCCATAGTCAGTCAGATCCACAGATATGATCATGCACCCGAGTGATCACGACTTATCAATATATTTGCCTTAAATTTTCTTCTTGATTTAGATCTAGCTTTTAAAACCAATCACCCAAACTTTCAGATCTTAAGATATTAAAATTTCACAAGTGTCTAGCCAAGTGATCTCTTTTCCTTTTTATAGGCAAGCCCTTATTCAAACCATGGGACAAAACCATCGAAAACCAATACAAGGAATCCAAACAGGGGTTCAAATAATTTAGATCCTATACCACACGCCAAAACCATAGGATCATGAATGATGGGCTAAATACCAAGGGCCAAACATAAGAGACCCCACGTGAGCGCGCTTCTTTGCATTGGAGTGAGTGAACTAGGGGACCGCACCTTATGAACGGATAACCTGCAGGTATGTCTGCACTTCCTAGATAGCGAACCTGCGGGTCCGCACCTTTTGAATGATGCACTTGCGAACCTCTTATTTTCAATCATTTTGAGAGCCTGAACAGAATTTTGCCACTTGAGTGAGTTGCCATCAAGTACAACACCTGTACCATAGAGCCAAACCAGAATCATAATGCAAAAAATTTCTTTGTATTGTTACCATTAGATGGTTATAGCTCGCTTTTTTCCATGATGTACTAACAAAATAACATATGATGCATTTCTCAAAAAACATAGGACTCTGTCAAATTTTACTTGAATTAAGCTCAAAAGAAGAATTGAAATAAGCTGAAAAGAAGCACTGAAATAATAGAGTTGCTAGGAATGGGGTTGTAGAGTAAAAAATATATCATTGAGATAATAAAACCATGATCCAGAGGTGGATTTACCCATCTGTCTTTAACACAAAGCTTACAACATAGTTTTCTATATCATGAACCAATGTCCTCACAGGATCTTAAAGGACAAAACACCAAAGAAATATTTTACCAGTGAGAAGCCACAAGTATTACATTTCCATATCTTTTTTTATCCAATTTATATTCATATTCATGATAAGAAAAGGACTAAACTTGAACCCTTGAATATAAAGGGGACTTTTGTTGGATACTGTAATACATCTGAGGCTTACTAAATCTAAATTCAAGTTCAAATGAACATATTGGTGAACAAGGATATGATGTTTGATGAGGATGAATGGTCCTAAAAATCATACAAACATCCTATAGTGATTAATGAACACTAAAAGCTTGTTGTTCCAGATTCTATTCTAAAATTGAAAAAGAAATCAAAGTCAGATCAGCAAGATTCTAGTAAAAAAATAAAGACCTCAATACATTCTAGTGTATCCTGGAAGTCAAGATGGCTTATTCAAACATTATAGGGTGTACATGAACAAGTGGGAGAATCTATGTCCACGTCTCAGGTGAGTCAACAAACTACAAAATTTCCTATTTATGTTGCACAATTTTCCTCCATTCTTCAGACATAGCCCTCCCTTTTTTAGGGGTAGTTGATAAGAAGGTACCAAATGATGTCATAACCGAGTAGTATAACTCCTTTCTTGAGAATTATCTATTGGATATGTTCCAAGACCTACAAGGGAATCAATGATTGATTTTATACAATTTGACAAGATCAAGCATGTAGTTGATGGGAGCATTGAAAAGTGTAATGTTCCTTTCTGGAAAAGCCTTAAATTTTCAATAGGTTTCTGAGTGTGTGTGAGGTTTAGTGATGTGTTCTAGCAACAATTTAGCCACGTGTAGTTGTAGGTTCACCTTTACAAATTTCACCCAATTGAATGTGCATAAAAAACTAACGTACATACCAAAATAAAGTACTCCAAGCACTCAAATAGATTTATGAAAGTTCATAAATTTACATATGTATATAGCTAGTACATCACAAATAAATAAAATAGAGGAGATTCTTTCACATTAACCAACTAATACAAAAAAGCATAAGAAAATCAAGGAACCCATGAGCTCTGTCTCATGGTGTGCTTCCAGAGTGGTAGTTGAAGAAGGAACGTGACTAGCAATACATCATAAACTTCAGCAAGGAAATATTCTATGTGTTCTTCCCTCAGGGTATTGCAATTTCGGTGGTCGATAGATAACAGATTTGTAATCCAACAGATGGGAAGCTTGTGGCCCTTCCTTTGAGGCTGATATGACATATAAATTCCCCCCACAAACTGTCTAGGTACACCTAGAATTCATAGCACTGCTTTAGTACTCTCTCTCCAGCTCCAAATGGCCCAAAATTGATAAATTCGTGGCACTGATGCCTATATAATACTCAGCACTGTGGTTGTCCCTAAACATAGTTACAACAAAGAGGGACGTTGGCTTTATGCCCAAAATGTGTCCATTTTCAAGAGAAAATTACCACAACCTTGGTATTGGCAAGGGATTCAGCTTGATCTCTTCCTATATAGAAATGAGGGAAGTCAACCCACAAATTTGACTGATTTCTCACTTGGGAAATAGTGAAACTCGTGCTTCTTTGAGGAAGGAATATTAGACCTACAAAATCAAATTATGATGCCAATAATCTCTATGCAAAAATTCTCATCATATCTTTAGAGATAAGCACAAAAATAAAATCCCACTAGGATGGCAAGAATGTTCACCGAAGAAGGGAAAACTAGCTAGGGTAGCAATTAAATCTACTGAAATTGGGTTAAGGATCTCCCTTGAGACACTTTGGTTGAACTCTCTTGATCTCACCTTCAACTAAATGTATAATGGAAAGTTAGAATGATCCCCAGATGAGCTCCTTCCCCTCTTTTTAATTTATGTTTGAGCAACCTCTAGAATTTATTTTAAATATTATTTTATTAGTGAGGGCCACTTTCCACTAAATAGTTTTTTAAGCCACCTTTTTAATAAAATATTCATTTTCTGGTACTCTCCAATAAAATAGTCATTTTCCACCAATCTCCAAAAAAACAATATTTACCTCTTTGTGAAAATAACCAAAAATGCCGAAAAAGTACAAAATATGCTTGTTGTTCAAATGATAGGGACATTAGAGTCTTCCTACCTAATATTTCTTGTACCAAGCAATCCATCTGTATGTTTGGGTCCCATACTTTAATAAAAAACCTAGATACAAGAGCCATAATTCTTTCATCCCCTGATCTGATAATCACTCTATGAGTGACCTCAGTTAAAGATTTATTAAATGAAGGTATTACAGATTCATGTGCTGGTGTGTGTGTCTATGTTATTTAAGCAACAGATCAATCAAATTTCAAATACACAAACATTTGAAATGGAAAACGACAGAGAAACACAATAATAAAATACAAGAACACAAGAATTTAATAACGAGTTCACCCTATCCTCCAGGGCTACATCTTCGGTCGAGCTCTCAATGGTGGCCTTATTTTATTGTGTCTTGAAGCAGAGAGTTACAATGAAGGAGCTCAATGTGAGTCTCCTGAAACGGAATTTGCTTGGAAAGGTGGTTCTCAGATGCCCCAAGCCACTAGAGTAAACAGACTCTTTTCCTTACCAGCTCTGTGACCTTCCGGTCTATAATGGAGAAAGCCCAATGTGGTTCTTAGTCCAGACAGATCCTCTCTGGGATTGCTTGAATCCCTCAAGCTCTCTGGTGCTCGATGCTGCCTTCAGTTAGCTCAACCCTCTGTTTCCTTTCTGTTGTTGCTTCATTGTCTTTCTTCTCTCTGTTCTTCCTTTCTATGTTCCGTCCTCCTCTCCAGGTTCTAGTTCGGGTGTCCTTCTGCTTTTCTTGTGCATGGTTTTAAGGCCATTAGTACCCATGGCTGTTCGATTCCTCTTCCACTTCCCATTGGATCGCCTAATACAGCTTCGCTTGGAGTTCCCTGTTCAGTGTCATCATCAGGCTCACAGGCAATGGCCACATGTCCTCCTGTAGCTGTGCCAATTCACTTTGTCGGTTCGGTTTTTCTGTTACATCATGGGATGAGTCTTTTGCCACCTTGGTAGTCAAATCGGATGTCAAATATTTAAAAACTGCAGCTTAATCCCTCATTAATTCCATCTTCTCCATTGAGTGCAATCTTAGCCATTAAATCTGGAGCCTCTAGATGCGACCCCATATGCACGTTTCACGTGGGTGACTTGCTCAACCATTAGCACGTGATCAACGGTGGTTTCTCTCTCCTCCGCTTGCCATGCATTAACTGCTGAGTGGGATCGCTCCATTTTCGCCAATTCCACTTACCATTTGGGGGTGCCCCCGATCAATACCGCCAGTTTTTGGAGCGTGGGTCCCGCCTTGTCCTTTAGCCTTTATCCCATGATTTTCTCGGCTCTCATGCGACCAAGCACTCGGGGCTTCTCCATTTTGATGTTTTTCACCCAGCGATGCGTGATTAAGCACTAATCGTGCATCAAAAACTGCCTCTGTTTCCAGATCCGAGTCTCCCAGGGGATAATTTTGCCTCCCGCGCAGTCTCCATGGGCCTTGGTTAGCGCGCTTTGACCACGGTCCTCGTCGTTCCATGCTGGCTGCCATTACCACTGGTTTAGAGGTGTTCTTGACCACGTTTTCAAATCCTTTGAAGTCTATCCTGACCTGGTACAGCCATGGCTCTATTAATTTTTCTTTATGGATCCAATTCGGATCACGGCCTTCCCACTAAAAAGCTTTTGGACCACCAAAAGTTGGTTTTCTTTCAAGCATCAACTAAGTGAGGGTATTGTTGTCTCACTTGCCCAATCTCAATCCACTTTGCACTGCTTGGCTTCGAGCCTTTGAGTCCAATTCTAAGGTACTCAACGTCTCCTCTGCATGTCATCCTCACCTTCCTGTCCAAGACTATATCTTCCTACAATTCATTCAGATATTCAAGTAGCAGGTCATCAATAGAAGGCAATTGAATTTTCTCTTCACGATCCTCAATCATTGAAGGTTCAAAAAATCTCAAGTAATCTCTATTTACGACTGCGTAGATGTGCATGTAAGCTAGTAGATCAAGGCGAAAAATCATTTTCACCAATCTTCTCAAGTATCCTAAACGGTCCATAAATGATAGGATTTAACTTTTTATCTTCACCTTGCATCATGTCCTTGCTGATATATAGCCAGACCTGGTCTCCAACTTGAAAACTGTGCTCCATCCAATGCTTGTCATGCCTAGCCTTGTATTTGGCTTGGCTCATTTCCAGCTGTTCCTGTACTGCCTGGTGGATCTTCTGGATCTGTTCAATGAACCTAGTTGCCTTGTCCACATCACTATGTCCATCAACTGTGGTATCTTTACTAAAGACAAAATCTAAAGGAGACCTTGGTATGAAACCAAAACATGTTTCAAAAGGAGATCTCTGTGTAGAAGAGTGTTTTGCTCTGTTGTAAGCATGCTGCACATAACACAAATGTTCATCCCAAAGCTTAGGATGTTTTCTGCAATATCCTCTGAGTAACTGGATCACTGTCCTGTTAACTACTTCTATCTGGCGATCGGTTTGTGGATGAAAAGTTGTGCTTTTCTTCAGTTGGGTGTCCATCAGCTCCCACGGACTTGACCAAAACTTCCCCACAAATCGAGTGTCTCAATAAGATACAATAGAAGTGGGTAATCCAAAATGAACCCATACATGTTCAAAGAATAGTTTTGTAGTTTGTTTAGCTGTAATCTGTTTATTACAAGGTATCAAAATACACATTTTGCTGAACCTATCCACAACCACATATAGATAATCATGAACTTTTCTAGACTTAGGCAATCCTCCAACAAAATCCATGGAAACACTTTCCCAAGGGTGAGAAGGAACTGGTAATGGAGTGTACAAGCCTAGTTTTCTATTGTTGGGCTTTCTTTTAGCACACATAGTACACCCTCTTACATATCTAGAAATTGTCTCGTTCATTTTCAGTCAATAACAAAATCTCTGCAGCTGTGCAACTGTTTTACTTACCCCAAAGTGACCTAATATCAGATAAGTGTGTGCCTCTCTAATTATCTTTACTCTCTCAGTTTGAGGAATGCAGAGTTTCCCACAATGATATAAGACTCAGCCCTTATATGATAAACCAATTCTTCTACCTTTTTGCCTTGACTCAAAGTTGCATATACATATTTAAAGTCTATATCTTGAGCATACTATTCAATGTAGCTTTCATGTAGTATAGAATTATGCTTAAGTATAGTAGATGCATTTACAATGGGTCTAGATAAAATGTTTGCAACTTAGTCTGGGAGTGTAGATATTGGAGTGGTTGATGATCGGTATGTATTACTGTCTTTTTGTCGATTAGGTAATGTTTCCACTTTTTCACACTCTGAACTGATGCATACAATTCTTTATCATATGTAGGATAGTTAACTACTACAGGATTAAAAGTCTCAGAATGATAACATATGGGTTTACTGTGTTGTGTCAACACTGCTCCCATGGCATAATCATTGACATCTATTTGGATCTCAAATGGTCTTTGTAGATTAGGCAGTGCTAGTACAAGTGTTGTACTAATCTTTTCTTTCAAGGTGTCAAATGCTTTCTGATGTTTGCCTCCCCACTGAAACACCTTGTTCAATCCTGTCAAAGCATGCAAGGGAGCTGCAATTGAGGAAAAATTAGAAATGAACTTCCTCCAATATTTTGATGCTCCTAAGAAGCTTCTTACTTCTGTAGCAGACTTGGGTTTAAGCCAGTTTACATGACTGCCACTTTAGAGGGATCTATTTTCAATTCACCACCCCCTACTATATGACCCAAATAATTTACATATGTTTTGCCAAACTCACATTTCGAGAGTTTAACATAAATTTTTTCTCATTTCAAAACATCTAATATCTACTTAACATGCTTTAAGTGTTCTTCCCACGTTTTACTAAAAATCAGAATGTCATCCAGATACACAATAGCAAAATCATCAAGAAAAGGTCTGAGTACATCATTCATTAATCTCATGAAAGTAGTAGGGGTATTGGTCAAGCCAAAAGGCATAACCAGCCACTCATATAATCCCTGCTTTGTTTTGAAAGCAGTCTTCCATGCATCTTGCTCTGGAACTCTGACCTGATGGTATCCACTGTGCAAATCCAGTGTGGTGAAATAAACAACTTCCTTTAATTGATCTAAAATATCATCTATGCAAGGAAGGGGATAATTATTTTTTATTGTTATCTTATTCAGTTCTCGGTAGGCAATGCAAATTCTCACGATCCATCTTTCTTTCTCACCAAAATGATTGGTGACCCACATGGTGATGTGATAGGCCTAATGAACCCCTTCTCAAGCAACTCCTGCACCTCCTTCTTGATTTCAGCATTCTCTAAAGCAAACAACCTGTACATTACAATGTTAGGCAATGGAACATCTTGCTGCAAAATAATATCATGTACTATTTCGTTTTTGGGTGGTAGACCTTTAGGTTCTTGAAATAGGACATCATACTCTGAAACAATCTTCTCTATATCAGCTTGCTGCTTAGCATTACAGCCCTCAAATACATTGGTTTTATCAGGTTTCTTTTCTTTTACAACCATTAGTAAGAATTGTTTGCATGAATTTATCGTTCTTTTCATCTGCCTGGAATTTATGAGAGTATAATTATTCTTGAGTTTGTGAGCTCTTACAAAGTATTTGATTCCATCTGTAACAAGTAGATACTTGTTTTCAGCTCTATAGAAAATGGATTTTCTATCATACAAGTAAGGACTTCCTAAAACAATTCCACATATATTCAAAGGAATTATGTCTAACTCAACCTCCTCTATAAATGTTGACCCAAAAGAAAACTTGAGTTTTCACTATCTAGTCACTTGTAGTTGTGCTTTATCATTCAACCATCCTAATGGGTATGGTATCTTGTGAGGTATAGTTGCTAATCCCAATTTCTTTACAATTGATTCAAAAATCAAATTTACTTGTGAGCCACTATCAAACAAAGTATCAATATTTTGATGTTTGGAAATAACTTGAATATGGAAAAGCTCATGTCTTTTTCTCTCATGTTCTTCATCAATAATAGTTTGAGCAAAATTACTAGTAGATGCTTCATAATTCTTACCTTTTATACCTATGGCTGCAATGATTGTTTCATATCCCGAGTTTGACCCCAAATCTTTCTGAATAGCTGCAGCAGTCTTCTTCTTCTTGCCCTCAGACTTCTTAGGTCTCAGCTCTGGATGCAGAATCCAATAGTGCTTATCATCATGCCCCTCCTTTTTACAGTGAGCGCATGAAGCTTTGCTTTTTTGTGCAGTTTTAGCCTTCCTTGCTTTCCAATTCTGCTTTATTTTCTCCTTGCTCTTTCTTGCAATGGGTTGGGATAGTCCCCAAACTTCTGGATGTCCATTCTTTCCTCTAGCCTCTAGATGAGTAGCTTTTACAGATACCTCATCTATACTAGTGGGATTAAACATGAGGATGGTATGCCTCATGTAGCTGTGTAGACCACCAATGTACTTCAAAAGAGTCTCTGGTGAGCCTAATGAGATCCTATAATCAATGCTTTCTTTCTAAATTCTTGAGTGTACCCTTGCACACTTTTCCCTTTCAACAACTGAAGAGTTTTCCAACTCATCATGGCTTCTTGCATGTAGACCAATGGGTAGAACTGCTTCTTGATTGCAGAAACAAAGTCACTCCTCACAGAGATAGTCTTCCCATGTCCTTTCATGTCAGCTTGGGTTCTGCCTTCCCACCAAACCAAGGTAGTGCCTCCTAGCTATAGGCTTTCCAACTAAATTTTTCTCTTATCTGAGTCAATGTTTTGCACTCTGCAATACACATCAATTTGTCTAATCCAATTGTCCAAATTTCAGCGTTTAGCTCTCCATCATATATAGCCAAATCAAATTTAACATCTAGCTTGATCAAAGATGCTTTCTTATTATGCACAGGGCTATTACGAGGTGTGAGAAAGCTTTCCTCTCTCCCTTTTCCTTTTGAGTGGTCATGGGAATGAGACTCATCTTCTTCTTTATCTTGTTTAGAACCTGATGAATCTTCATCCTTATGCTTTCTAAAGTCCCTATACATTTCTTCTACCATAGACTTTATAGCTAGGAAACTCTCTATGAATTGAGGGTCTGGCCCCATAGAACCTTCCTCTGACATTGTCTTCTGAGGATAGACTCTCCCAATTTCAGGATTAGTTTCGACCAACTCTTCTTCTCCTAATTTGAGGATTGATCTAGTGAGAATTCAATAGCTAAACCAACATAAGCTTGTCTAACCTTATAGCCTAGAGCTTTGATACCACTTGATCTGATAATCACTCTATGAGTGACCTCAGTTAAAGATTTATTAAATCATGGTATTACAGACTCTTGTGCTGGTGTGTGTGTCTATGTTATTTAAGCCACGAATCGATTAGATTGAAAATACACAAACATTTGAAATGGAAAACAGCAGAGAAACACATTAAGAAAATACAAGAACACAAGAATTTAATAAGGAGTTCACCCTATCCTCTAGGGCTACATCTCCGGTCTAGCTCCCAGTGGTGGCCTTATTTTATTGTGTCTTGAAGCAGAGAGTTACAATGAGGGAGCTCAATGTGAGTCTCCTGAAATGGAATTTTCTTGGTTGGGTGGTTCTTGGATGCCCCAAGCCACTAAAGTACATAGACTCTTTTCCTTATCAGCTCTATGACCTTCTGGTCCATAATGGAGGGAGGCTAATGTGGTGCTCATTCCGGGCATATCCTCTCTGGGATGGCTTGAATCCCTCAAGCTCTCTGGTGATCGATGCTGCCTTCGGTCAGCTCATCCCTCTGTCTTCCATTCTACTATTGCTTCACTGTCTTTCTTCTCTCTGTTCTTCCTTTCTGTGTTCCACCCTCCTCTTGGGGTTCTGGTTCGGGTTCTGGTTCGGGTGTCCTTCTGCTTTTCCTGTGTATGGCTTTAAGACCATTCGTACCCATGGCTATTCGATTCATCTTCCACTTTGTTATAGACATTTTTGGGCACTGCAACCCCAAGCATAAAATGTCCATAAACCAAGGGCTCCTAAGTCCCTAAAAGTGTTGTTCCGACCCCTAAAGGAACAAGGTCAAATAATTACACTTCTCCTAGAAGTTCTCCATTAAAAACTACTCAGAACTGGTCAAAACAGGATCATTTAACCTGCTCCATAGGCAAAGTGCATTGCATCTCACCTAATTACACTCAGTGGGTGCGTTGCATTTCAAAAATCCCTTCTATCGGGTGCGATGGGTGAGAAGAGACAAATGGCAGTGTCAATCCGCGAGGTGGAGAAGCATGGAATCTTCCAGAAACTTCTCCTGTGACACTTGCCCTTCTGAATTCGACCAGGGATGAGTAAGAGATCATCCATCTCCAAGTGGAAGCAAGAACTATCAGAGGGAAGACACTAATCAAGTCACAAGCTGACTCATCTCCCTTACAGACATCTATATATGGATCCCTCATCCCAGAGATATAGAGGCTGGATTTTTGCATCTTGTAAGGAATTGATGTTGGTTTCTTGAGGCAACATCATAGTGTTGGGTGATCTAAGCTTTGCATGAGGTGAAGAAGGGCTTACTTGCTGAGAGGATGATGCTGGGTCAGAACAACTGGTTGTAACTCTCTTGGCTCTTTCTTGATTATCAATAAATCTATTCAAGTTTTCCTCCATACTCTTGTGTCATTTACGTTTTATGCATTTGTATGGTCAATTTGCACCTGATCCTAGATTGTTTATGATAGTAGATCCATGTTATTGTATAGTGTTATGCTGCTTTGATTTTACAGGTACTCTGTGAAGCTGAGTATACAAGAAAGCAAGTAGCAAAGGACTATCAGAAGAGAGAGGAATCGAGCAAGGAGCCAAGTGCAAGATAGAGGTTGGTCTCCTTTATTCTTCTCTCATCTATCTTTCATAAAGGAAAATGAAAGTAGTTTTACTTTGTTTGTTTCTAAGGTAGCTACCCGCCTTAGTGGGATTAGCAGTTCTGTATAGACACATTTCCCTCTAAACAACTTTCCATTGGATTGCCTGCTACAGCTTCGCTTGGAGTTCCCTGTTCGGCGTCTTCATTAGGCTCACAGGGAGTGGCCACATGTCCTCCCGTAGTTGCGCCAATTCACTTTTTTGGTTTGGTTCATCCGTTACATTGTGGAATGAGTTTTCTGCCACCTTGGTAGTCAAATTGGACGTCAAATCTTTACAAACTACGGCTTAATCCATCGTCAATTCTGTATTCTCCATTGGGCACAATCTAAGCCATTAGATCTGGAGCCTCTAGATTTGTCTCCATACGCACGTTTCGTGCGGTTGACTTGCTCGATCATTAGCATGTGATCAGTGGCAGTTTCTTTCTCCTCCGCTTGCCACGCGTCAACCGCTAAGTGGGATCGCTCCATTTTTTCCAATTCCACTTATCGTTTGACGGTGCCCCCGATCAATACTGCCAGTTTTTGGGGTGCAAGTCCCGCCTTGTCCTTCAGTCTTTATCCCATGTTTTTCACGGCTCTCATGTGACCGAGCGCTTGGGGCTTCTCCATTTTGATGTTTTTCACCTAGTGATGTGCGATTAGCACTTAATCGCGCATCAAAAACTGCCTCTGTTTCCCGATCCGGGTATCCCAGGGGCTAATTTTTCCTCCCACACAGCATCCATAGGCCTCAATCAATGCGCTTTGACCAACGTCCTCTTCGTTCCACGTTGGATGCCATTGCCACTGGTTTAGAGGTGTTCTTGATCACTGTTTTAAATCCTTTGAAGTCTGTCCTGACCTGGTACAGCCATGGCTCTATTAATTTTTCTTTATGGATCCGATTCGGATCATCCCCATGAATATTAAAACTAATGATGTTTATGGCATGTGCCATTGTTGAGACCAAAAGGTATTTTGATCATCTTGCATATACTTGTAAAGTTTCCCATCTATTTTGAACCTGCAACTTTATATTGTTCTAGTACCATGGAGTTCATAATAGAATGGTTTTTGAGATCCCAAGAGGCACAAAGCCATTTCACCAAGGATTTAGAAGTAGCTACTGCATTAGCACCATTAGGCCTAGAAGTCCCTAGCATGGCATCTCTATTAAGGGATTAACAAGTTTCCTCTAGTAGGTATGCAACAAATATTCCATGTATAGTTGTAAACTTAAAGTGAACACCCATTAAGGCAAAGCAATGTGCTTCCATCAATAATGAATTGCAGACTTTAACATTTCAGTTTTGGCTAGAGTCTTAAATTCCCTCCAAACTAAAACAACCATATCCATGGAATAGGCCACAAAATCAACATGCTTGCCTTCACCAATTAAATTTTTACCTTCCATATGTTTTATTTCTACTGCCAGATTCCTTCCTTTGATAAAGTAAGAAGAATCGTCACCATCTTCAATATGTGGCCAAGGATCAGGTAGAAGAATGAACTTGAAATCTTCCTAAAGTGCAGGTATCTCTAAGGATTTCTTGCATTCTTTCTATTCCTCTAAAATAACATTTGGAATAGGATCACAACATGAATCATTGACTTCTTTCATAAGATCGTCATGATCATTCTAATAAGCAACATTAAAATTATGAACATTAAATTTTGTTTCATTTTACGGAAGTAGTTTTTGAAAATACAAGGTGTCATGCTATGTTTTTTATGTACACAAAGGTCTCTAGCATAGAAGACTTACCATTGTGTCAAGAATTTGGCACATTGGCATGCTCTCGTTAGATCCTAGTTCCTTACTAGGGTCACCTTGTGAGTTATTATGTTGCACTCTTTGAAGAAGAATACCCAGTACATCCAGCAATGAATTATCCAACTCTTCACTCTATAATTGGATAGTCAACAAGCTCAGAGATGACAATACCAATTTTTTGTTCCCACAGAAAACAAAGGATAGCAATCCACTTGAACTTGTATTTTTATTTGTATCCAGAAGTGTAATATTCATAAGTTTTGTTTCCAAAGGTCCAACAACATTACCCTGACTTTGCTGCTCTTTAGATTGAATACTAGTGTTGACCATAGATATTCTAGATCATCCAAATATCTTTGTGCTCTCATTTAACAAGTCTCCAACAAATAAATGACCATTGCACTCAGGGTTGAAGGTTGTAGTGGCTAATGTTTGTGGGCACAAAGAAGAAATAGAAATACTATTCACCAACTCTTTGTTATTGACAACTTGTCAAAGACAAGACATTATATACAACGATATAAGAGTGCTCATCTTGGGATGAGATAAATTAAGGGATGGTAGAAAATCTTGCAAAACCAATAAATGAAGAAAATTATTTGTCATCAGTCTACTCAAATCGGAAATACTGGCACAAATTATGTCACTGTAGTAATAAAGGTCATCTCTGATTTCTTCAACTATACAAAATAATGTTGTTGTAATCTCAGAAGCATCATCAACCTATATTGCACGAACAATAAGAACATCTAATTTTAAGCTTTTATCCTTGAGCAATTTCACCAAATCTGAGCATGATAAAATTGTGTGGCTTGTGAGAAACTTGTTGACACTTTCATTGCCTCTATATATAGAAAGTGTCAGAGCAGGTATAACTATGTAGATGATGGTGTCTTTATAATAAGCAAATTCAACAACCTCACTATACAATGGGAAGGAAAATACAACATTCTAATATTCCATATTGAAAGAGAAAATCCTTCTAATTATAAGTTCCAATAGATTGAGTATTGTATTAGCCTTACTTATATTTTGCACCCTTGAAGCTTCCCACAACAAGTGCAATTTCAGAGGTCCTTCAATCTCATCTTGTAACTGTTTGATAACATTGTAAATTTGATGAAATTTCCTATTCCCCATCAACTATACCAGATGAGTATTTGATGAGCCCAAAAATCCCTTAACATCAATTTTTGGACAAGCCAACAGTTCTTCTATATCATGAATTTCTCCATTACTTCTCAAAGGATGGTGAGCCCAATGTCTCAAAATGTGTTCTACGAATAGATCCTTGCAAATTTTGTAGGGAGAAATAATTCTATATTAAGGAAGATCATCATCTGGCTTCATTCTATGAAAATGTGCAACTAGATCTCCAAGGGTATAGATTGTAAGTTGTTATTGAATGAATCCATTGTGTGGGGCAAACTCTGAGGGGATTGAATGAAACCTATCCAAAAAAGCTGATACATATAGATTATGTAACAAGAATTTAGCTCCGTAGGAATTTGATTCTTTGACCTTTCCAATAGTGCCAATAATCTTCTTCAGTGTAAATGTCATATCAGAAATTAGTGCACATTTAGGAAGGAAATATAAAATAAATGCACATGGTTGTATTATTGAAGTTGTCACACCTAATTCCTTCATGGTTTTTTGAGGTGCTCGTTTCAAAATCTGCAAAGCCTCAAAAGGAGATGGACTATTGGTTGACTGATAATCATATTTAAGAAGGGCCAAAAGGTACTAGGCACACCTTCCTTTAATGACGTTTCCAGATTTAAAGCCTTAATACCCTCTAGCCTGCAAGTTTCCTTAACAAGGAGTGGATGATATGGCTTTATAGCTTCTTCATTAAAAGTATGCCAATGGCCCCATTTCTCAATTGGGCCATTCTTGAAGGAACTACACCATTTTTGGTGTATTCTCCCCTTACCTCAATCAAAAACTATAATTATGTTGTTGGGTAACTGAGTGGAGGTATTTTTGTTGCTATATTGATGATGATACATATACTCCAATTCAATACCTTCCATTTTACAAGAGTTGAAAAGAGAATGCTTCATAATTTGATCCTTGTTTGAACTTTCAGAAAATTCCATGTTTCTTCCTTGTAAAGTTATCACACATGGCAATAAACCCAAGGTGTTGCTACTCTACGTTGGATCAATAATATTTTCTTTACGAGTACTAGGGATAGCTAGATTATCCCTCTTAAATATCTTCCTTTCAGGTCCAATGTGTTCTAACAAGACTCCAAGTCGTTTGATGGACAACTCGGCCTGTTGTTCCTTGATAGTCGTAGAATATTCTTATTGATACTACCACAAACATTATTGATAGAATGAAAAGTGTTACCATGATCTTCTTGGCTAGGTTTGGACTTCTCTCATCCTCTGTTACCTGTCAAATAATCATTTTCATTAATGCCATGAGGATTATTTCAGGAAACATGATCTTCATATCCCTCTCCATATCCTTTGTTTGATTCATCACTTTTCTTCTCACTCCCTTCAAATGTAATTTCCAAAGCTCCCTGATCTTTGGCAGTCTTCAAGTCTTCCTCTATGCCTCCCTTAGTATACACCACTAGGTCTTTAGTTCTGCTTATATCATCATCTTCAGACTTGTATTTACTTTCCTTTTTTCCTTCCCATCTTGATGATACCATGCCTCCATGAGCTCTGTCACCCTCAAGAAATTTGTAGATAATTTCTCAAACAATTCATGCTTTTTGCTTTGTTGCCTTGGTATTGCTTTAGCAACAACTACTAGCCCCTTTTTTCCTACACGAACTGGATATGGAATTAATACAATATGATTTCTCCAATCGATTGAAGATCAATCTTGAACTTAGAGATCCTTAAGAAGTAGGATTGAATATCCTCGTCTTTATCGTTCTTAATATCCTTCAAATTATTTTTTAGAAATAAAATTTGATTTGCATCACTAACCTTGAACATGCTTACGAATCTATCGTATATATCCTTGGAGGTGTTTAGATCGGCGATGTAGGCCACCAAACGCTTGTTAATGGAATCTTTGATAATCTTCTTCTCTTTGACTTCACCCTTGGTGTACTTGTTATTTGTAGTAGTTCGTGCATTTGATGAAGGCTCAAGGATTTTACCCTTCACGTAATACAACACTTCTTGATCTTCCAATGTCAGATCAAGAGACATCTTCGATCCGTGATAGTCAAACTTTTCACGGAGCTTGTCTTCACCCTAGAAATGGGATGAGGAACCCATTGAGCCTTTTGTCCTTTCCAACTATCTTCAGTGATTTCTCTTCCACTCTTGCTTGGGCTTTGTCTTCACCTTAGCTCTGATACCAGTTTAAATTTAGGTATGTTCTATGCTTAGAGAAATTTACTTCAATTTTTCATATTAACCCAATGTCAATATTCATATTAGCAATCACATCGGCATGATAGTAAGGTGCAGATAGAACATAAATATAAATAGTAGAAGAAACGCCAAGACGAAAGGACACAAGATGTGCCACTAGCTAGGGACAAACCAAAATGTTGGGAAACCCTTGATAAATTCTTCTTATATTATTCAATAGTTCAGAAAAGAGAAAGAGATAGAACACAATGATTTGAAATCAATACTTGACTTGCCAAATAGGAGATCAAAGATCTTCTCCGCGACGATGATGCAATGATGTTGCAATTATGATACCAAGGACTGAAGATATGCAACAGATGATAGTCCTAGAACAACTCAACCAATTACCTAGAATATTAAGGCTTTCCTTCAATAATACTCTCCTTCCTTCATTGCTTCACTAATCATGATACGGCTACTAATCTGGCACTTTTCATATGCTACAAGGATTGGTGCATTTCATGGAAAAGGTCATTGCTTAGGGCACAATCTCTAAGTGCCACAACACCTTAAACACACCCCAGAGTCCACCTATGAATTGTGGCTACCCTTTATACAACCCCTCTAACCATACAATGCCTTATAGGGATGCTTACCTTTTGAATGCGACTGCTAAAAAGGTCTCAAATTGTTATCTATGGCCCATGGCATAGCCCAATAGCGGATTGTAAATTTTATCCCTTCAAATAGTGACCCAATCTGCCCTTAAACAATAGTTTCTTAATCCTCCTTTAAGCGTCTTCTACTGCCTTGCAAATTAAGCTCAAGACCAGCATTATCATGCCTAAACAACCTTGAATGAGACCACGCTATCACCTACAACAATGTGGTATTAATGTAGAACCTTCACATTATTGTAGTACTCCTTTTGCTACAGCTAGGTCAACACTTCTAGCTGCGTCTAAGGGTCCCTTTCAAGATGTGATAAGGGCTACTCTAACTACGACTTTAGGCCTTCATATGTTGGTGATTAGGGCCTCACACACTGTGGCTAAGAGAGCTGTGTATAAGGCATTTTCATGACAGTAAATAAGAGCCTCCCAAGACTATGTATGGGTCTCTCTTCATAAAGGATTAGGGCTGCTAATTAGGTCTCTTGTTGTTGTGTAATAAGGCTTGTTGTTAGGGCATTAGGGAACCTCTAAGACAATGACCATACATCCTTAGGGCATGGCTAGATATCCCTTTTGAATAGTGGCTAGGCTTCCTCCATGAACTGCGTATAGAACCCTTCCTCCACTGCATCTAGGGCTTCTCCCTCTTGATCTCTCTAGGCACCAAACCCAAACAAGTGGAGAGAGATATTAGGAGAAGTGTGTGTGCAAAATGACTTCAAGACATATTATATTTATAATGAAACGTTGACCACAAGTTGGGGTAATTTGGTTGCTGGCCAAACTTGACAAATTGACAAGTAACACAAATAAATTCGTATCTCCATGAATACATGTTAGAATTGGATGATATTTATATCAATCCTACACCTCTTGATGAGAGGAATCTAAGAAAAATATTAGTTTCCATAAATAAGAATACTCACATGGAGTTTGGCTCTAGTTTCCAATTTTAACAGTTAAGCCATCAACCAATGTTTATGGCCAACCCCACCTGTATCATGTATAACATGATTTTCAAAGGAGTCAATATTGGTGCAAGTGTAATGTCCCTCTTTGAATGATCACACCAAGGGAAAAAAATATATATAAAAAAGACACCAGTGGAATTTTGATGATAAAAGAGAGATGAAGCTCACTCTTTCTAATGATAAAAAAGAGATGAAACTTATTCTTTGGGTATGCACAATGATTTTCTAATAACAATTTGGAGAGCTCTTATGGCTTTTGAGTGCTAAGGGTGAAACCCTTGAATGAACTAGTTTCGGTAGTGAAATAAATCGACCCTAGTTGATCAAGAAAAAAAAGACCACTCAGATATTTCACTGGTATTTATTGCTAAAGGTTCATCTCATTGCCAAGTCATGGGTACCACCAAAGACTGTGGGATTATTGGAGGTCATATTTTCCATTTGAAGTTTGTGTAGGAAAAAGGGGGCTAATTCACTCATTTCCAGACTTTGGGATCAATTGAGGAGGTTGTACTAGTTATTATCAGTAAGTTGAAGGTATTTTTTTAGGTAGTTTCACCCATATTTTCACTAACCTATCCAGCGACAATTTTTTTCTTAGAAGTTCAAGCCATCATTTGCCAGGCCTTGGCATCAAAAGGGAGGGTCGAAGTAGGTGTCAAATATGCTCTAGCATAGTAATTCACAACATGTTATTTGCTTAGGTTAGATACTTCATTCAAGCATATGCACATTAATCCATTTACCAATCACATTAGACATTATATAATAGTAACTAATGAAAGAACATAAATGCTAGATGCAGAAGACAAAGCTAAGACAAAAAGACACAAGAATATGGCCCAAGCCAGGGAGAAACCCCAATATGGGGAAAACCCTTGATCAAATCTTCTTATTATTATCATCAAATGTTCAACAGAGAAAGAGAGGGAGTACAACGATATAATATAACTTGCCAATATGAAGATCAGGCATCACTGCTCTTAGATCCATTCAATCTTGTAATCTGGGCAGTCTGGTCATACAGGAAAAACCATATTGTTGTAGAAGATCGGTCTGGTTATGGCAACAACAGTCCATTGCTTTCTAATTTGACTAATCCATAAATACTCCTTTCTATTGTGGCCTTCCTTATTTCACATGATGCTCGCTTTCACTAGCTTAAGGAGCTAGTTTATGACCACATTAAGGTCAGTGCTGATATTATATTTGTGGTTTTGGATTAGGGCTTCTGAAGCATGTTGCTCCAACACTTGAATATCTGCAAATAATGTGACCTTTTTCTTGTTACAAAGGCTCTGTTATTTATAGTATTCCTAGCATGTTTTTAAGTTTCCAAGTCATCCTCAACAAGCACCCAAATACTATCATATAATGTAGTATACCTAGGGGGGATAATATGGGGTACATAGGGAGGTACCCAAGGGAATAATGTAATAATGGGATGGCCCATAGTAATAAATAAGGTGGTTAACCGTATTATGTAAGGGACCACAAGTAGTTAGAAATAATGTAATAAGCCCATGGTATTAGATAGATGGTATTGACTGAACCATGGTAATGACCTGTTAGGATTCCAAGAAACTCTCCTAGGTTGTAGCTCGAAGATGCCTGGTAACATATAAATTCAACTTATTGTTGCAAATGGATGAATGGAAGGAATGATTCTTGTCCAAGCCAGATAACCAATTCTATTCTGTTTCACTCCAAACATGCGTGAACACCTCCAAACTACAAGGGTTTAGACCACCAACTACTCACAGTTTAAGGATTGGGTGAATATGGAGAATACTGACCACACCAGAAGATGCACAAGACCATGTGATGGTCGGTTTCAACCAGTAAATAATTCTGCAAATCTAATCTCCTAATACACAGACAGGATGACAGCTCTCTGGCACTAGGTGAAGAGAACCTGAATAACTTATTCAATGACACATACAAGAATTTAACATAGAGATAGGATGACAACTACTCTAATGCTAAACGTCAAGAGCTCAATAATATAGCATATCAGGCACAGCTTGGAACAGAAGAAGAATGAAAAGTGAGCAATTAACAACAAAAGAAGCTTGTATTAGCTGAAAATGAAGACGAGACGCTGCAAGTGTCAAAATAGTTACAGTCTCCAGAAGTTGAACCTTACATCAAAACATCAACCATCAACCTTGATTACATCTTGTTTTTGAGTATATATAGAGTTTCATTACAATTGCACTTGGCCAATTTAGGTATGGAGGGGTCGTAATTGACCACCAACTACATTTAACTACCTGATGGAGTCTCTGAGTGTGTTTTCTTGCTTTAGTGGGTGAATATGATATTTTCAGGTGCTCTGCTATCCTCTCAGGTGGCTGGAGTGTTCGTATAAGATGAAGTCCCATAACTACTAAATGCAGTTACATGCTCATTCTGTTCTTTTTCCCTTCGTCCATACTATCTATTAAATGTGGTTTTTGGGGAGCAACTGTGACTGGTACTGGAAGGCTGGTCACCTTCATCCTTCAGGCACACAGAACGGTCAAGGGATGTGGACTGCATAGCGAGTGGAGGAGTCAAATGAAGGAGAAAGATTGGCCATCATATCGGGAGGATAGATGGCGGAGATGGCTTGGCGGGGGATATTGGAAGAAGTGGGAGTAGAATGAACGTGGGCCGTTGGATCTCAGGCAAACAGATCCAACAGTGATCGGGTGACAAAGGCATGTGGCGGTTATCGGGCAGGGACAGAGGATTAAGCAGTAAGTAGTATCAATCGCACCGCCTTTGGGAGTTAGGTGGTAAAAGGGTGAGGGTGCGCGATTCCATTCAGCACGTGACATGTAGCGGTAGAGGTGAGAGAAATTTTTTTTCCATTGCGCACTATCGTTCCATCACTTTGTGGGCACGGGGAGAGTGACTGCCATTGGATCTTTAGCGGAGGGGATCAGACAGCGGGGGAAATGGTTGTGCAAGTAGCCTTGTCAAGTGTGACGGGATTCGTTGGATCGGGAGGAGCAAACATCAATGGTTGTGATTTAAAAAGGGGTTTATGAGTACGCGGGGCTATACGGATAAGGTTTTATGGTAATTTTTAGGCCTTTACATATAGCGATATGCGATTGTGATCCGATCACATTACAATATCACATCAGCGGAAGCCAGAGGGGCGCAGACTTTACACATACATGGATGCGACTTGCGATAGCGATTAAACCCAGACCTGATAAAGGAATTAATAATTTTTTAGGACTGATGAAGGGAGAATGAGCAGGGTAAAGGGAAATGATAAAATGATCGTTATGAGCTTCTTTTGAGCATGACCAAGGACCAAGCTCACTTCCAACCTTTAGAAAATCATCATCATATGGCAGGGCTAACACTGGCTCCTTCTGGGGATGAGATCCTCCCTATGAGGTCTCAAGAACTGTAAACTGTTGCCTTTCCTTCAACAACTAGATCAGCAAACATTTCCTAGTGTTCCATTGGCCATGGAGTCTAATTTGGTCTATACTAAAACTGATAAAACAACATATTTACAACTTTAAGGCCTGAATACCTTAAACATCATAACCTTTCAAATATCTCCCATTAACTGGGCCATCAAAGACTTTCTCTCCTTCCATACTTTGCAGCATGAAAGTATTGTTCCCTTGGATCTGAGTGATGACAAAAGGTCCAATCCACAAAGCATCAAACTTCCCATGGTTGCCTTTCTTCTCTTTCAGTGCATCCCACTTAAGAACCAAGTCTCCAATCTTAAAACTGTCTATATTTGCCTTCCTGTCAAAGGCTTCCTTGATTCTTCCCTGATGTGCTGCAGACTTTTCAACCAGTTGTTCTCTGATTTGATGCACTTTTTCCAAATCATAAGTCCTTTTTTCCATGTCTTCTTCCTCAATCTGCTCTTCTTGCAAGAACTTTTCCACAGGGAGGGTTAACTGTATTGGAAATACAGCCTCAGTGCCATATACCAACTTGAATGGAGAATTCCCTATGGATTTCTTGGTGGTCACTCTGTCAGCCCACAATGCATACTTGAGCTTAGAATCCCAATTATTTTTGTTATCTTCCAAGAACTTTTTAATTATCCTTATCAAGCTCTTGTTGGAAGATTCTGCTAGACCATTGCCTTGAGGGTAATATGAGGTGGAATGAACCAGCTTAATGCCCATTGAGTCACACATGTACACCAACTCTTTGGCCCTGAAGGCTACTGCATTATCTGTAACTAATTTATGTGGACAACCAAATCTGGTGAAGATATTCTCTGTCAAGAACTTTATGACCACATGATGGTCAACCTTTCTGGTAGGGATGGCCTCAATCCATTTAGTGAAGTAATCAGTGGCTACTAAGATCCATCTGTGCTAGCCACTGGAACGTGGATTGATTTCCCCTATGAAATCCAAGCCCCACTGCTGAAAAGGACCATTGGCATGTTTGGGCTTTAGAGGTAAGGAATTCAACTGATGTTTTCCCTCAAACCTCTAGTAGCTATCACACGATTTAACAAATGAAAAGACATCAAAAAACAAAGTGGGCCAGTAATACCTAGCCCTAAGGATTTTGTGGGCCGTGGTCTTCCAGTAGTGATGTCCTCCACAAATGCTGGAATGAAACTGATCATGACCTCTATGGATTTTTCTTTGTCCAGACACCTTAGAAGGATTCCAGATGGGTCCCTCGAATAAAGCAGGTCTTCATGAATGCGATACTTGGCTACCCTAAGCTTGATGGTTCTAGCTTGGCTTGCACTTAGGCCTAAAGGCACTTCTAGCTTTAGCAAAAATTGAACAATGGTAGAAGACCATTCATAAGTAGCTAGATTTTCTACCACTGATTGGCTCTGACCTGATTCAACTATTCCTTCTGCCTGTCCATCTTCTGAAATTTTTCGTATGAGATTTATGTCCAGCATCCTACAATTCTCTTCAGCCATCAGTTTGGCAAGACCTTAATCTCTGACCAGCTTGGTGGGCTTTAGTTCTATGTTGAATTCAATTAGCTTTGCAATCCATTTGGCCCTTCTTCCATCAAAATCTAGTCACTTTAGGACATATTTAACTGAAACATAGGGCACATATGCAATTACTTTGGAGTGCAGAATGTATATCCTGAAAGCTTTCAAGGATTTGATAAGAGCATAGGCCTGTTTTTCTATAATATCATACCTCAGTTCAACATCCCTTAAGGTTTTGTTGAAGAATGCCACTGGATGATCTGACCCTTCATCATCTTTCTGTAACAGAACTCCTACAAGGGTGTCATTTGAGGCAAATGAAAATATATGGAACTCCTTGATATAATTTGGGCTAGTCAACATAGGAGCTTCCATAATGGCTCTCTTGATGGACTCAAATGATCTTCTTGCTGCATCAGTCCATTTGATTTCTGACCCCTTCTTGAACAAGGAGGTGATGTGTTTTACAAGTTCTACAAAGTTGGGAAAAAACCTCCTTACAAAATTTATCTTGCCCAGAAAGGACTGGATGTCCTTTTTTGATCTCGGGATAGACAAGGTTTGTATTGCTCTTACTCTTTCTGGGTAAATTCTAACACCTACAGTAGAAACAACATGTCTTAACAGCTTGCCCTCTTCTAAAGCAAACTGTGACTTTTTAGGATTGACTGATATCCCAAACCTTCTGCATTTTAGAAATACTTTCTTCAGGTACTGCAAATGATCTCGAGGGCTGCTAGAGTATACTATTATATCATCAAGGTAGACAAGGAAAAACTTATCCTTCTCTCCCACGAATGCTATATCCATATCTCTCTGAAAGGTTGCTCTAGCATTCATCAACCCAAAAGGCATCTTGGAATACATGAAGGTGCCCCAAGGAGTGGTGAATGCAGTCTTCTCTGGGTCATCTGGATGTACAACCACTTGATTATACCCTAAAAATCCATCCAGGAAAGACATCACTTTGGCTCTTGAGACTTTTTGCAGCAGATGCTCCATCTTGGGTAGAGGAAAATTGTCTTTCTTAGAGCATTTGTTTAAATTTCTAAAATCAATGTAGAGCCTGATTTCTCCACTTTTCTTCCTCACCACTACCAAGTTGGCTACCCATTTTTAATATTTGAGGGGGACTATGATTTTGGCAGCCAACAACTTTTTGATCTCTTTTTCAATCAGAGGGAGGAGAAAAGGATTTATGGGTCTCAGTTTCTGCTTGAACGGGATGGTGTTATTTTCCAAGGGGACCTTATGCTGGATGATCTTCTTATCATTCGTTTTGAGGTCATTGTACTCCCAGGAAAAGACATCAACAAACTTCTTCATCAAGGTGCAATATTCAGAACTCTGAGTAGCAGACAAATGAGCAAACAGATTTATATATCTAAGATGATCTGGGCTCCCTATGTTATGCTTATGGACTGCAAATTGATCTTCTTTTTGGGCAGCCTTATAAGGAACAACATTCTGGTCGAACAACTTTTCTAAGGGAACTAGGCGTTTAGGTTTATGATTGCTGGGCAGCTGGACAACACTATTTTTGCTAATTTTGTTCTTTAGCTGGGATTGGGGGCTTTCCTCCAGGGATTCATTTTCTTGGTCAAATTTTATTTCAGAGAATTCATCAATGACTTACAAAAAACTATTTACTTCATCATCATCTTCAAAAACTTTCCAATGCTGGACATTATTAGGAAAAGATGGTCTGTATTTTATCTTAACTTTGCAAACCAGTCTGGGAGGCATGGGAGGGATAAACATACTAGCAGACAAAGCAAGGGAATTAGCAAGCTGATTTTTGACACTAGGGATATAAGAGATACAAAAACTATCAAAAGAGTCTTTGAGTCTCCATACCTCATCTCTATATGCTTTCAGCCTTGGGTGTTTTTCTTGAAATGTTTTGTTCACCTGTTGGATGATGAGATCCGCATCTCCAAACACATTTATGTGTCTGATCCTTCTGTCTTTAGCTGCGTTAAGGCCCAATATTAGAGCCTCATACTATGCTATATTGTTGGTGACATGAAAAGTCAGCTTTAAAGACAGATGTATGCTTTCTTGTTTTGGAGATATCAGCACCACTCCTAACCCTAGAGCTTCTCTTGAACATGCTCCATCAAAGAACATCTCCCAAACTTGACTTCCTTGCTCTTCCATGGCTTGACCTATTGGTTTCTTGAGATGCAATGAGGACTCCTGGGATTCTTCAATTTGGAGAATACATGCTCCAAAATCAGTGTCCAAGGGATAGATGGGATGATTAGTAGGATTCTTCTCATCACTGATGATGTAGGCTAGTTTTGCTTCTCTATACGCTTTCCCCTCCAAAAACTGGGATGGTGGCATAAGATAAATCATTTTGTAACATTCCACCTAGCCTCTTAATCCACCCTCTAGAAAGTAGCATACCAAACTTAGGGGGAACATCTGCCACCACAATATCCATCATCATGCTCTTCATGGGCAGGTGAGTTAGGGTAATGGCCAAGTCTTTGATTAATCCCAGACATTTTACCTTTCTTGAATCGAAGGAGAATAGATCATGATAAGGTCTGGTAATGTCAAGGCATAACTCTTCAATGACATCGTTGGGCATCAGATTATGGCTGGCACCAGTGTCCAGCAGGCAGTTATGGAGGGTTTTGTCATGAATGGTCAAGGAGACATAGAACGATGGAAAGCTATTATTAGAGGGTTCAGTCATTGGCCTAAGCACAACTGCAGGCTTATCATATTGCAAATTTACATAGTCATGGGAGGCTTGTGAGGCTTTTAGCCCAAGGGCATCAAGGATAGGCTTTCTAAATACTTCACTCTTTGCAAGTTCTATCAGAGGCATAGATATTTTTAACTTCTCGACTTCTGATTTGAAACTGAAAGGGGAAGGGAACTTGTCAAGACCTCTTACCTCTTGTGCTGGTGCTTTGGGGATGACTGGATCAGTTGCTAGCTTTTTTAGTCTGCTAACCTATTGCTCTATGGGGACATCAATTCTTTGGGCAGGTTTCTCATTGGAATTACTCGTTCGTGACCTCAAATTATACCTTTATTGTTCATCATTATATAGAACAACTTCTCTGTCCCACTTTTGACTGGCCTGGTCCTGGAGTGATGACTCTTCGTAGGTAGCTAATGTCAGGAAGGCAGCATTGCCCTTGTCTTCCATGCAGTGAATCTCATCCTCTTCGTCAAACTGTTCCTCCTCCATGACTACGTTCTGAAAAGGAGTATTAACTCTTTGTTCCTCATTGGTCTCCTTTCGTCTTTGAATGATCTAAGTTGATCATTTTCTCTTCTGAAGGAACTTGGATTTCTAGGAGAAAATGAATTAGGCAGCCTTCTCTTCCCGGAACTCTGCTCAACCTTCAGCTTAGATATCTTAGTAGCCAATGACTCTATCATCGTAGTCAATTTATATAATTTGGGCACTGAAGATGAAGAAGAGATGGAAGCTTCACCTCTTTGCCTCCTTCTGTCAGCATGTCCCTTGAGCTTTTCTATAGCCATGATATTAGATTGTACCTCTAGGGTTACATCCTACATTTCAGCCAGTGTGGCACATCTTCTTTCTCTCAACAACAGGAAAAATTCAGAGTCAAATGCATTAGCATAAGTGAGTTTTGCATAATTCGGGGTAGGCTTTACCTCAGTTGGTATCTTGCTAGACATACGATTAAATATTTTATTAAAATTAGACAATGATTCCTCATTTTCTCTCTTGAGGTTTCCAAACTCAGTATGGTACTATAGTAGGTCTTTCTTATCTCCCCAATGCTTTAAAAACACATCATCCAATGCATCAATGTCTGCTATGGACCCAGGGGTCAACTCTCTAAACCATTTTCTAGCCTCTCCGTCAAGGCTCAGGACAAACACTCTCATCCACACATCATCTTTACTGATGTCAAGGTTGTCAACATAACTAAAAAAAGATTCAAGGTGTTCTTCTGTTGTTACTCTTTATGTACCATTGAATTTAGGCATGTATTTCTGGTATTCTCCTGTAGGCATGGCACTCAAAAGAAACAGGTAGGACCAGGGGTCCATACCTAGTAGCTATGATTCTTTCCATCTTAGTAGGAGCTTGCAGGCCTGCCATGACTGGGGTAGGTGGATGGATATTGGCAGTTTGAAAGGTAGGGAGCTATGAAATGAATGACAAGGACAAAGGAATATGATGGACTATGTGGGAGGTTTTCTTTGGACTGAGATCCAAAGGGGAACTTAAAGAACAAGGAGCTTTACGAATCTCTGAGAGTATTTCTTCACTGACAGTGCTAGGCTCTAAAACTTCGCACTATACATGCTCAGTTACAAGCCTCTCTTGCAAAGATACATAAGATTTTTTAGGCTTACTTAAACCTAATGCTCCTTTCTGCGACGTTTTTCTTTGTTTAACAATCCTCTCAGGGTCAAGCACTAGGTCAGCTGGCGATTTCTAAGGATTTCTCTGGGTATGCCTCACGAACTGAGCCAGAACTATAATTTGGAGTTGCCAAAGGTTGGTCCTCTAGTAGAGTCACTAGATAGATGATTACAACCAGAAATGTGTTCAGAATTTGTCTATCATCAAAGCTGGAACTGTGTCGTTCTCCCAGGGAAGCTGAGCTTAAATCTCCTCTCCCTGGCAATGGTGCCAATTATGTTATGATTCCAAGAAACTCTCCTAGGTTGTAGCTTGGAGATGCCTGGTAAAATATAAATTCAACCTATTGTTCCAAATGGATGAATGGAAGGAATGATGCTTATCCAAGCCAGATAACCACTTCTATTCTATTTCACTCCAGACAGGCATGAACACCCTTAGACTACAAGGCTTTAGACCACCAACTACTCACAGTTTAAGGATTGGGTGAATATGGAGAATACTGACCACAACAGCAGATGCAAAAGACCATGTGATGGCCAGTTGTAACCAGTAAAGAAGTCTGCAAATCTAATCTCCTAATACACAGACAGGATGACAACTCTCTGGTACTAGATGAATAGAAACCTGAATAACTTATTCAATGACACATACAAGAATTTAACACAGAGATAGGATGACAACTGCTCTAATGGTAAACGTTAAGAGCTCAAGAATACAACATATGAGGCACAACTTGGAAAAGAAGAAGAATGAAAATTGAGCAATTAACAACGAAAGAAGCTTGTATTAGCTGAAAATGAAGATGAGATGCTGCAAGTGTCAAAATAGTTACAGTCTCCAGAAGTTGAACCTTACATCAAAACATCAACCATCAACCTTCATTACATATTGTTTTAAGGTATATATAGAGTTTCATTACAAAGGCACTTGGACAATTTAGGTATGGAGGGGTTGTAATTGACCACCAACTGCATTTAACTGCCTGATGGAGTCTTTGAGTGTTTTCTTGCTTCAGTGGGTGAATCTGATATTTTCAGGTTCTCTGTTATCGTCTCAGGTGGCTGGAGTTTTCATATAAGATGAAGTCCCATAACTGCTAAATGCAGTTACATGCTCATTTTTTTCCTTTTTCCCTTCAACCATATTGTCTGTTAAATGTGGCGATTGGGGAGGAACTATGACTGGTACTGCAAGGTCAGTCACCTTCATCCCTCGGGCACACTGAACGGTCAAGGGACATGAACTGCATAGCGAGTGGACGAGTCGGATGAAGGAGCAAGATGGCCGTCGGATCAGGAGGATAGATGACGGAGATGGCTTGGAGGGGGATATCAAAAGAAGCAAGAGTGGAATGAACGTGGGCCGTTGGATCTCAGGCGGATAGATCCAACGGTGATCAGGTGGTGAAGGTGCGTAGTGGTTATCGGGTGGGGATAGAGGATTAAGCGGTAAGCGACATCAATCACACAGCCTCTGGGCGTTAGGCGGTAAAAGGGTGAGGGCGTGCAATTCCATTCAGCATATGACATGTAGCGGTGGAGGAGAGAGAAAACCATTCTCCATTGTGTGATATCGTTCCATCACTTTGTGGGCGGGAGGAGAGTGACTGTCATTGGATCTTCGGTAGAGGCAATCGGACGGTGGGGGAAATGGTCGTGCAAGTCACTTTGTCAGGTGCGACGAGAGTCGTTGGATCAGGAGGGGTGGAAATCAACGGCTGTGATTTAAAGAGGGTTTTATGAGCACACAGGGCTGTACGGATAAGGTTTTATGGTAACGTTTAGGCCTTTACATATAGCAATATGTGATTGCAATTTGATCGCATCGCAATATCGCATCAGCAAAAGCCAAAGGGGCACAACCTTTCCACATACATGGATGCGACTTGTGATAATGATTAAACCTAAACCCGAAAAAGGAATTAAACATTTTTTAGGACTGATGAAGGGAGAATGAGAGGGACAAAGGGAAATGAGAAAGTGATTGTTATGAGCTTCTTTTGAGCATGACCAAGGACCAAGCTCACTTCCAACCTTTAGAAAATCATCATCATATGGCAGGGCTAACATGACCCATGGTATTGTATGTATGAGACCTATATAGAGGCTAGAGATTCCCCATTGAGAGATTTCAAGGATTATTGTATGAATAGGCATATGGCTTGTGGATTTTTCTCCTTCCTTAAGGAGTGAATATATGGTGTTGCCCTACCTTAAGGGTTTAATCAATAAAGAAGAATTTCTATCTATATTCAGATATTGTTAATTCTTGGGTATATTTGTATTATATTATATTTATGGTGAAAAATCTATAGAATCTAATTGTAGATTTGAGTTGTTGATGAAATAATACCCAATTTGAAAAAAAAATCAATCGAATCGGAGTCCATCTAAGGGAGATATCACTGATTTAAAAATCAGCTGTGTTGCAGACATTTTTCGGGGCAGCGAGTTTGTAGATCATATATGTACGTTTTGGTGAAAAATTTGTAGAATCTAATTGTAGATATGAGTTTTTGGTGAAAAATACCCAATTTGAAAAAAAAAATCAGCCGAATCAAAGTCCGGATAAGGGAGATATTGTTGATTTAAAAATCAGTTGGGTTGTAGAAATTTTTCGGGGCGATGAGTTTGAGGATCAGATCTGTACATTCTAGTGAAACATGTGTAGAACTTAATTGCATATCTAGGTTCTTTGTGAAAAAATACCCAATTTGAAAAAAAATCAACCGAATCAGAGTCCAGATGAGGGAGATATCACTGATTTAAAAATCAGTTGTGTTGCATACAATTTTCGGGGCGGTGAGTTTGTAGATTAGATCTATACGTTTTGGTACAAAATTTGTAGAAACTAATTGCATATCTAAGTTTTTGGCAAAAAAATACCCAATTTCAAAAAAGAAAACAGTCAAATCAGAGTCTCGATGAGGGAGATATCGCTGATTTAAAAACAACTCATTTTTAAAGAAATTTTTGTGTCGGCGGGACAGTGGCAGTGCGAATAAGAAATTCCAGTGCCTAGATCGGGATTTCTATCACATGGGAAGAAGCAGAATGGTTGTTCCATTTCCGAAAATAGTCATAATAGGGATTTTGAGGAATATTGACTAAATTGTGACAATTTCAAATTTTCGCCAAGTAAGTGAATTTTTTTCCCAAACCCTCTTCATGGCAATTCCAGATTTTACATGAAAAGATGATGGTCCTACTATTGAAGAACACATAAAAGCAAAAAAGCCATTATGGGAAAAGCATTGGAAATTTTGGGTGGTGGCTAATTTAGAGGTGAGACTGCCAGATGGTGGAACTCACTTTACAACAAAGAGTTGTCCGAACTTTTAGATAAAGAATTTGAAAAACTCCTTTTGGACAAATGGTCTCATGCTAGACAATAGGGGAATGAGACATGTAAGGGGTTATTTGATACTGGTATCTCCTTATTGTAGGTTCATGGACGTATTCATAAGGATAAAATTATTGTCTATAAATCCTAGTTGCAAGCAAAATCATATAAATGTCAATTTGGCAAAAATATTGCAAGTTCTAGCAAAACACATTGAAAACACACATGTTCATAATGAGTATGTTCAAGTTTATAAATATTTAAAGCTTTTTATGGATGGGTATGTGTTGCATTGTGATTTTCATGCTTTATATATGGCTAATGTGGATGTGGTTTTAGTATACCCTTGGATGGAATCTGTGGGTACTATCAATATTAATGTGTAGAAGAAATTCCTGAAAATATGGTATAAAAAAGAAGAAAATTACATTACGAGATATTTCCATCAATAAATAGCTAGAGTCCATGAAGGCTGAAGCAGAAGATGTTCCTGGGACTGACACATTAGATGATGAGCCCTTGATGGTTGACAACCAAACACAAACATCAAACCAGGTACAAGAAAAAAAGGTAAATTCTAAGGAGGCTGAAGCAAAAAATGTTACAGGTATGGATACATTAGATGAGGACTTAGTGGTTGAAGTAATATTGGAATATAAGAAACAACAGTAGGCACCACAACATGTACCAGCTACCAATCAGACTCCATTAGGTGGTGAATTAAAGAAAAAGACATCTTTGGTTAAAACTTCAACATATCACCACCCACATCACCCCGCAAGAAAAAAACCAAGAAGATGGCAAAAAATTATCCATAAGGACAACAACCCTCACATGACAGATAGAGAGGGGCGACGATCCACTTACTACACATCAACACAGAAGAGCCACCAGGGTCAACTTCCATCTCAAGCGAGCGAGGCACCAACTGGATCGAGGGTTCACCTTTCTCTGGGATGGCTAGATGCACGTGCATGGTACCAGTGGACTACTCTTTTGAGTAGATCTTATGATTTGTTATGTTTTGGGGATGAAACATGTTAAGGGGGTGGAATGTAGTATACCTAAGGGGGATAATATGGTGTACAAATGGAGGTACCCAAGGGAATAATGTAATAATGGGATGGGCCATAGTAATAAATAAGGTGGTTAACTCATATCATGTAAGGGACCACAAGTAGTTAGCAATAATGTAATAAGCCCATGGTATTAGATAGATGGTATTGAGGGAACCATGGTAATGACCCTTGGTATTGTATGTATGAGGCCTATATAGAGGCTAGAGACTCCCCATTGAGAGATGTCAAGGATTATTGTATGAACAGGCATATGGCTTGTGGATTGTTCTCCTTCTTTAAGGAGTGAATCTATGGTGTTGCCCTACCTTAAGAGTTTTATCAATAAAGAAACATTTCTATCTATTTATATCTTATTATTTCTGGGTATATTTGTATTCTCATATATTTCTCTGGATGCAGCCAAACTACAGGAAGAAGTTCCATACGAAACAAGTCACAACCCATATATAAGATTTTCCTTAACCATAGTGAAGCACTGCTTCCAAACTCGAACCTGTTATGACAAAGCCCTAACCAAAATAGTGCCAACCATAACCAAAATTTATCCTCCTTAATATTAGCTGCCACAGAGATATCTTTTTCTTTTGATTGATGTGTCCCAATGAGAGAGAATGATCCTATATATATATATATATATATATATATATATATATATATATATATATATATATATATATATATATATATATATATCTATATCTATATATCTATATCTATATCTATATCTATATCTATATCTATATCTATATATATATATATATATATATATATATATATATATATATATACACACACAATTCAATGGAGTTGAGTGGGTGTGACTTTTGATCTTCTTAAGCCGACATATAGTTGAGGCTGACCTAAATAATTTACATGAGAGAAACATAAATTCAAAATTCCACTTCTACTTATCCAAATTTGATGATCTTTAGATCGATTTTGGTCCTCTCGAAAAGAGGAATTCAATGTCATAATTATCTTCACCAAAGGAGCTATTAAAAGTGGAATCCCCTAGTTTCCATTTTTAACAAAATAACCAGCAATATTTTCCTAGCATTTTGGTTGAATTCACAAGAGTGTGCTAAAAAGTGTCATTTCAATGTCTAAAAATTAGGATATATAAATATGTGGGATATATACTCTACATATTTGGGTTATCTCCTTTTCAAATTTGAGTTTTTTTAGGCTACATGTTAATTGTATGAGCTTTGAAATTTGAATAAATTCTTGAATCGACTTCGTAAATACTCGAATGAATTGACTAAGGCAGTGGTACCATAAATTGTGTTATTTCAAAGATTTGACTTCCATATTTTCACAAAATACAATGTCCTCAATAAATAATTATATGTATAAATACTTATGTTTAATATTATATATGTGTTGGAGCGGTTTGTATATGTTTACTATAATCTTGATGTTGACAAGCTTTAGCTGACTTTTTTCATCAATTGCTCATAGAATATGCAAAAGGAAATGATTGTCAAAATGTGGCAAAAATTACATTTCTCTTGATATATTTTTTTATTGTTCATGACAAGATAATCATGTTGTAGGAATGAGTGATCCTACAGTCTGTTTTAATTTGTGGATTTTTTTTTGTCCCACGTTTTTTATAAGGATGTGATTTAATTTTCATGTTTATGGTTTTTGCATGTTATCTAGCCCCAAATCTTGGTAATGGAGTGGATCTTGAGAAGTAGTCGTGGACACAGACTCCATGAGAGGTTAATGTTACAATACCACTTCCACCTGGCATCAGAAAAATTTTAATGGTCCGTGACATAGAGAAGAGTTATTTAACAACATAGTTGAAAGGGAAACTACGTGTCTCAGTTGTAAGTCATTTATTTGTGTTTCTTAGCTGTAAGTTATCTGTTTTATTTTGAGCTTTATCAGGTCAATTATTTTAATAATCCAATATGGATGGCTTTTATTTCTCACCCAATGTTACTTACTCGACATGGTTGATATAACATGCAATTCTAGGCCACTTTTATTTTAAGTCAGATATTTTATTGATTAAAAGCATGTTCATATTTTGATTGGTTTACTTGGAGCTTGATTTAAAAACGTTTTGTAAATTCCACGTGCATGTTATTTTTCAGGGTGATCTCTTTGCACCAGTAAGGTAAGATGAGTCCTAGAACATAGGTATATAACAAGCACATCTTTGGCCCTTTTTGTGTATCTATTATTCTTTATATCATTGATGTATGGTTATTGATTGATGTAAAATAGAGGATGGGAAGGTCCTATCATTTCTCTTGACAAAACAAAATCAAATGGAGTGGTAGAATTGTGTTTTAAAGGGTGAGCCAAAAATGAGTACTTGAAAGGTAGAAATTGAGAATAGCAAGCTATCTAACATAGATCTAGAGACACAACAGACTGTGGCAAAAAAATGATGGTATTGAAAAGTCTTCCCTGCAAATAAGCTCTAACTATTAGACCATTTCCCAAATTTCAGTTATTTTCAATGTAAATAATGACTCTAGCTTTATTTGTATGAATAACGACTTTGTCCATTGTCCTACTTATTTCCTATGAATGATTTTGATTTTCAAACTCCAACTAGTTTGTTGTTAAACTAATTAAAGATTTGACGACAAACATATAGATTTCAAAGCTCTTTTCTAAATCTATTTTCTTGAGAAAATTTGTCTTTTACTTTAGGTATTATAGGTTACTAGGTTGTGACATATGCTATGATATAATTGCCTGGATAAATAGATAGAAGTGTTGTACAATGTAGTCCTTTTTAAAGATAAATAAACAAAATTTCCAAATACAAATTTTATTAATTAAGAACGTCTTTTAGACTTCTTAGCTATGTTATGATTATATTTCGGTAGGGGATTTTGTGTACGTTGATATTGTGTTGTCTTTTTGGTTTTTGTTAGGTAACAATGGTTAATAAGGAATGTGTTCTTGAGTAGCAGACACACATCTTATTCTACTATTGACATTGATCTCGATGGTTTTTAGGCATGGAAACAAAAACACAGATGTTAGTGGGATCTCCAAAGTATGTGCTGGATGAATTTAATACTAGTGATTATTTTGATTCCTTGCCAGATAAAGAATGTCAAAAGTCAAATTAAAATAAACAGAAGCAACTCAAGAATGAAGGTGAAGCTATTGCTTTCTGTCCAGGTCAAGTTTTTTTATTTGTTGGTTGATGTCATGTTTTGACTGCAGACTTGTGAAATTCGAAATTGATTGTTGGTTTATGTGAAGGGGATACATACATACATATACATATATATATATATATATATATATATATATATATATATATATATATATATATATATATATATATATATATAGATATAGATATATATTTATTAATTTATTTATTTATTTTTATCATATGTCACTCATGGTTTTTAGAGATTTGTGTTACATTTGCACAGAAGTTTAGATATAATTGAGATATCTAAACACAAAAAACAACAACATTGAGATTTTTGTTTTACTCAACCTATAAAATATTACATTTGTCTTCATCAATGCTCTTATTCCATATGCTATCCACTTATGACATTTCCTTTGCAATATTTGGTGCATTTTCTATTTATAGGTCATTTATAAGTTATAAATGTTTTCAAAGTTTCACTTCTAATTGAGTATTCAATTGAACATATTGATTCTCTTATACATAACTATTTTTCCCTTCACCCACTTTTCATAATTTCGATAACCATTAGGTAGGGACATGTAGCTTCGATGTTGCTTTTCCTTTTTAGTAAAATATTGCCAAGACTTTAATTTATTGAAAGTTGTAGAATTTACAATTTATGAACTTTTAAAGTCTAATTCTTTAAAGGGTGCTAGCTTAGTGGAAGAGCACCTGCTTTACAAAAAGGAGGTTGGTGGTTCAATTCCATCGTGCCCTGACATCCATATGGAATGAAAATGATCAATTTTTGGTGACAAAGGCTATTTTAACCATCACTAATGATCATTAGTGAAATTTTTTCACCCTCATCAAAATATGAAATGGTGACAGTCAATGAATGCCACCATATATACACATCAATAGTCACGACCTTCAAAGGTCCATAACCATAAATCGTTGTTGTTGATATGAAATGGTGATGGTCGTTGTCCATCATTATAGTCATTATTCGTGACAAATCTTGAATTTCACCACAACACCTATACTTCTGGCAATGCAGATTTTGGTGACGGTCAACGAACGTCACCATATATATGCACCAATAGTGATGACCATGAAAGATCCATAAAAATAAATCATTGTTCATATGAAATGGTGACAATCACTATTCGTCATTATAATCAATATGCGTGACAGACCTTGAATGTCACCATAACACCTATACTTTTATCGACGCCACCTTTGGTGATGTTCAGTTTTTGGTGACTGGGGCTATGATCTGTTACTATTGCTCAAATGAAATGGTGATGGTTGTTATCCATCATTATAAATCATTATCAGTAACAGACTTTGAATGTCGCTACAACACTTATACTTTTGGCAGCGCCACTGTTGGTGACGTTTAGTTTTTAGTGACAGAGGTTATGGTTTGTCACCATTGTTCATATGAAATGGTGATGGTCGCTATCTGTCATTATAAATCATTATTGGTGATGGACTTTGAATGTCATCACAACACCTATACTTTTGGTGACACCATTTTTAGTGACGTTTAGTTTTTGGTGACGAAGGCTCTTTTGACCATCACCAATGAGCTTATGGTGACATTTTTCGCCCCTCACCAATGTCCTTTCTTCTTGTAGTGAGAGCAAGAAAGGAGACTCATCACAAACATACATAAGAAAAAATGGAGGGGAATGTCATGGCATAGGTAGGGTCTATCTCTCTTCTTAATAAGGGTCCCAAACCATAAATTCATGAGTCTTTGGATGCGAATGGAGGCACAAAATGAGCTCATGTTTCTAAGAGATCAAATTTAGACAAAGAAACTCCTCATTTGGAAGATGGTCGATAATGGGCAGTGCTTTTGGTTCAACCGAATCCAAATGGTTGTAAAAATGTGCAAAATAGGAAGGGAAAAGGGAAAAAATCAACACCAGTTGTCATCCTCGATTTTGTTTTCTCTTTTTTAGTTTATTTTTAAGATTATGCATTGTGGTTATATGCCATTTTAAGAATGATTTTTCGCTTTTCTATTCTATTTTTATCAGACATGTATTTATATTTTTATTTATACATGCACACTATGTGTTTTTACAAAATGTAATTTGTATTCCTCTAAATAAAAATTACTAATTTTTTGTAAGGAAAGAAAACACTACTGTAATAGGGAAATGTGGGGATCTCAAACAACTTTTATTGTAATTGTGGACAAAAAATGTATGGAGCTACCAAATCACTTTTATTTGGAAGCATCCAAAGCTTCATATGTATGAACCATTTGTAATTTTCAATCTTCTACAATTAGAATTATACCCACAACACACATGAGTCATTAGTAGATAATGAAAATATTTACGATCTTGTCTTTGTTCATTTTACCTAAACATTGTATTGAGAAACAAAAAAATTATGAACAGATTCCATATTTCTCTCACATGAGTTTCACATGCATATACATGTTTATCCATAACTGAAGGTAGTTTTCCTAAATCATTGACCAAATATTTGACCATGCTCAAAAAGAGACAAGGAAATTTTTTAGGAAAGGATCCAATCAAATTAAATTAGTATTCTTAATGTCAAGACTACATCATATTTCCATTAGGCTCATTCAAAGATGTATATATTAAACATATAAGGTCTAATTTTTGGGTTTTTGTTTCCACTCAATCTTCTTCCACTGCCTCTATTCAAACAATCTGTCAAATCTCCCTCCCACTATTATTGTCGCCCCCTTAAACCCAAAAAATTCAAAGATCAATTTGTGTTAGCCAATGTTTTTCCTATAAAACTCATCTCTTTAATAAGAATATATTTCAAATATTCCATCTCCCCCTGTAAGTTAATCAAACATGACCATTGTAAATTGGTCGCGTGCTTGACTAGTGTATGAAGTGCAAAGTGAAAGGTCAACAAGAGTGAGGGGGATCCTATTCAATTTCATAAGAATATATGTAGTAACATTTTCTCCAGGAATATGTGTAGTACATAGTAATTTAGTATAGTCATATTCCCTATCGAAAGGCATTCAAATAGCGAGGGAAATGAAGGTCATATCTCTAATTGTTCTAGGAAATTCCACTTTTCTATTTTTACATTTATTATTTTTTTTATTTTTTGTGTAAATTTGACATTTGTGAGGCTATGTGATGGTCATGTCCAAGAATAACACCCAAATAGGGTGGGTAATTGAGTAATGACTTAACACCTAGGAATGCCTTAAAAATGCACCCGATCACTATTTATCCACAATCCCATGGATGAGATTCCACATTTGTTATTAAGGTTGTGGTTTGGAATATTAGTCCTAATGAATAAAAAATTAGGTGTGGTGCTTCATTTAGTAAGAGAGAAGGCCAACTATTTTGAATTAGTCTCCTTTGACCATGTAAAATGAGAGCACAACCCGAAAGAAAACTCATGGTCCAAAATGGACACCATCCTAAACTTATGAGAATGTATAAAAATGGGGAGTGTTCTATATGTTGCACCCCTTAATGGTGGATTATATGAATAATTTGACTTTTTCATAATTACATGGATCTCCAACTCAAACATCAACTAGAAGGCTTTGGGAGGAGTGAAATGAGGGTGGTTCTTGGCCTTTATCACATGACATACCTTCTCTCATCTTTGGTTAATCAATGTAAGAGAAAATGGACGTATCAACACTCAAGGACTAAGAATTATAGGATGATGAGAACTGGGAATAATTACAATGGAAAATTGAATATGTAAGGCTCCACGTACATGTAATTCGGACCCTTATCTAGGATGCTAGAAATTTCTTATTTGAGGTAACATTTTTCTATGAATCTATAAGGATTTCCATGGTTTTTGTATCTTTGATTTGGGTCAAATACCTTCACCTTTTAGCCCTCTCTTTTTCCTTTTAAAATATTGGAAATTAGCTTAAGAATTCTTTTGAAGTGGGAAGCTTTTGTACCTCTTTAGTCTCGATGGTATCTAGTTTGTGTTATATGTGGTTTTCTCCTATGAATATTTTTTGTTGATAAATTTTAAGACAATTGGACTCGTAATGTTGGTATTGTACTGGACAATATGAAGCTTGTGGTATTTTTTTGGTATATAGTGATCAAAATGGTATCAACCTCTCCATGTCAACCTAGCTATATTGTCTTTAGTTCTCTTTGTTCCCTTAATGCTATCTGTTAACACCCAGGTTGTTCCCTTTGACTCCCAAGGGAATACGGCCGGGGTAACCACTAACCAATCTTTGGATTGCAGTTTCTAGCCAAACTGTAATCAGAGAGGGCTCTCTCTTTATAATTTGTCTCTGTTTTGATCGTATTTTAGGCTAGCTATAATGTTCAGGGTTTTGTTTTATGTTTTGGTTGAGGGATGTCTTCTGCATCTGGGGTGTAAGTTTTCAGGCAGTATTAGTCCATTGGGCAATGGAGTTTGTGGCTACAGGTTGACTGAATATTGAGTCGAGTTACTGAAATTACAGGGCCGTTTAAATACTTCATGAAACAAATTTGAAATTGTGATGGTGAAGTGCGTTCAACTAGTGAAAGGCAATTAATAATTTTCCACTAAGCTGGGTATGAGAAAGAGATATGTTGCACAGGAGCAAACTTGAATTCCTGAAACAACAATCACTGTGAAATTATATAGTCTGAAAGTGCAGCAATTAAGAATCACACCTTTATAACTGTAACTGAAGAAAACACTTATAATAGCATCGATTGAGTCTAGGGTAATCTGTGATTAAATCCTAGAACTACTCTTTTTCTTTGCCATTAGCTGTAAAAAACAGAACATGAATGAGCTATGAGAAGATGACAAAAAACATAACTAAGAGTTTGAAGAAGACTTATTGATTCATGAAACACGCAGGAATCCTGTAACATTCAGCAAAACACCACAACGACTCAGATAACGCAGAGCCTTGGAAATTCCATCAGCTTTTGTATTAATAGTCTGGAAAATTTACAGCATAAGAAACTCTTGAAGAGAGATCAACAACAAACCCCTGCAAGATTATGCCAGGGGGGAATATATACAATTGGTCATACAAAATATCTAGAGCCTTGAGTCTTTCTAGAAATGAATACGTTCACCCACTTTTCAAGATAGTAGATAAGAAAGTTATTACATCATTGAATACAAATAAGTGCTCTTTATGTATGTCAGAAGATATTTTGACCTTTGGAGGCCACTGAGTCGGTCTGAGCGTTCTGCTTTAACTCTGGAAAAATGTGCCTTTATGCATGTCGTGCTGTAGTTTTTTGGCCCTGTCACCTGTAGCTGTCAATCTTGCTTTATTGGCCGATTAGTTCTACTGAGTTGGCCCAGCCTTTTCCTTTTCATGCATGCTGATTTCATAAAATTTTCCTGTGCATGATCACTGATGTTTTTTGATGAAAAAACTTAGTGAATGGCTTCTGGTCTATAAGATCATCTGTATTTCCTTAGTCCACCATTCCTGTGTGGGCAATTGATGTCTCAAAATTGCATCCAAAGTCTCATCTGCCTCTGTATATTTATAGAAGTTTGGAGGCACTTCAAACAGATGTTTGATCTCATCCATGATAAAAAATAAGTTTTCTATCCTGTTGTAGAGACTTTGTCCTGTAGCTTGCCCTGTTTCCTCTGAGGTGCTGGGTCTTTCAGTGATCTGATTTGTGGCGAATGTGTTGACCCTCTTGGCATACTGCTCATGTGTAAGTAGCCTTCCTGCGCTGTTCAGTAAGCCAGGGAGACCTCTGTTTTGCAATGCCACATATTTGTCCATGAATCTATTGACCTCTGTCTGCATGTCCTAGGTCCTTCTTTCTAGTGTCTGCACCAGGCTTCTTAGTGTTAGGACCCTCTTTATTAACAAAATAGTCTCAGTCCTATTGGAGATTCCCATAGTTGCTAACTGAGCACTTGTTCTATTATTAAGCACATTGATCATCCTGTTGGCAACTTCAGGCATATTGCCTAGAGAGGCCCTTGATCTCTGAATTTCCCTCTGTGCTTTTGCAATGAGCTCCAGCTGTTCATGAATTGTCTCAATATACTGCCATTGATCAGTGATGGATTGGCCAATATTGGCCCATAGCACTGTCTTGAGCTCAACCACCACTTTATCCAGTTTGAGCTCCTTTTCTAGCTCCTTTATCCTGTCTTTAAGGGCCTTTATTTCCCTGCCCTTTTCTGCCACAGTCTGCTTGGATTTATCATATCCTTCATTTACCTTGGCTAAATTCTCCCTGGCCTCATTTAATTCTGTCATTTGAGCTTCCAGGGCCTGAATCTCATTTCTTAGCTTTTGCATGTCCAGGCTTGGGGCCTACTCTGTTGGTGGTGGTGGTGCTGAGGTAGAAGGTGCTGCCTGTTCTGTTTGTTGAGTGAGGGGAGCAGTAGTTGGAGGAGCTTCCTCAAGGTTAATTATCTCTGGAGGAGGCTGATATGTTTGACCTCCTTCCTTTTGCTGTATTGCTGCTTGCAATGCTGCCTGTGCAGCCTTTGATTCTCCCAACTTTTCTTGAGTCTGGATCAGTTGTTTATATAAAGACACGAGCAAAGCTGCCACATCTTGATCATGTCTCAGCTGGGCAACTTCTTCCATTTGAGGGTGAATAGTTGTTGGGATTTTGATCTTTTTCCTCAAAGCTCCCATGTCTGCATCCCTTAATTTCAATATTTCTTGTATGCCCTTGATGTCCTTGGGGTCATGCCCAATCTCTATGATTATATCTTCTAAGGCCCTGATCCTGTTGTCCTTTGCTTGAGAGGATGCTCTCTCCAACTCAAGTTGGGCAACTGTATTATTTAGGCTATTTTCTAGCCTGTAGTTATCCAATGTCTTGTCTGCCAAGGAGGCATACACCATCTCACCCGTTTGCTTATGCAATTCGATTTTGTCCATTGGGTGGATGTGCTTGGAAAGGACCTCAAGATTGGTCCTCAAGTAGTCTGAAGGGGACTGTGGTTGCAATGCAGTTGGCATGAAGTGACTCATGATCATTTTGCCTTCATTAACATCATATGCAGACATCAGTCTTTGCTGGTTAGTGGGAGCCATTTTCAACAACTGATTATATAGTTGTATTTTTATTGGCTCATTCCTCCTCTTTATGTCAATGAACTGCTGTTTGATGTTCAGTTCAGCTTCTCTCTGCTGGCTTGAGGAGCTGACTTCTCCTCCCACTATCCTCTCTTGTTCCTGCTGGAAGGAACTCCCAGATGCCTCCCTGCTAGGTGGGCCCATGCCCAAAGATTGCCCTATAGGCATTTCTTCCTCTGAGAAGGGATTCATTCTATGTCTTTTCTCCCCATGAGTTGTCGATGTTGTGAGGGGAGTCTCTCTGTCCCTCTTCCTGCTTATATCTTCTTTTTGTGGGGTTTGGAGGACTGAGGCCTCCACTGTTGTCTCTTGCCTAGGAGGCACAATTTGTTGGGGCTGCTGCTCAGTGGAAATTGGGGCCTGTGATATATTTTCTTGCTGCCCTGATTTCTCCTTTTCTTGCTGCTCATCTTGTTGCTGCATTTCCTGCTGCTGTGCTTGCTCATGCTGCATCTCTTCATGGTGCACCTCTTCATGAGGTGGCTGTTCTGGTTCCATTTCCTTTTCCTTGCCTTTGGTAGAGGTTTGCTCAGTAGCTTTGGCTGTTTGCTGATTTGCTGTGGAGGAAGATGCAGCTGCTCCCACTTGAGTGCCTGGAAGAGCAAACACCTGTGCACAAAGCTCCAAGTCAGCCATCTTTTGGATATTTCTAACTGCTCTTTGATTTAATTCTTCTTGTGTAGCAGCCTCCTCTAAGGTTCCTCTCCTCCATTTAATTTGATTTGCATACTTTTCTATGTGAGGCAACCTTACATGGTCATAACTTGACAGCCTATATTTGACCCTCCTTAAAGTTATGAAGTGATTGGGGTCATAAGGTTTCCAAAGGAAACTGGTTTGCAAGCCAAGGGATTCTAACATGCTATCCGCCTCTTTCCAACCTTCCTCCCTTTTGTTGTAGATAAAGTGGCCTAATTGGTTCCTGACCTTGAGCTGTGCTTTCTTGCCTCTGCCTGAAAAGTGTAGCACATCAGCATTCCCAAATTGCCTGAAGTATTCCAGGGCAAACAATCTCATGGGCACATATCTGGGCAATCTGTATGGGGGCAACTCACACCCATAGATTCTAATGACTGTGTGGTGTTGGTAATAGTACCAATCCCCGATGTTGTATGCCTTGGACAGCTGAAGAATCCTCTGCATCTCATCAGTCAGTCTAGGAGGAGGTGAGCTCATTAGTAGAGACATGGCTGGGTGAATGAAGAGGTCTATAAAATCACAATAAGTATATGGAGAGCTAGATCTGCAGTGGAAGGCAGAGGACCAATAAACCACTGACCTTGGATTGCCTTGTGCATCCACTCTCTTCATAGCAAAGTGAAACTTCTCATGTTGATAATACAAAATCAGGTGGTATATGTAAGAGGTGTATCTGAACACCCTTTCTCTTGATAAGTTCATTAGTTGCTCATGTATTTTGTCAGATATGTAGGTGGCATAGTCATAGCAGATTGGAGACTTGCCAGGGGCAAACATGAGCATCATCACCAGCACAGTCTCATCAACAAACTCAATAGAATTATAGCCCAGAATGGGACTGATCATATCTACAAGGTCCCTGCCCAATTGGTTGAGGTAAACATGAGAAATGGGAGGGTACTTCACGGTGTCAGACCCAATGTACAACTGGTTTAGCTTGGTGATCTGAGCCTCTGTCAATTTAGCCCCTTGCTTTATCAGATCAGCCAATGATAAAGGGACTAATCTCTTCTCAGTTTTGAAGTGGAGCATCTCTCTAATGGCTTCAGGGGTGACATAGAAAACAACTGAGCCTGAAGGGTCAATCACAGCCCTCTGAGTGGCGTCGTAGGATTCAGCACATAGGTGGATTAGGTCAGGAAACTGGTTGACCTGAGGGAGTTTGAATAGAGGGAGGAAAGAATCCCAAATGCCCAATACATCTGTTCCAGCCTCATGTTTAATCTTCAACTCATTCAGCAAGTGAATGTGGTACTTGTTGTGCATTAGCATTTCTTCTGCTATCTGATAATCCAGGTCTGCCAATGGCTGCCAATCCAGTTGTCTCTGAGGAGCATTTAAAGGGGCAACATTCAAGGCTACAGGTGCTACTGGAGTATCCATATTTAGTTTAGGATTCTGCTGTATAATCTGGTGTCACTGTGCAGAGCAATACGAAAGAGTATTCTTTGAAAAAGAAAGGTGAATTACTGAGGAACAGAGGATGGAATGGTCAATTGCAGCAATTGAAATACTGCTCAAAGCTTTGATGAGACAAATGCTTGGCCTTAAACTCTTTTTCACGGCAAATTGGTGCAGTTTGGATTTCCCGTTCACAATTGCGCGAACAGAATACAGGGTCTATGAAAACTTGGGTAAACAAGGCTTAGCAGGTGAATTTCGACCTTACAGTTGCAAATGGAGACTAGGTACAGGGGATTTGCTGGTAAATTATGTGTTTTTCACTCTTTTAAGCTTTGTTTCAGACAATTTTGGATACAACCGAGCACAGGGGAGGTGAATTCGATAAATACCTGGTAAATTTGCTTGGCAATGGTGAAAATGCAGGTGGATTTGGCGCGCCAATGGTGTCCAGGTCGAATTCAGCAGGTTGGCGACAGTTTGGACGTAAATTTCATGCAGAGGAAACAACAGTTGTTTTTGCGAAAAGTGCAAAAAACACGGCTTTTTGGCCAAAATATGGATTTTTCGGAACATTGGCGCCTTTTTTGGATGACGTCAGCATGACGTCATCAGGTGGGGTCAAGGTCGGATGACGTCAGCATGACGTCATCAGGTGACGTGGCAGCTTAAGAGTGGTCCACGGGGACGATGAGGTGGCAGACAGGTGGAGCAAATGGCTAGCGGGGGTGCTGACACGGCGATGACGCAACAGTGACGTGGTAGTGACGTTGGCAGGGCGGGTTGGCAGAAACCGGAAACAGTAAGCGGTATCATATCGCACCGCTTATTATACGGAGGCTGAATTGTCAGAGGGGGCTCCGATACGATGTGGGGGTGACGCGTGGCAGAGGCCTGACGTCACCCTCTGACAAATATTGGAAGCTATTCTTCGGACGTCGGAGCCGCTCCGATATTCATGTGGGCCATCGGATGAAAAGGGCCCGATCCGACGGTCGACGGATCGTTAAGCTGCCAGGTCGATACGGATACGGGCGGGGATTAAAATAATATTTTCTTTGAAAATTGCGCCCGGCGGGGACTTTAGACTTTTGGTGGATTTGTATTGTTTTTTCAATGTTTTTTATAGAATCGCGCACAGCGCCCAGACTTTGGATAAATCGGAAAAAGTGGGTTTTCATGTGCATTTTGCAAATTGAGCGGGTTAAGGGTGAAAACGGGGTTTTTTACAAGGTTTTTTAGCAAATGAAGGGTTAAATGGCTTAAATGACTTCTGAAGGGGAAAGAGGGGTAAGGCTTAGGGTTCTCAAACTGACTAGATGTCAATTTAATCCCTAACAACGAACATATGGCTATAATGCCAGGGGAGGGATATTTATACAATGCTTGGGTTTATACACCATAGTGTTATAATAGTAGGAAAAGGGTAACATAGGGGATTTAGATAATAGAAGTTAGGGGTTAATATGGATGGAAAAGGTGAATGAGGAGTGAACTCACTAAGTTTATGTGAAGATAGCTTAGCTTAGGGAGTAGATCAAAATAAAAAATATTTTTAGACAAGAAATGTGGCTTTCAAAGGAATAAGAACCAGCATAAAACCTCAAATTCTTTCATGAACACAACTGATGAAGGGATGTTAGTAATGAAGGTGAAAAAGGGGAAAAGGAAGTTAGTCATGCTTCTTTATTTTGCTGCAACATGATGGAGAAGAAGACCTTCTCAATCCATTGATATTCCTTTGTGAATAGGTTAACACATATTGAATTGTAAGGAATGACATTTCTGCAACCCCATCTGCCTACCCATCTATTTACCTAGCATTTTTTGTTTCTTCATGGAGGGTGCACTTAGACTTGCAGACCCTTATGTGCCTTTTCTTTTCTTTGGCTTTTTCCTTTTGATTTTCTATCTAGAACTACCCTTATTGCTTCCAAGGTCCCAGATTAAGCAGTTGGGAACCTTACTTCTCTACCTGAGCTACTAGTCTGCCAAGATTAAACAGTTTGGACAGACTTCTTTCTCTATTCTACAACAGAAAAATTGAAACATGGCATGATCCAGATTAGGCTTTTGGACCACCCATCACAACTTAATCAACATGAAGCTATATACACACCTTGTCTCCTTTTGGAAATATGGGATCTTTGTATCACCAAAGCAGAGCATATTTGGAATTTTCTTTGCTAATCATGAAATATGAAACCTATTGGTATAGGTAGCTAACAGTGGCTCCACATGGGGATGGATTTTCCATTTGAAAGGCCAAGAACAGCAGGTCAGAATGCCTTGGGCCCTTGACTGCTTTTAAAACTTGAAGTATGCTGCTTTGACATGCCAAATTGTACTCTTCCCATCTTGGTAGATCTCTGAACTCATTTGCCTTTTGCTGATAACTAATGAAACTTGAGAAACTGCATTTTTACATTTTAACAGAAAGTAATATATACACCTGAATATGTACAAGGGAAAATTATGCTGCACTCATGGATAGTAGTCGAAATAGTGCTTCAACATCCTGCAATTCACAGGACCTTCATCCAAATCAGTTTCACTAAGACTTTTAAGGAAATATGCATTGTTTCCTTGTACTGCTTGAACAGGAAATGGTCCTCTCCAAAGGGAATCAAATTTTACATGTTTTCCCTTATCTTCTCTTCTTGAGTCCCACTTGAGGACTTTGTCTCCAACATTAAAATCTTCTACCTTGGTCCTTCTATTAAAGGCTTTCTTTAACTTTTCTTGTAAAACTTGAACTCTGCTGTAAACTTGGTCTCTAGTTTGCTGCAAACATATTATTTGATTTATCCTTCTTTGCATATCATTTGGCTCAGCTTGACTCTCTTGAAGTAATTTCATGACAGGGATTCCCAGTGATGAAGGAAATTTGGCTTCTAATCCATAAACTAACTCATATGGGCTGATCCCAATTGATCTTTTGGTTGTTAGTCTATCTGCCCATAAGGCATTCACAAGCTTCTTATGCCAATTCCCCTTATTTTCTTCCAATACCTTCTTTATGATGTTCACAAGGCTTTTGTTTGATGATTCAGCAAGGCCATTTCCTTGGGGATAATATGCAGTAGAATGGCCCAAGGTAATGTGAAATTTATGGCAGAAATTCACCATCTTCTTAGATCTGAAGGCAGCATCATTGTCTGTTATTATTTTATCAGGACAACCAAATCTAGAAAGAATATTGGTCTCAAGGAACTGAATGATAGTGGAATCATTTGCTTGTCTGCATGGAACAGCTTCAATCCATTTAGTAAAGTAGTCTGTAGCTGTTAGAATCCATCTATGTTGGCCTGAAGATGAAGGGTGAATTTCCCCAATGAAATCCAAGCCCCATTGTTGAAAAGGTCTCTCTGTTGCAATAGGCCTCAGAGGAAGTGGCAGTAACTTTCTCTTTCCTTCAAATACTTGACATTTATGACATGAGGTAGTGAATTTCTTGACATCAGAGAAAACAGTGGGCCAATAGTAACCAGCCCTCAGTATCTTATCCACAGTGGACTTCCAATACAAGTGTCCACCACAGTCACCTGCATGAAATTCTTCCATTATTTTGTTAGTCTCTTTCTCAATTAAGCAGTTTAGCAATATACCTTCATGGTTTTTCCAAAGCAAATTGCCATCCATGACACAAAATCTTGAAGCTTTCATTTTTAGGAACCTACATTTAGTTCTGGACAATCCTGGGGGAGCACACAGGTTTTGTAGTACATAACATATATCAGAATACCAAGGGGATTGTTCAAAGGCTACATTGATCTTTGGAGTCGCCAACTCTGGTTCATTGTCCAGCTGGTTTATGTCTAAGGCTTGGAAGTTTGCTTCTGTCATTAGTTTGGCCAAACCTTGCCCTTTTATTAGTTTTGTAGGTTTTATCTCAATATCAAATTCCAAGATGTTGGCAATCCATTTTCCTCTTCTACCCTCTAGGTTTTCTTGAGTGAGAATGTCTTTTACAATGGGACTTGGCACATAAGCTATAACATGGGAATAAAGGATGTAAATCCTAAAGTCTTTAATGGCCTTGACCAAAGCATAAGCTTGTTTCTCCATGATTTGATATTTCAGAGGTGCATCTCTAAGAGCTCTACTAAAGAAAGCAATGGGTTTCTCATTTCCTTGGTCATCTTTCTGTAATAAAACTGCAGCAATAGTATGCTGGGAGGCAAAAGAGAAAATGATAAATTCCCTGTCAAATTGAGGATTTGTTAAGACTGGAGTTTGGGTAAGGGCCAATTTTATGCCTTCAAAGGCTTGATTTGCTTCAACTGTCCATTTCACTTTTGAGTCCTTCTTTAGCATGTTATTTAGTAATCTGATCAATTCTGCTAAGTTTGGGATAAACCTTCTCAAGAAGTTGATCTTACCCAAGAAGGCTTGCAATTCTTTGATGTTTCTTGGGTGGGGCATTTGTAAGATAGCTTGTATTCTGTCCGGGTCAATTCTTATGCCATTCTTTGAAATAATATGCCCTAATAACTTGCCTTCTTCCAGACCAAATAGAGACTTCTTGGGATTCAAGGAAATGCCATATTTCCTGCATGTTAGGAAGATCTGTCTCAAATGTTTCAAATGTTCTTGGTCTGATTTTGAGAAAGGTGTGAGGTCATCCAAATAAATGACAAGGAAGTCATGAATCTCTTTGGCAAAAGCAATATCCATTGCTCTTTGAAATGTTGCCCCTGCATTCTTCAATCCAAAAGGCATTTTTACATATTTGAAAGTTCCCCATGGGGTTGTGAATGCAGTTTTATCTTGATCATCAGGGTGCACTAGGATTTGATTAAAGCCTGAGAATCCATCAAGTAATGAGATCCTTGAGGCTCCTACCACTCTTTGGAGAATGTGGTCCATCTTAGGTAAAGGATAGTTGTCTTTGAGGGACACTTGGTTTAGGTTTCTAAGATCAACACAAAGTCTTATCTCACCAGTTTTCTTTCTTGTAGGTACCAAATTAGAAATCCAATCAGAAAACCTGATTGGTGCTATGATACCAGCCTTAAACATTTTTTGTACCTCTTTCTCAATTGCAGGGAGGAGCATAGGGTTTATTCTTCTCAATTTTTGCTTGAATGGCTTTTGATTTGGTTTGAGAGGGATTGTGTGTTGGATAACAGAGGTGTCATAGGATTTTAAGTCCTCATAACTCCATGCAAATAAATCTTGAAACTCTTTGAAAAGGTCAATGTATTTGGGCTTTTGATCAGGGGGTAGGGATGCAGACAATTTTATTATCTTGGGATTTTCCATGGTTCCAATGTTGCATTCTTCAATGGCAGAGTTAAGGGGCTGCATTTTGGGTTTTCTAGGGACATCATTTGAATCAAAAATATCCTCTAGCGGAGTTAGGCCTGTTGGAAGAAAATTATCTTTCAATTGTATCACTTCAGCTTCAGCATCAGCCACTTCTTCACAACTGATTTGTTGAATTTCTTGTATGTTGTCTTTGTTGAAAATTGTTGGCTGTAGGATTTGGTGAGCTGTCTTAGGTGATAGTGGCTTGTTATTCTGTTCACTCTGTATTTGTGATTGACTTTCTCCTTCAAGTATTTGTGATTGACTTGCTCCCTCAAGTATTTGTGATTGACTTGCTCCTTCAAGTATTTGTGATTGACTTGCTCCTTCAAGTATTTGTGATTGACTTGCTCCCTCAATGTCAATATTTAGTCCTGCAAATTCTTGTTGCAGGGTTAGGAAATTATTTATCTGTGCATCATCTTCAAATACTTGCCAGTCTTTGACATTGTTTTGGGATAGAAGGTCTGTGTTTTACCTCAGCTGTAAAGCAATGATGGGGCTCAAAAGGTAACTTGGAGGTGCTTGCAAATGTGGCCAAGCTATGAGCATGCAGGTTATGGGTCCTGGGAATCTTGGTAATTTGAAATTCAGTGAAGGACTGTAGTAGTTCAGTAGCAACAGATCTATAAGATCTCAGTATTTTATCATTAGTAACAAAATTTCCCTTTACCTGTTGGATAATTAAGTTTGAATCTCCCATAATTGAAACTTTTATGGCTTGTAAGGATTTTACTAGCTTAAGGCCTAGCAAGACAGCTTCATATTCTGCCATGTTATTAGTGCATCTGAAATTTAGTCTATAGGCTCGACCTTCTGCATGATTGTTATGCTTGTTATGTATCCAAACCCCAGCTCCTGCCCCTAATTTGTTAACTGACCTATCAAATTCTAGAAACCATAGGTTCTCTTTTTCTAGGGGAGATTTAATAACTTCTCTGTGATCTGGGATCATAAGTTGAAGTTCTGGTTTTTCACCTGGTTTGTCTTCTAGGATAGTCTGGTCACTTGATTGAATTAGCTTGATTTCTAGAGCATCAGCTTGTTCATTAATGTCCTGGTCTTGTTCAAATGTTTTGGTTTCAACATCATTATTTGTAAGACCTGTATTGTCATTGAAAAGAATATATGAGTCTATATCAGAATGAACAACATATATGGGAAAATTTTGAGGTTTTTCTTCACTGCTGACCATGTATTTCATAATTGTTTCTCTGTATAGTCTTTTTGGTTGTCCAAAGACAGAGATGGTTGCATATGACATGTCTAGTTGTAGGTAACCTTGGAGGTTAGCCCCCCATGATCTTGATAACAGCATCCCATATTTAGGTGGGATATCAGCAACCACAACATCCATGAGAATTGTTTTATTTGGGTACTGAACAAGGGACACACATAAGTCTTTTATTAAGCCTAGACACTTGACTTGGCTGGAGTCAAATGAGAATAGGTCCTTATATGGTCTTGTAATATCTAGATTCAATCTTTCCATGACTGATTTGGGCATCAAGTTGTGAGAGGCACCTGAATCAAACATTGCATTGTGTAGTATCTTATCATGAACATGTAAACTGACATAAAAAGGTAAGATACCTGCAACGGCTGTTTTTCCATCAACTTCTGGACCGAAAAGCAATTCTGGGGTGTCATCTAACACATTTACATTATCTTTATTACGAGTTAGCTGAAGGGACTTCTTGATTTGTTGTCTATACATGTCATGCTTGGCTAGTTCTGAAAGAGGAACAACTACCTTCAATTTGCCAATTTCAGCTTCTAAGTCAAAGGGTCTTTCAGATTGGATCTTGGTGTTGTGGGTGGCAGCCTTTTCCTTGTTCACTAGGTTTTCTTCTTGATTCTTATCTTGATCTTGAAGCTTGTCCTTGTTACTGACCTCTTGAGAAGTGTTACTTGGATTGGGCTGCAAGGGTGATGTAGCCATAGGCTGTTGTTCAGTTACTTCCTCAACTATTACCTCATCTGTGATTGGGCCAGTTTTGTCACTTGGTTCTGTGACAGTGGCTTTCTTAGGCTGCGGAGTGTCCTTTGTCTTGTCAGGCTGTGTCACATTTATAGTTCTGCTTCTTAGCTTGTATTGCTTATGAACTTCATAAACAACTGTGTCATATCCTTGTTTAAAGTCGAACGACTCACCTGACCTGGTTTGGAATTGTTGAACGTCATCATCCTTATGATCCTCTTGACTTAGGAAAACTTGCTGCTCATCATTCAGGCCCATCAGGTTAATGTGGGTGTCATCTGTTTGTTCATCCGAAGTGGATGCCTCAGTATAGTTTTCCTGGAAAGGAGGTCTTATGTCTGGGTCAGAACCGGTCTTGCCAACGTTTGGGTTTTGATTTCTCCTAAAGTTTGGATTCCTGTTAGGGTTATTTTGTGGTGCATCCCATGATGACTTTCTCTCAACTGATTCTACTATGTCCCCCAATCTCTTCATACCAGTGAGTATTGCATCCAGTTTTTGATCAAAGGCTGAGGGTTCTTCTTTGAAGGTGGTTCTCTTTTCTAATCTTGCCCTGCTTCTTTTGGCAATCAGGTTAGCCTCCACTGTGACAGCAACCTTTTAGGCTTCTTCAAGGGTTTCAGGCGCCCTTTCTTTTAATTGATATGCCATATCAGGGTCAAAACCATCAGGAAATTTGTACAAGGCTAAATCAGGGGGAGGTCTTAAATTCTGTGGTATTGCGTTATATACATTATTGAATCTTGCACAATACTCCAAAACGGTCTCTTGAGGACCTCGTTTGATTGTGTCATATTCACCAAGTATGTGTAGGGGATCTTTCTTCTTCTCCCATATATTAGTAAAGGCTTCATAAAGGTCATCAGGAGTTGTGATGGTATTTGCAGCTAGTGATCTAAACCAAGTTCTTACATCCCCTGTGAGGCTCTGAACAAAGATTCTCATTCTCACACTGTCATCATCTATTTCATAGTTCTCAAAGTGGTCTTGCATCCTTCTGGCATGCTGAATTGCTGTGAAAGGGCCAGTGGAGTCAAAATATGAGATCTTGGATTGATAGTCCTGAGGTAGAGCTGGAGCATTGGCAGGTAACTGCAGGGGTGCATATCTATTAGCCATACTTGCAGGATTTATGGGGTTGACAGGGATAACTGGGACAGCATGAATGATTGGTACAACAGGGGTGGTGGGAAAGGTGGAAACTAGAGTGTTGGTCAAGGGAATATGTGCAGTGGATGAAGGTGTAAAAGGAGGACTATGAGATGTGGATGGTGAACTGGGGGAATCAAGGCTAGACCGAAATAGAACCTTGATTGGAGTTGGAACAGGGTTTGGATGAGCTGTCTCAGGACTTGAGTCAGCAAGGGTCTCCTGTTCCCGCTGCTTCCTAATGATCTTGGGGATTGTATTAGGATTTTCAAAAATAGCTGGTGGATTGGGGTCAGGGTTTGACCTAGTGTGTCTAGTTTCCCTTTTAGGAGCCAGCTTCTGAACTTGCTTTTGATATTTTAGGATATTTTTAGAACTGTTTCAAGGGACTGCTTAAACTTTTAGAACCACTGTCTATAGACAGACAACAGTTGAAAAATAAGATGTCCCCAGTGGAGTCGCCAATTATGTTAACACCCAGGTTGTTCCCTTTGACTCCCAAGGGAATACGGCCGGGGTAACCACTAACCAATCTTTGGATTGCAGTTTCTAGCCAGACTGTAATCAGAGAGGGCTCTCTCTTTATAATTTGTCTCTGTTTTGATAGTATTTTAGGCTAGCTATAATGTTCAGGGTTTTGTTTTATTTTGTTGGTTGGGGGATGTCTTCTGCATCTGGGGTGTAAGTTTTCAGGCAGTATTAGTCCATTGGGCAATGGAGTCTGTGGCTACAGGTTGACTGAATATTGAGTTGAGTTACTGAAATTACAGGGCCGTTTAAATACTTCATGAAACAAATTTGAAATTGTGATGGTGAAGTGTGTTCAACCAGTGAAAGGCAATTAAGAATTTTCCACTAAGCTGGGTATGAGAAAGAGATATGTTGCACAGGAGCAAACTTGAATTCCTGAAACAACAATCACTGTGAAAGTATATAGTCTGAAAGTGCAGCAATTAAGAATTACACCTTTATAACTGTAACTGAAGAAAACATTTATAATAGCATCGATTGAGTCTAGGGTAATCTGTGATTAAATCCTAGAACTATTCTTTTTCTTTGCCATTAGCTGTAAAACACAGAACATGAATGAGCTATGAGAAGATGACAAAACACATAACTAAGAGTTTGAAGAAAACTTATTGATTCATGAAACACGCAGGAATCCTGTAACATTCAGCAAAACACCACAACGACTCAGATAACGCAGAGCCTTGGAAATTCCATCAGCTTTTGTATTAATAGTCTGGAAAATTTACAGCATAAGAAACTCTTGAAGAGAGATCAACAACAACCCCCTGCAAGATTATGCGAGGGGGGAATATATACAATTGGTCATACAAAATATCTGGAGCCTTAAGTCTTTCTAGAAATGAATACGTTCACCCACTTTTCAAGATAGTAGATAAGAAAGTTATTACATCATTGAATACAAATAAGTGCTCTTTATGTATGTCAGAAGATATTTTGACCTTTGGAGGCCACTGAGTTGGTTTGAACGTTCTACTTTAACTCTAGAAAAATGTGCCTTTATGCATGTCGTGCTGTAGTTTTTTGGCCCTGTCACCTGTAGCTGTCAATCTTGCTTTATTGGCCGATTAGTTCTGCTGAGTTGGCCCAGCCTTTTCCTTTTCATGCATGCTGATTTCATCAAATTTTCCTGTGCATGATCACTGATGTTTTTTGATGAAAAAACTTAGTGAATGGCTTCTGGTCTATAAGATCATCTGTATTGCCTTAGTCCACCATTCCTGTGTGGGCAATTGATGTCTCAAAATTGCATCCAAAGTCTCATCTGCCTCTGTATATTTATAGAAGTTTGGAGGCACTTCAAACAGATGTTTGATCTCATCCATGATAAAAAATAAGTTTTCTATCCTGTTGTAGAGACTTTGTCCTGTAGCTGGCCCTGTTTCCTCTGAGGTGTTGGGCCTTTCAGTGATCTGATTTGTGGCGAATGTGTTGACCCTCTTGGCATACTTCTCATGTGTAAGTAGCCTTCCTGCGCTGTTCAGTAAGCCAGGGAGACCTCTGTTTTGCAATGCCACATATTTGTCCATGAATCTATTGACCTCTGTCTGCATGTCCTGGGTCCTTCTTTCTAGTGTCTGCACCAGGCTTCTTAGTGTTAGGACCCTCTTTATTAACAAAATAGTCTCAGTCCTGTTGGAGATTCCCATAGTTGCTAACTGAGCACTTGTTCTATTATTAAGCACATTGATCATCCTGTTGGCAACTTCAGGCATATTGCCTAGAGAGGCCCTTGATCTCTGAATTTCCCTCTGTGCTTTTGCAATGAGCTCCAGCTGTTCATGAATTGTCTCAATATACTGCCATTGATCAGTGATGGATTGGCCAATATTGGCCCATAGCACTGTCTTGAGCTCAGCCACCACTTTATCCAGTTTGAGCTCCTTTTCTAGCTCCTTTATCCTGTCTTTGAGGGCCTTTATTTCCCTGCCCTTTTCTGCCACAGTCTGCTTGGATTTATCATATCTTTCATTTACCTTGGCTAAATTCTCCCTGGCCTCATTTAATTCTGTCATTTGAGCTTCTAGGGCCTGAATCTCATTTCTCAGCTTTTGCATGTCCAGGCTTGGGGCCTGCTCTGTTGTTGGTGGTGGTGCTGAGGTAGAAGGTGCTGCCTGTTCTGTTTGTTGAGTGAGGGGAGCAGTAGTTGGAGGAGCTTCCTCAAGGTTAATTATCTCTGGAGGAGGCTGAGATGTTTGACCTCCTTCCTTTTGCTGTATTGCTGCTTGCAATGCTGCCTGTGCAGCCTCTGATTCTCCCAACTTTTCTTGAGTCTGGATCAGCTGTTTATATAAAGACACCAGCAAAGCTGCCGCATCTTGATCATGTCTCAGCTGGGCAACTTCTTCCGTTTGAGGGTGAATAGTTGCTGGGATTTTGATCTTTTTCCTCAAAGCTGCCATGTCTGCATCCCTTAATTTCAATATTTCTTGTATGCCCTTGATGTCCTTGGGGTCATGCCCAATCTCTATGATTATATCTTCTAAGGCCCTGATCCTGTTGTCCTTTGCTTGAGAGGATGCTCTCTCCAACTCAAGTTGGGCAGCTGTATTATTTAGGCTATTTTCTAGCCTGTAGTTATCCAATGTCTTGTCTGCCAAGGAGGCATACACCATCTCACCCGTTTGCTTATGCAATTCGATTTTGTCCATTGGGTGGATGTCCTTGGCAAGGACCTCAAGATTGGTCCTCAAGTAGTCTGAAGGGGATTGTGGTTGCAATGCGGTTGGCATGAAGTGACTCATGATCATTTTGCCTTCATTAACATCATATGCAGACATCAGTCTTTGCTGGTTAGTGGGAGCCATTTTCAACAACTGATTATATAGCTGTATTTTTATTGGCTCATTCCTCCTCTTTATGTCAATGATCTGCTGTTTGATGTTCAGTTCACCTTCTCTCTGCTGGCTTGAGGAGCTGACTTCTCCTCCCACTATCCTCTCTTGTTCCTTCTGGAAGGAACTCCCAGATGCCTCCCTGCTAGGTGGGCCCATGCCCAAAGATTTCCCTATAGGCATTTCTTCCTTTGAGAAGGGATTCATTCTATGTCTTTTCTCCCCATGAGTTGTCGATGTTGTGAGGGGAGTCTCTCTGTCCCTCTTCCTGCTTATATCTTCTTTTTGTGGGGTTTGGAGGACTGAGGCCTCCACTGTTGTCTCTTGCCTAGGAGGCACAATTTGTTGGGGCTGCTGCTCAGTGGAAATTGGGGTTTGTGATATATTTTCTTGCTGCCCTGATTTCTCCTTTTCTTGCTGCTCATCTTGTTGCTGCATTTCTTGCTGCTGTGCTTGCTCATGCTGCATCTCTTCATGGTGCACCTCTTCATGAGGTGGCTGTTCTGGTTCCATTTCCTTTTCCTTGCCTTTGGTAGAGGTTTGGTCAGTAGCTTTGGCTGTTTGCTGATTTGGTGTGGAGGAAGATGCAACTGCTCCCACTTGAGTGCCTGGAAGAGCAAACACCTGTGCACAAAGCTCCAAGTCAGCCATCTTTTGGATATTTCTAACTGCTCTTTGATTTAATTCTTCTTGTGTAGTAGCCTCCTCTAAGGTTCCTCTCCTCCATTTAATTTGATTTGCATACTTTTCTATGTGAGGCAACCTTACATGGTCATAACTTGACAGCCTATATTTGACCCTCCTTAAAGTTATGAAGTGATTGGGGTCATAAGGTTTCCAAAGGAAACTGGTTTGCAAGCCAAGGGATTCTAACATGCTATCCGCCTCTTTCCAACCTTCCTCCCTTTTGTTGTAGATAAAGTGGCCTAATTGGTTCCTGACCTTGAGCTGTGCTTTCTTACCTCTGCCTGAAAACTTACACCTCAGATGCAGAAGACATCCCTCAACCAAAACATAAAACAAAACCCTGAACATTATAGCTAGCCTAAAATACTATCAAAACAGAGACAAATTATAAAGAGAGAGCCCTCTCTGATTACAGTTTGGCTAGAAACTGCAATCCAAAGACTGGTTAGTGGTTACCCCGGCTGTATTCCCTTGGGAGTCAAAGGGAACAACCTGGGTGTTAACACTATCATTGTTGGATTAATTCTTGTATTGATTTTTGTATGGCTATTCTAGTTCAAAGACTCACCTTTACAAATATTGGTTTCCACTATTACATTAGGTACAACTATTTCATAAATTCCACAAACGAGCGAGTTACAACATGTCTCTGAAGACTTCAACCCACTTAATTGGTGAAACAAATCATTCAAAAAACCACTCGAGCTAAGATCCTTTGATTTATTTGTTACCTTGATGATGGTGGTTTTAGAAGCCATTTTATTTGTATCTAGTCGGCATTTTTTTCCATAGGTGTAGGTTTTTTTATAGTTTGTTTAGTAGGGAATTATAGTGTAGATATGGATAATAGTAACATGTTGGAGTTAAAAAATCCTGAGTACATCCAATTCAACATGATATCTTTGATTTCAATTACTTCTAAGATGCATGAAAATTTGAGCATCATTATGTGCCACAATGTACCACTAATATGAGCCTATTAATACATTAGTGCTAGAGATTAGATATCCTAGAACCTGAGTGTAGCATGTTGTGAAATATAGCTCTAAATATCCACAATGATGCTTTCTCATTTGCATAAAAAAAAAACAAGGACACTACACACTATGTTCAAGTGGAATTGAAGGATGAAGAGATAATTCACTGACTATTGGAGCCAATGGACACTAAGTAACAACATTCACCTCCTTCAAATGCTAGTCATGATGAAGACAACAATTTACACTTATTTTTTTAATAGTTATGTTTTTTAGAATCATAATTTTATTGGCCAATTTTGTAAATATGGCTATACATCTGTAGTGTTATGTACATGCTTTTATGCTATAGACCTAGTTTGGGTCACCTGGTTCCTATGTGCTTATGATAATTTATATGGCTGTGTGTATAAGAATAGATTTTGGTTAAGAGAATATTATCGATATTTTCTCTTTTGGTATCCTAGTTTGGAAATAGATGTATGACATGGATGGTGATTCAAGATTCAGACACATAGTGTCACACGAAATAAGTCGATCTTGCAGACAAGATAGACCTTCCTAGAATCTAAAGAAGACCTAATGACAAGCAAACCAACCAGACACTATCTTTATCTAAATATGCTTTTATAAACATAGGCAAACAAGTGTTTTAGGGCCTACCTTAGGTCCAACGCAATTTTGTGGATGCCCTCGCTCCTTCGATCCAAATGAGCTCCTTCATTGCGAATCTGCAAACACAAACAAGCAAACAAATTAAATAGCACCTGAAAAACCAATATCATAAAACATATTTAACATGAAAGTCAAGGAGTTCTTGAAACAAATAACATGAGATACTTGTTGAGAAAAATGAGTTTGATTGTATTAATTCAAAAGAAGAAGAACTTTACAACCTGTGCCTTGACGTTGTACAAGCTCCTCCCAGGGTCCAACAAGAAGTCTCCTCTACTTTGACAAGTTTCACTCACTTCCCAATGAAGCCATAAAAGGTATGTGATCTCTCCTCTTAAGCTCAAATAGGAAGTCTTAATTTCACCAGCATTTACCCTCAAAAATCTTCAGCTTCTAAGCTCTCCAGCAACCAGCCAAATGCCTGAATTTATAGTGCAATGGAGGGAAGTTACTAGGTCCTCCTTCAAAGGGATAAAGCCCTCCTTCAAAGGGATAGCTCCTCTCATCAAGGGATTAGCTCCTTCTCTTTTCGGATGCATGAACCACCTAAGAGCGGCAAATCCACGTCAAAATTCCTTCTAGAATCATCTAGAATTAACCCAAAGTGAGTTTTTTAGAATAAACTTGCGCCTTTTTAACTTTCACAAGGGTCCGCACCCACATCTTTAGGGACAGAGTGAGCAGGTCCACAAATTTTGTAAACAGAAGGTGCGGGACCACATGTAACAGTGAGAGAAAGTGCGGAACCAGAGTTTCATTGATTTTTAATATCTTTCTCTTATTTTCAAAGCTTGACTTGAAGAGCTGAGGTCTGAGACTTGCTTAGGAGGACAGTACAAGTGATGATAGACCCATACTGACTGCAAATAATCATGGTGATGATATTTTTGTGTAACAAATTGCCCCCTAAAGTGCGAAGTCTGTAGTAGATGAGGATTTCATTTATCATTTGGGAAGAGTGAAGTACTTTATCATTTCAAGGATCATCTTGTGGAGAGCCCGGTTGGAACCTGTAAAAACATTTAATGCAAGATATATATATGAGATCATATCATCGCTGAGGTAGGCATTCCCATACTCAGATCAAAACTGACTTAGAAAACTAACTACTGCTCTGATACAGGAATGATCTTGTAAAACATCACAAGTATAGACTCATGTGGACATAGTATGGGCGCATCCATTTGTTTAGGAATAGTCCATTATATAATGAATACAAAATTCCTCGCAGCCTGGATTGTGGAAACTAGATCCAGGGTCTTCATTTCTACTTCCCGAAACAGTATGATTCTATCCATGCGAATGAATGTGTTGATGTCAAACATGGTAGAAACCATTTGATTACCAGTCAATGATGTAAACTGTTAACAAGTGTGAGAGAAACCACCAGTGATGTCAATGACTCTCAAAGTAACCAGTACAATCCATGAGATGTGAATAAATGTGTTGATGTTGAACATGTCACGAAATCCTTTGATCGAAGGTCAATGATGCAACCTGTCGTCAAAGGCGAGAAACCTGCCATTGAGGCATGCAGATCCCAAGGTACTGACGATTTCTAGATCATCTTTCTAGATAATGAGCTAAAGTCGATAGAAAGCGATCCGTCGCAGGCAAGCCCATAACACGAAACCATAGATCAAGTTGAAGAAATTCAGTTGCAAGGACTGACTCAGGGATGGTCAAGATGGATGACAGATATTTTGCAGATGAATGGCTTATTGGCAGTGACCTCTTGAACACATAATGACACAACAGATGGCTTGGTGATAATTGACCCAAAGTTAACACCCAGAAACCAGCTAAAGACTTTCAATGTGGTTTGATCAACTATTAGGCAAAGGATTTCCCAACCCAGGTGAATAAAAGTGTCGTGTTCAAGGGTGGTTACAAAGTATGACAAACAGGCTCATTTTTCTCTCTTTTCCCCCACCATTTCTGGAAAGTACCTCTTTATTTTTGACAAGCTTGAGGAGGATAACATTTGCTTGATTATAAGCTCATCCTTCAGATGAGTCCAACTTAGTTTAAATTCAAACCCTAAGAAGGAGTGGTTCGTTCCTGTTTGTAATTGAACAGGTCCTTTACTGTGAAATTTTAACGAGTCCAGTATAGGAGAAACTCAGCGTTTTTCAATTTTAGAGAGTCTGAAAAAACTTAAGAAAACTCCAGGGTTGACCTTTTTCATAAATTTGTGTCTCCCAAGCCTGAAAAAGTATAAAATAATACTTAAGAGAACCGCTTGATATTTTACGACCAAGGAGTACTTTTCGTCATTAGTGCCCTTGACCCGAAAAAGTAAAAAAGCGATCAACGGCACATCGTTTTATAACCAATATCAAATTTGAAATGACAAAAATCCGGCAACCTTTTCATGTTTTTACGGTCAGAAAAGAGTTGTAAGTGGACCGTCTTTTAATTCCATTTTAACGAGTTTAAAGGAAAAACTCGGTGATCTTTTCATGTTTTAGGAGTCAGAAAAGAGCTCAAAGGTGACTCTAAATGTTTTTCGTCAAAAATGATAGATTTCGCCTGAATAATCCGTTATCCTAAACAAAACGCAAACATTACTCGTACCTGTTTGAAATGGATAAAAATGTCGCAAAAATACCTTTCCAAAGTGAAACATAAACAAATTTGCAATTTATTTACTCAAAAACTTATAAAAAGGGCCTTTGTTAATTCATTTTTAACATTTGAGTTTTGGGTGAGAAAATAGTGCTTTTGTTCAGAAAACTTCCCGTGAAGCTTGCGAAAAATCCAACCGTCGGAATCAAACACCGTCTTCTCCAGGTAATCCACATCATCCTACTCTTCATTTTTAACCATTTCATTTTTTGTTTTAGGCATTCATTTCATTTTTTGGAGGGTTTTTAGGCTTAAAACCCGCGCGCGAGGGCCAGCAGGTGTACCGCTGCTAGCCTGCGGACCCCGACTTTTTCTCCATTGGGAAAAAGTCAGGGGTCTGCACCTTCCATGTAGACAAGGTGCAGTCCCATGCACTGTGTCTAACCTTGAGGGTGCGGTCCACGCTGCAAGAGTTTTTAACCCAAAATTTCTCAAAATTGGACCAAACAAAATAATTTCTAGCATTTTAATTTATCTTTTTACTTGATGCAGAGAGTACATCATGCTAGATTGGCGTGAACGAGAGCATGAGGACGTGGATGCTGTCGCATGGAACCATCAACCTTCACTTGATGCTTTGAGGGCGTGCGGCTTGTACAAATTCTGGGCCATTCCTGGCATGAGGGCTTAGGTGGATTTCTTACAGTGGCTGGTTGACAGATGGAGCATACAGGACCAGTGCTTCTTCATTGGTGGCCACCAGCTTGAAATCGAGCCGGTGGACATATATTTCTTGACTGGTTTGCCTAAGAGAGGCGAAGATTTGACTCTGTTTGGGGCTAGGCCAGGTGGCCAATCTGTCGATAGCCTCCGGCTAGAGTTCTGCAATAGCCAGGCTAGAGACAAAGGGATAGACATAAAAACCATATCCCGTCCTGAACTCATGGTGATCACGTTTACTGTCACCAGACTTTGCGGGAGTGCCGCATTACATATTTCCACCGGATCCCAGATGCGTATGGCAGTTGATTGCTTTCGAGGCACCATCTTCAACTGGTGCGATGCTGTGTTGGCGAATGTGAAAGGCCAACTGAGGAGGGCCAAGAACGGGCAACTAAAGACCTTTGGTTATGGGGCTTTGGTTGTGAGTTTTGGCCTGGAGAGGGTTCCCATGTTGATCTCACAGCACCTTACAGTTGGAGCTGGGCTTCCTCGAGAGCCCAAACTGATGCGACGGGTTGTAGTTATGGCCCGTCACCCGGATGAGAGGACAGAGGTTGCTCGATTCAAACCTGAGTATTTCCAATGGTTGGAAAACCAGGTCTTTTCTATTTAGGACTTCCCTTACGCTGGGGTAGATTTCCGTGGTGACCCAGAAATGGCTCTTCCACCAGGAGAGCAGTGGGATGACTCAGGTAAAATCATTTTCAACAATTTTCCTATTTAAATTTTTTATTGTTTTTCCATCGTCCCAAAACTGATAGCAAAAGTTTCAAATGTAGATGTGGGTCCACAACGACCAGCTGCTCTCCGGCCTTATGAGAGGAAACAACCAGTTTTAGTCGCGCCAGCCCCAAGGACGAATCAGCAGAGGTTTTGGCCGAGTTGGAGGGTCATCTCGAGCGCTTGACAGGAGATATTCCGGAGACCACTATAGATGACATTCCTCGTCCACTTCAACGCTATGTGATTGGGGTCCCAGGACCTTTCAGGAGCTTCCTTTGCATGGTGGCCCGTGCAGTGCTTTCTTATTGAGATCATCACTAGTGATAGGATGATCGCCTATTGTGGGCACATATGACATTTTTGTTTTTTGTACTTATCATTTCTACCGATCGTAAGGTGTTTCTCAACCTATGATCGAGGACGATGTATTTTTTGACACACTCCTATATATATACATCACTATTACTAGCTTATCTTGTAAATCATGTTATGGAATGGTTTTAAATTTACATGTATGATTATTGCAAATTTATACTTAACATTCGAGAAGCAATTGCGTCTGCTAATGTATTTAAAGATGTTAGAATATGCTGATATTCAATATAATAAAATTCACGTTCCAAGAGACGCACTCTCAAAAGTAATCTTAATAATACTGGATTTCTAATGGCATACACTCTATTAAGTTGTAATACAACGTGTTCAGAATCTAACCTCACTATCAAACTCCGAATCCCAAATGAAATAGATTCAGACAATAACTCAATCACTTGCACTATACTCGGCAATGTTGTTCGTTGTTTGACCGAGGCTTACCCCATGCATAGATACTAACTCGTCAGAGGGCGAATAGATAACCCAAGCTGCGGAAGAAATGTTCCGTGTATGATGACAAGCACCATCAGTGAAACCAATGTATGTTTGGAGAGGCATCGAAATCTGCAATATCAAGAGTAAAACCAAGATAAGCAGGAATAATGACGAAAAAACACTCTCTAAGCTAAGCACACTTTTTAAACTAAAACACACTAGCTAGAAAGAAAAGCTATCTTAAGTAAAAATCTCCATACCCATTCTTTAAGCATAATACCTTTTCAAGTAAAGAGCATCTCTAGGTTTACCCAAAGAGTCCCCGTCAAAGTCTACCAATTCATAGGCCCCTTTTGCTAGCTTTCGCTTGAAAACATAGGGACCATGCCACATAGGAACGAATTTTCCAGCGCCTAATTTATCACTAGCTTGATCGTAAACTAAGACTAGATCTCCTTCCGAAAAATTTCGAGAGGGCACATTTCGATCATACTGAGCTTTCATACGTTTTACGTGAGTTTCAATCGCCAATGCAGCATCACGTCGATTCTCATCTAATTCAGCCAAGTATAACAAATGCTTTTCCTCTTCGGAAGTGGCTGGAAGTAACTTGATGGCCATTTGGAGTGACAGGATTTCACATTCAATGGGTAACACAGCTTCCAGACCATAGACTAGTTAGAAAGGAGTGAACCCTGTTGATGCTTTTACTGAAGTTCGGTACGCCCAAAGCGCTAAAAATAGCATGTTATGACAATTCGACCGATGAATCCCAATGATTCGTTGGATCATGATGACTAAAACTTTGTTGATGGATTCAACCAGACCATTAGCTTGTGGATAATAATGGGTTGAACTATCGTGACACAAACGAAGCTGGCCTATAAGTTCGGTCATCATAACGTTTCGAAAATGACGCCCATGATCAGTGATTATCACTTGTGGGACACCAAACCTAGCAATTATATGATTGAACACGAAAATTGCAGCTGTCTTGCCGTCTGCCTCAAATGTAGGCATCGCCTCAGCTCACTTGGTAAAATAATCTACCGCAAAGATGATATACGCATGCCCCCTGGCCGAGTGAGGGTTACATGTAATAAAATCGATACCCCATTTGGCAAAAGGACCAACGACAATAATAGGGTGGAGAGGAGCAGGTGGAGCACGCATCTTTCGATCAAAAATTTGGTAGTTGTGGCATTTTCAGACCGCAGTAATACAATCTTTAAACAAAGACGGACAGAAGTAGCCAGCGCACAATATCTTTTGGGTTGTGGCATACCCAGACATATGACCGCCACACGCTGCAGAGTGATAGTCATTTAGAACCCTTTCAGCTTCCTCGTGAGTTAAGCAACGTCGAAAAGCAGAGTCCGCCCCACGGCGATAAAGAGTATCTCCAATAATCCTGTATTGTTGGGACTGGAATCGTATTTAGAGTACTTGGCCCCTAGCAATTGCTTGGTCAAAATGTAGATCATAGGGTTGCAATCCGAAATTACGGTAGTTTTACGTAGTAAAATGTAGTGATGAAAACGTTGGACAGCTTGAATAGATGCCAATGCCAATTTCTCCACATGTGAGTATTTTAGCTAAGTGGGATTTAGAGTTCGACTAAGGTAATATATCACATGTTCGGTACCGAATTCATCTTCCTGAACTAAGACCATTCCAATGGTGGAATGAGAGGCGGCGAGATACAAGAAGTAATCCTGGTTGTAGTTGGGATGATGCAATAATGGTGCATGGGTAAACGCGTGTTTGAGTGCATCAAAAGATTTCTGAGCTATCTCATCCCAATAGAATGGAGTATTCTGTTTCAACAACCGGGTAAAACCCTTTGTAACCTCAGCGTAGTTAGGAATGAATCGTTGTAAAAAGTTTTCTTTCCCTTGCAAACTTTGGAGTTGGCGAAGGCTCGAAGGAGGAGGCAATTTGACAATAGCTTTGACCTTCGAGGGATCGACGCGAATGCCAGCTTTTGAAACTACAAACCCCAACAATCGACCCGTTTTTATACAAAAGACACATTTGCGTGGGTTCAACTGAATCTGATAATGCCTACACCTCATAAAGATTGCTCGTAAATGGACGAGGTGATCGGCTCGATGTAATGAATGAGCAGGCAAGTCATCGAGATAGGGTTGCACAATGTGCTTGATGTCATGAAACGCATAAGACATGGCCCTTTGAAAAGTTTCTCCGATATTCTTGAGCCTAAAAGATAACTTGCAATAAGCAAATGTCCCCCATGGACAAATGAAAGCCGTTTTTGGTTGATCGGCAGGTAGAATATTGATTTGATTGTATCCAAAAAAACCATCCATGAAGGAGAATATTTCGCTGCCGGCACAATCATCAATGATTTGATCGATATAGGGAGTTGGGTAATTGTCCTTTGGACAGGCTCGATTGATGTCCCTATAATCGATGCATATTCTTATTGTTCCTTGCTTTTTGTTAACTGGAACAATATTCGATACCCAATCCATTAACGGGATCGGATAAATGAAACTTGCTTTGAGTAATTTTTCAACTTCTGCTTTAATTGCAGCAGCTTTTCTTGGCTGAATCTGACGCAAACGTTGCCGGACGGGTTTAGCATCCGGGAAAGTCTTGATCTCATGAACAACAATCACGGGATCAATTCCTAGCATTTCCTCATAGGACCAGGCAAACACGTCACGGAATTCTTGAAATAGGGCCTTATATATTTGAATTTCGTCATCTGTACACGAGGCACCTATATGAATGTTCTCAACAATTCCAGGCTTAACGAAAATGTCAATAGGAATAGTTTGAGAGATGTTTCCCAAATTTAACTCTGAATCAGGATGTTTCATTGGATTCTGAGGTTCCTTGACATATTCAGTCGTAAAAATTGATGAAAAATCATTCTCAAAACGATCATTCTCGGGTAAAAACGAAAATCTGTGATGGAGATCTTACCATGGTAAATCATCTACACATAGGATTTCACGAATTTTCTCATCAGAGTGAACAAGTTTAGAAAACATGATTAAATCCAAGCTTGATGTGAAAAGTGATTCCTCACAGACCACATTCATGAAGTCATTTTCGGTTGAAGATGGGTCGGTAAACGATTGCACAGCCTCATATGCAATTTCATATGGACTCAAAGGCATGACATCACCAAATGAGTCTATCTCAGATTCAGAAGGAATGATCCAAGGATCATCATAAACAACGGTGTCTGACGTAATCATATGAATGGTTGCAAATGAAGACGATGCATTGATCGGAGGGAAAGGAAAAGTTCCCAGTAAACTGACATCTTTAACTAGTCCTACTCCAACATCCTTATATGGGATGGTTGTTTTACCGACATGTTGAATACTTTCAGAAGAGGCTGGGTCGGACGAAAAGTAAGTCAGCTAGTCTATTATTACGATATTTCCATTATGAGGAAACTTTATAACCCGAAAGACCAATGAAACGACTGCTATCATAGTGCAATACCAACTTCAACCCAAGAGAAGGTTGTAATCTAGAGGGGCATCAACCACCTCCACATCTAGATTAACGGTTTTTCCTTCAACCCCTATAGGAAAATCCTGTAGAATTCCAAAAGGATGAAACCCACGGCCATCAAAGGCCTTTAGAATTTTCGAGGATTGATTTAGCGAAGGAGAACCAAGCGATCTCCAACACTGTATGGACATAATACACGTTGAGGCTCCCGCATCAATTACAGTCCGATGAATAGGCCTGTTTTTTACTATCATTGGAATTTGGAAAGCCATTTGATGAGGTAAGCGTGGTGTACTATTTTCTAGATCGAAAATTATTAGGTTCGAGTCCTGAACGTCAACAACTCCTATAACCGACAAAAGTAATTTACGCTGTGCTAGGCATTATTGCAGCACCTCCAAAGCCGACATTGCTGAGGGTGAAACAGCTAAATCCTCAACAATGTTATAGTTATGAGCCGCTCTCGCGTGTGGATTGAAAGCTGACTTTCGAAGTATACCCTTGGCGGGCGGTTTGATTACCAAGTTTGGATTAGGTTTCTCGATCTGTAGTGGATCGGAATCGAGAGCTTAGGTTGATGGATTAGAATGAGAAGATCCTGCTTCTTTACCATCAACAGGACTTTTACTACCATAATCTTGCGATCGAGGCGCAATCCTAACATGAGACATCATCAGTATGGGTTCTTCATTGGCATTCGAGGAAGAACCTATCATCTTACTGTCTTGAGCTGGAAAAGGATTCTTTAAAACAACAGGCGTTTGGGAACCTTTGACAATATTCGCAACCTCTACACGATGAGGGCAGTCTCTTGTAAAATGTTCATCATCACAAATTAGACAAGGATAACGAGGTTCGAACTTTTCATCATTGGATTTCAAATTTTCAGGTTTCTCCTTTTAATTTTTATCCATTTTATTCTTCTTCTTTCCTTTCTTCTTTCCACCGGATTTTGATTTGGCTGCAGATGACTCTACAACGTGAATATCGGTGGAAATCTCTACAGAAGAATCCCCTGTTGGGGAATCAGGCAAGGTTATGATAGGAGAAGAATTCTTGGAAGACTTATTCTTACTTTTAGTGTTAACCGTACCAATCATACCATCAGCGGCATGAGATCCCGAAGGAGATGTAGCGATTTGATTTTGCTTGGGAAGATTGGGGATTTTCTCGTGTAATGTACCTGACTAAGTATAAACCAAGTCAAGGTACTGTGCTTGAGCAATTACTTGCTCCTTAGTAACAACTCCGGATTTAGCTACATCTTTAGTGATCTTTGGCAACAAAGATTTTACAAACCACTTAGCCAAGATCTCATCTGGAATAGAAACCTTCACTAAACATCGTCGACATCTCCACTCATGAATATGTTCTGAAATGTAAGTGGACGTCGATTGTTTTAACGAAGTTAACAATTCCGTGCCATTGTCATATCGAACTGGCAACTGAAAATGAGTTAAAAACGAGGTAGCTAACTGACTAAAATTATAAAAAGTATCTCTAACTCAATGTACCACTTGGCCGCGAGACTAATTAGAGTGCGCTGGAAAAGTCTAAGACGGATTGAATCATCTGAAATGGAGTTAGATGCACACCAGAGGTGGTAAGTCATCACATGGTTACGGGTCCTCTCCTAATTTACCTTCGAACTTAATAATGTCACTAGGAAACTTATTCGGCATTGGTGGCCAAAATGGAAGATAATTAATGGGATCGTTCGTTAGGCACGACAAGTCAGGTAAGTCCAAAGTTGTGATAAACGGTAACTGACGATTAGGGTCCCTAAAACTCTGGGTCATGAGACTAGCCCCAGGAGGAAGATATCCAGGATAACTTGGAATAGGAATTGCATTTGGGATATTGTATCCTCCCGGAAAACCAGGATTAGCCGGACCGTACTAGGGTTGTTGAGGTTGTTGATAAGTGTACCTAGGGTACGGTTGATACTGATAGACTGGCTGCTACACAGCAGGACCGAATTGGTATTGTCCCTGGTACGGTTGATAAGTAAATTGTGGTTGACTTGTGACAACTTTATTTGAACCAGGTTGTCCTACAAGCATCTGAACTGAAGTTTGAATCGTAGATCCAGACGGTGGTAAAGATGTCTGAGGAGTAGATATAGCAATAGAAGAAACCGGAGCTGTTGATACTCCAGACGTAGGTGGGGTAGATTGAACATATGTTGCGGTAGTTGTAGTAGTCGTTTGAGGCGGAGTACGAAGTGTAATAGGTCCAGGCTGAGAAACTACTGAAGGTATAGAAGTTTGAATGTTAGACTGGACTGGTTGCTGGGGTGTACCAGAAACTAAAGGTTGTCTAGTTTGAGATGACAACTGTACATTTGGCTGCAACACCTGTTGAGTTTGTGATGGATCCCACACTATATTCATTCTGGGGTACGGACCCATAACAGGTTGAGAATATTGAGGACCATAACTGGGTTGAGGGTAGGATTGATAATTCAAAGGTACATTTCCCATTCCTTGAACATACATTTGACCGGAGGGTGGTTGGAAACCTTGGTTCGAGTACTGACCTTGGGGTTGATACCCTTGAGGCACGTACTGATACTGGGGTTGACCTTGAGGTACAAATTGATACTAGGGTTGACCTTTGGGTACATATTGAGTCTGGGGTTGACCTTGAGGAATGTACTATCCCGTAGGTATGTACTGTCCTTGAGGTTGCCCCCCAGGCGATAATTGAGGCTGACCCCCAGGCGGTAACTGGCCACCTTGAGGTTGAGGATTGGGAATAGAACCTGACATCATGAGAATTTCTTCTACGCTCAACGGCTTAGTACCATTGCTTCCAGTTAATAACCCTTGCTCAATGGGTTGAAGAGATGCTCCCGAAAAAGTACCAGAAAGTGACTGATACCTAGAGGGAACAGAAGGACCGCCATACAATAAGGATTCGGGCGATTAAGTAAACATGGATGACTGTCTTGACATATTTAATGGAGGATAATAACCTCTAGGTGTTGGGTGATAAGGAACGCGACCCTGGGTTTTCTAAGAAATTATTCAAAGAAAGATACCAAGTACTGCTCCTAGGTGGACTGTAAAAAATTGATTCATGCTCCCTTAGTTCAATAACAGGTTGATTTTTAGGGATAGGGATGCCTAGTTCTTCTTCTGGAGTAGCAAGTTATTCAATAGCTATAAGTCCAGAAGGAAGATCTTGGGTGATTACTCTTTCTACCCTAGGTGAACCAGGACCACTAGAAGCTGGAGAAGCAAACCCCGATGTCAGAGTAGTAGCAAATTCACTTTCAGGCTCGGATATTTCAGGTTCCTCACCTATATCACTAGTACATGAAAATCTACCAGTAACTTCGGAAACAGACACTGACTGTGGACTATAATCTACTACTAACGCTTGAAAATCAGGATGTACTATCAAAGAAGACTGTCCTTCTTCAGGTGACCCAACTCTATTGTCTCTAGGAGTTACGAGGACTTTCAAGCCTTCAAGCTGGCTCGGTGAAAACTCCGGAGGTTGGCCTCGAAGTCTACGGGACTTCCTCGGTAATTCAGCCACGGTTAAAAACTTTTAACTAATTCACACGCAAACAAAGTAAAATCTCAATGAAAACCACCTAAAGCCTCTAAGGAACCAAACAAATTTGAATCACACGCCTAAAGAATCTAGGAGATCAAACACACACAAACAGTAACTTTCCGTACTGAAAACAATAGTTGGTGATGAAATCCAATGTTACAGAGTTCAATATAGAAATGGCGATTGGAACAATTACCCTGGAAACATGCTTAATAAATAGACTGGCACAAGTTCCTCCACTTAACCGTCTCGAGTGAAGAGAACCCCCAAGAAAATCCAAGTGAGTCTAGCCGACATCTGCTCCAGGTACAGTGGGATCTTCCCACCACTGTCACCTCAGGAAGAATCCTAAAAAATATTGCCACTAAGGTTACTAACTGAAACAAATATACCTGGGGGAACAGTCTACGATTCGATACGCACGCAAAGGCAGAGTATCAAGCCCAATCCCCTTGAAGGCTCCTTGACATCATCCAAGGTTTACCAACAAGTGACCCCAGGCTCCTCGACAATGGTTAATCCGAGGTTTACCGTTTTTAATACGTGAATATCTGGCGTCATTCCCAATGAGGAAGGATTGATTCCCACACTGGTTCGGACACGATCTCGTGCTTCTCCTTTAAGAGGAGCTTTCCCAGAGCATAAATGCAACAATTGGATTTCTTCCTTACCATAATATATAGCTACTTGTTTGTTTTTACTGTCTTGGAGAGTTAATTAATCTCCTACTCCAAGACACTAGCCTAAGGTAAGTTGGTGTATCAGAGCCCTATAAATAAAAATGTTGCTAGATGAATTTTACTTTAAGCGTTATTTTTTATTGGTTTTTGTTTAAGTCAAAAGGTGCGGAGATGAAACTCGTGGTATGAAGACTCGACTCAAAATCACTAAAAATTCACCTAAGATGATTTAAACAATCTTTTCTCTTCGATGAACTTCTAAACTAAGAAAGAGTTTGAGAATGCAAATACTTTGTAAACACAAATCTTTCTTAATCAAACAAATTAAAAGAAGAGTTTTTTTCCTTTCCAATGCACTCAAGACAACTAGTTATTTCACAAAAAATTCCCTTTTTCATTTCAAAGCACTCAACCACTATAAAAACAAACTTTTTCCAAAAGAGATTTTTTTATTTTTATAAAACACTCAAAACTACGAAAATGACTAACTTTGAGATCTATAAATTATAAAAACATATTTGAAGTCAAAGCCTACAAGATGTATTTTTTAAGGATGTTTTACTTAGCTAGATGTAAGCTAAGGACCAATTTATGCAGAATCACAAATCAGTCAAGAACAACCAATTTTGTTTTCTTTTTGAAAATGAAAATCCAAACTTTTAAACACAAGCTTTTCGAAGTTTTGTAAAGAGAAAACACAAAGCGGATTCCTCGACAAGGGGAGATTTCATAAATGGTCAGACTCATAAGAAGGCTGGTAGACACCAAGGTGATCTGAGGTCCCTACAACTTCTAAGCTTAGAGCCACTACAAGACCAAAATGAAAAACAAGCCCAACAAGCAAAACTCCTAGGAATTTCACCTAAAACACTAACACTAATGAAATCAACCTAAGGAAAGCTTCTGACAAGTTATATGCAGGTCTGGGCAGTAGATAATAACTTCTAAACAAAAACTAAGCTAACTAATAGAGGAAATCTTAGGTTTTTCAAGATTTTGACAGGGTCCGCAGGCCCACAGTTAACACAGGTGCGGTATCGCTCTGTGCTAAAAGCAAAGGTGCAGATAGGTACACACTGTGTCAAAAGACTAGGGTGTGATCCTCTCCCAAAGCTATGAAAAATGAAAAATAACCCTGGATCTACAAAATCTACCCAATTTTACACACAACAAGCCAAAAACAAAAACAAAAACACAGTTTCTCAGGTCAAAGTAAAAACAAGGAAAAAATCAAGTCCCCATCGGAGTCGCCATTTTGTCACATGGAATAAGTCGATCTTGCGGACAAGATAGACCTTCCTAGAATCTAAAGAAGACCTAATGACAACCAAACCAACCAGACACTATCTTTCTCTAAATATTATAAACAAAGGCAAACAAGTGTTTTAGGACATACCTTAGGTCCAACACAAGTTTGTGGATGCCCTCGCTCCTTCGATCCATATGAGCTCCTTCGTCGTGAATCTGCAAACACAAACAAGCAAACAAATTAAATAGCACCTGAAAACCAATATCATAAAACATATTTAACATGAAAGTCAAGGAGTTCATGAAACAAATAACATGAGATACTTGTTGAGAAAAATGAGTTTGATTGTATTAATTCAAAAGAAGAATAACTTTACAACCTATGCCTTGACGCTGTAGAAGCTCCTCCTAGGGTCTAGCAAGAAGTCTCCTCTACTTTGACAAGTTTCACTCACTTCCCAATGAAGCCAAAAAAGGTATGTGATATCTCCTCTTAATCTCAACTAGGAAGTCTTAATTTCACTAGCATTTACCCTCAAAAACCTTCAGCTTCTAACCTCTCCAGCAACCATCCCAATGCCTGAATTTATAGTGCAATGGAGGGAAGTTACTAGGTCCTCCTTCAAAGGGATAAAGCCCTCCTTCAAAGGGATAGCTCCTCTCATCAAGGGATTAGATCCTTCTCTTTTGGGATGCATGAACCACCTAAGAGCGGCAAATCCACATCAAAATTCCTTCTCGAATCATCTAGAATTAACCCAAAGTGAGTTTTTTAGAATAAACTTGCACCTTTTTTACATTCACAGGGGTCCGCACCCACACCTTTAGGGACAGAGCGGGCAGGTCCGCAGTTTTTGTAAACAGAAGGTGTGGGACCACAGGTAACAGTGAGAGAATGTGCGGAACCAAAGTTTCATTTATTTTTAATATCTTTCTCTTATTTTCGAAGCTTGACTTGAAGATCTGAGGTCTGAGACTTGCTTAGGAGGATAGTACAAGTGATGATAGACCCATACTGACTGCAAATAATCATGGTGACGATATTTTTGTGTAACACATAGATCCATGGATGATCATGGTTATCATGTGGAACATATGGCTAATTATGATTTATGGATGATATATGATTTGTATGATTATACATGCATAATATTGTACTAAGAAGGATGTGCCAAGGGGGTTGCTTATTTTCAAACAAGGATGATCAAATTATAAATGACTGTGGGAGTCATGATACATGATTTGTATGATTATATATGCTTAATCTTGTATTGAGAAAGATGTGGTAGGGGACATATTTATTTGCAAACAAGGATTCTCAAATTATAAATGACTGTGGAAGTCATGATACATGTTTATGATTATATATGCTTAATCTTGTATTGAGCGGAATGTGACAGGGTATGTGGTTATTTGAAAAAACATATGTTCAAAATATAAATGGTTGCAGAAGTCATTTCTCCATGACCAAATTTACTGTGGAGGTCATGCACAATCTTTGGTAAAGTGTGAATAAGTTAATTAGGAAATTCATTGATTCCTTTGATATATGATATTGTGATGTGTGCAGGTATTGGAACAATGCCTTACCAACAAACCATCATATGAGTATGAGCTCACAATCAGTACCTTAAGGTGAAGCATGGAGTTTGAAAGTAGAGTATATGATAAGCCATGGAAATTAGGGCGCAAAGTCCTAAATCCATGTAAGATAAAGACGTGGAGTCTTGAATATATAATAAAAGGATTAGGGCATAAAGTCCTATATCCATGAAAGATAAATACATGGATTCTTGGATCTATAATAAAAGTATTGGGACGTGGAGTCCTAAATATTTAAAGGATCAAGGTTTGATTCTTGGATCCTTGGAGTAGATAAGGGTACAAAGTCTTCAATCTACTAAGACACGAAGATGTATGCAATAGGGATGCAGAATCCCTATTCTCCGGAAGAAAAATACCATTCATGGGCAGGACAGTGATGATTTTCCTTAATAAAATCTCATTTCTGACAATTCTGGAGTGACTTCAAAATATAGAAAGTCATGTCTAGCATCTCAAGTATGACTTTCCAAAAATAGTAAATCACCTTCAATCAATGGGTAATCAAGTATAGTTGAAGGAAAATCACTTAACTAATCATTGATCAATCCTAATAGTTCAATATTGACTTATTCCTCAATATTATTAATATTATTATTATTATCTTTTATGAGACTATGGTATTATTATTAAAATTGAATTACAAGTCACCTTCATCTCCTCAATCACTTCACACCTCTCTCCTTGATCACTCTCATGGATCTATGTAAATATCTCTCTTTTAATAATACATTACACTCTCTTTTATGCATTCATCAAAGAATTTCACATTCCTCTTACACTCATTAAAGACATGTCATAAAATATTCCTCTTACACTCTCTTTAATGCATAAGTTACACTCTCCTTAACTAAGGCATGCATACCTCTCCTTAATGGCATGAATTACACTCCTATAAAGGGAATACAAGGAATGCATATTACTCCACCTTTATGACAAGAATTCGTCTCTCCTTTTATATATGTGTCCCATTTATTCTCACTTAAGGGGGGAGAGGTGCATGGTGATACCAAGAATTTGAGAGATTTGAAGAATATTGTTAGAGGGAGAGATTTGGAGAGTAGCCAATGCTAATCTAAATTACTAAGTACATCTATCCAATGGATTTGTAGATGAGTGGTATTGAGAGGATGTAAAACGTATCTTCCTCAGCTTTCCTTGTACATCTCTCTACTACTATATTTTGGTACCTCTTGTGAGCTCTTATAACTCAAGGGTTCGAAGGGGAGAAGTTCTTCTTAGATATGGTCAGGTGGAAAACTCGATGGTTCAATTAAGCTGGTCAAGGAATCAGGGATGGAATATGATTTCAGTTGTTGGAATTGAATATGACATTAGTTATATATTTAATTTCCTTGCAATATTAGCATAAGGAATTGTAGAAATTTTAATTTTTGTGAGCATGTAACTTTGGTTTAAGCTTATGTTATCTAAGAGCTTATTTTCTAAGTTGAAAATGAATACTAAGAGTAGTCTATCTGTATGGATGGTTATACTTTGTTAAATTGGAAACTAGGGCCAAACTCCATGTGGGTCGGCTTATTTATGGCAGCTGATATTTTTATTGGATCCCTCTCGTCGAGAGGTGTAGGATTGATCCAAAGATCATCTGATTTCGATAAGTATTTATGGAGATATGAATTTATTTTGTTTATGTAATTATTATCAAGCCAACCAGCTCTTATGTAGGCTCTAGAAGCCCAACCGACGTGTCTATTCATCACCCTCATTTTAGTATAAATATAAGAGGATTTGATGTCATTTAGACACACTCTTTAAGTGATCTCCTCTCCACCTCTTGGGTTTTTCGAGAAGGAGAAATGTTAAAGAGTGCATTGGGCCAAGTATGATGCCCTAGCTTATATGCAGATGATGCCCTAGCCTACATATTGTTCAAGAAGCCCTAACACTTCTGAATACAGTCCTATAATGGAGTCTCCTAATCGCAGTAAGGAAGACATTCTTACACTATTCATGGAAACCTATACACAGTTCATGATGAGGATTTTATGCAGATCATGAAGACTTCTTATATGCAAATCATGGAGACCTTATACGCTGTACATACACACTGTTCATAGTGAATGATATACGATGTGGATACACTATGGTGTTATACGCTGGTTTCACGTAGTCATAACAAATATGTTTATGCAGTCATGGGAGATATTCACATAGTCATTGTTCACGCCGTCATCGGAGATATTCACGTAGTCAATATTCACGTTGTACATGTTGACACTATTACACAGATCAATGAGTCTCATATGCATTGCACATGATAACACTAATATTCAGATAAATGAGAATGCAGTCAAAAGAAAGACCTGTCCACAGGAAACCTGTTCACGCTGACAGAGAAGTTTCATCTCTGAAATTTCATGTGAATATGAATGCCAGGACCCAAAAACAGGAAGGGATAGAACCCAGAAGCAGATCCGCATTAGGGCAAGTGCTTAAGAGTATATCTCCACCTCGGATGTGTATAAGGATATACGGATTAAAGACACCTCCAACGCAAACAATCATTGAGATCTTCGCATGAGTAAACAGAGGCACATTCTCGGCAGATCTTAGTATAGAAGATCATGATGATATCCCAGTCAGATATATGATTACTTATACTTGGTGACCAATGTATATATTGATGGTAAGGAATGATATTTGTGATATGTTATTAATTACAGTCTTATGATAGTTATAGGACTTCATCTCGATATAACTCTCATAACTCAGTGAATGGTGGTATAGAAGATGATCCTGCAGTCTTGATCTTGGTGACACTAATATGAAGGTACAAAGATCATCTCAGCCTCTCGGAACAGTCATGGTGTATAATCCTCTCATTAAGTGATGAATGATGATGAATGAAACAACATGATGATGGAAGATGTAGCACAGTGGGTAGGATAAATAATGAGCAGCATGATGATGAGAGCAGAGGAGAGCAGCTCTGTCATCACGTTCAAAACTGTGTTAATACAACATGGTGTCACATGGCTAGGTGCAAAAAATGGACGAGATGCTGCACTAAGATAGGTGAAGGAGTCAATTAAGAGAATCAGTTGAAGCAATATGTCTTCAACTGATCTCATGCGATATCAAAAGTCAACGTATTGACTTCTATTGTAAATGTATTATCTCTCACTTTCTCTGCTGATATTTGAAGATAAAAGAAGATTTGATCAAAGGGTTTCCCCACACATTGTGGGGTTTGTCCCTGGCTCGCGCCATATCTTCTGTCCTCTTGCCTTGGCTTGTCTTCTGTGATTTATATTTATGTTCTATCTGCAGTTTACCTTAATGCTGATGTGATTGCTAACTGTGAAAATTTAAATAAATTTCTCTAGCATGGAACATACCTAAAATTAACATGGTATCAGAGCTGAGGTGAAGACAATGCCCAAGCAAGAGTGGAAGAGCAATCACCGAAGACAGTTGGGACAAGACATAAGGATCAATGGGTTCCTCATAATTCACCTAGGGTGAAGTCAAAGCAGAGAATGTTATCAGAATGGCACAGTGGAAGATTATGATGGTCCATCTTAAGATCACTTCATTGGGAACTTCGGATCTAAGGGTGGAAGGAAAGGCGGATGCCTTGTTGAAATAAGTTCGGCCGTTATGCGAAGGAGTGTTTGAATGGCAGAGGCACATCTCTTGATGAAGATAACAATCATTCTTGGGACATCTTCAATGATCAAAAGAATGACTGGTAATGCAGGTCATCAAGGAAATGGTCACTCTTCCAGGAAAGCAAGGAACCCTAAAATCTCTTTTATGTACCTGATCGAACCTGATGTCCATCTCAGAAATGGGAGTCAAAGGTTACAGGGTGGCACTTATCGATGAAAGGTATGTGTTTGAAAATAGATCTTTTAAAGATGTTTTGAGTTTAGGGTTGTATCAAGTTGCAGGAAGTCCACTAGGGACCATGTCCATTGACTCAGCACTGGAGGTCTGTGAGTCAGATGGTGACTTGGATGCCTGAATTCAAAAAGAAGCATGAAGGTACATGTTTGAAATGTACCGAAGGAAAATATTATAAGGGGACCTTTCCCCTCATGCAGCAGGTTCACAGGTTTGGAACAACCTGAGGAGTTTGATGGAAGAAAGCACTCTATGGCTTGAAGAAAAACACCTTGGGCATAGTATGAGAGGATTGATAGCTGTTTAATGCAAGCTGAGATTCACTAGGAGTGAAACCGATCCAAACCATTACTCGAAGGTTGTGGATGATAAACCTCTCGTATCGGCAGCTATGTCTGACAGGTGGAGACCCTCTCATTTATAAGAGACAGAGGGAGTTGGATTCTGAATGTGAGAAGATAAGTTGCAAGCTTGTGACTGCCTCGAGGATCTTAACTTTCAGAAGTTATATGGTAATGATGTCGGACTAGATTTGGGAAATGCCTTTGAGTTTCATAAACTCATTCACATTGATGTACTTGGAGAACCTCCGTCTGGACATATGGGATGCAGTTAGCATGGTGAGCTCATATTTGAGCCTCACTGGATTGGTGCCAAGAATTTTCTGAGATATCTTTAGGGCACAATCTCTCATGGATACACTGGCGGAAATATGAAACCACATGATTATTCAAATGATGAGTGGGCAGGCAGTATGGAGGATCACTGGAGCACTTCCCAGTGGTGTTTCCCTTTGGAATCTGCATCGATATCCTGGATGAGTAGGAAGCAAAAGTCGGTGACTCTGAGCAGAATACATTGCTGATAGCATGGCCTTCTGTGAGGCAGTCTGGTTGTTGAAACTCTTTAGTGAGCTATTTGTACACATGATGAATACCAATGTGATTCTCTGTGACAACTAGAGGTGGGATTCGATTATTGAGGAATCTCATATTCGACAATTGCTCCAGCAGATAGACATCAAATACTGCCTTATCTGGGATATGGTAAGTTGATGATCAAGGAGGCTCCATCGCACTAAGATGATGTACAGTACAAAGCCCTGAGGAAAGATCAAATTTGTGATTTTCCCGAATGACTTGGAGTCATCGAGAGACCTTTGTAGAAGGGTCCTGCATGTTGCATACATTGAGCTCTGGGAGCTCTGGGGGGCTTGCAGTTCTATTGGAGCAACATAAGACCACAGGGTGACTCACCCTCCCCTGGTGGTGCGTACTGGAACAAGATGATTCGCTCTCTTGTGGGACAAGATGATACACTCTCTTGTGTAGCAGGATGATTAGTTCTCCTGTGAGGCCTAGATTAATGTGTTCTCCATGGCGATTGTAGCAGGATTGATGTGTTCTCCTGTGAGGCCTGGATTGATGTGTTCTCCATGGTGATTGTAGCAAGATTGATGTGTTCTCCTGTGAGGACAGGATTGATTAAGTTCTCCTGTCGAGGCATCCTACCCATGCAGTCTGGGACTAATGGGAAGTACCTCTCATCTGATCAATGAGTAGGGAAATGAAGTTAGGGACCATAGTAGTACCGATGGATGCATCGTTGTATCTACCATACTCCCTATGCTAGGATGACCTCCATTGATCTGGGATCAATGATACTGGTCTGGGACCAGTGGTAGGAGTTGTACATACTATGATGCTGACTTCGGGTCAGCTGAGACTGGTCTGGGACCAGTGGTACGTACTCCGAGACTGACTTCATGTCAGTGCAGTACTGGTCTGGGATCAGTGAGAGTCGTACATACTATGACGTTGACTTTGGGTCAGTTGAGACTGGCCTGGGACCAGTGGTACGCACTCTGAGACTAACTTCGGGCTAGTGGAGAATGATATGACTCATTCTCGATTAATTCTTCTTCTTCATAGTTCAGCAGAGCTAAGCAGAGCAGAGCTAGCAGAGCCAGCAGAGCTGAGCAGAGCAGAGCTACCAGAGCCAGCAGAGCTAAGCAGAGCAGAGCTACCAGAGCCAGCAGAGCTAAGCAGAGCAGAGCTACCAGAGCTAACAGAGTTGAGCAGAGCAGAGCTACCAGAGCCAGCAGAGTAGAGCAGAGCCAACAGAGTTGAGAAGAGTTGGGCAGAACAGTGTAGGGCACTGATGGCAGAGATAGTACAGTCGGACTTATGGATCAATGAACGAAGTTCTCCCTAGTTGAGAGGGAGTGTTAAATTGGAAACTAGGGAAAAACTCCATGTGGGTCGGCTTATTTATGGCAGCTGATATTTTTATTGGATCGCTCTCGTCGAAAGGTGTAGGATTGATCCAAAGACCATCCGATTCCGATAAGTATTTATGGAGATATGATTTTTTTTTGTTTATGTAATTATTATCAAGCTGACCAGCTCTTATGTAGGCTCTAGAAGCCCAACCGACATGTCTATTCATCACCCCCATTTTAGTATAAATATAAGAGGATTTGATGTCATTTAGACACACTCTTTAAGTGATCTCCTCTCCACGTCTTGGGTTTTTGGAGAAGGAGAAACGTTAAAGAGTACGTTGGGCCAAGTGTGATGCCCTAGCTTATATGCAGATGATGCCCTAGCCTGCATGCTGTTCAAGAAGCCCTAACACTTCTGAACGCAGTCCTATAATGGAGTCTCCTAACCCCAGTAAGGGAAGACATTCTTACGCTATTCATGGAAACCTATACACAGTTCATGATGAGGATTTTACGCAGATCATGAAGACTTCTTATATGCAAATCATGGAGACCTTATACGCTATACATACACATTGTTCATAGTGAATGATATACGATGTGGATATGCTATGGTGTTATACGCTGGTTTCACGCAGTCATAGCAAATATGTTTATGCAGTCATGGGAGATATTCACATAGTCATTGTTCACGTCGTCATCGGAGATATTCACGTAGTCAATATTTACGCTATACATGTTGACACTATTACACAGATCAATGAGTCTCATATGCATTGTGCATGATAACACTAATATTCAGATAAATGAGAATGTAGTCAAAAGAAAGACATGTTCACAGGAAACCTGTTCACGCTGACAGAGAAGTTTCATCTCTGAAATTTCATGTGAATATGAATGCCAGGACCCACAAACAAGAAGGGATAGAACCCAAAAGTAGATCCGCATTAGGGCAAGTGCTTAAGAGTATATCTCCACCTCGGATGTGTATAAGGACAGACGGATTAAAAGCACCTCCAACACAGACAATCACTGAGATATTTGCATGAGTAAACAGAGGCACATTCTCGACAGATCTTAGTATAGAAGATCATGATGATATCCCAATCAGATATATGATTACTTATACTTGGTGACCAATGTATATATTGATGGTAAGGAATGATCTCTATGATATGTTATTAATTATAGTCTTATGATAGTTATAGGACTTGATCTCGATATAACTCTCATAACTCAGTGAATGGTGGTATAGAAGATGATCTTGCAAACTTGATCTTGGTGACACTAATATGAAGGTACAAAGATCATCTTAGCCTCTCGGAATAGTCATGGTGTATAATCCTCTCATTAAGTGATGAATGATGATGAATGAAACAACATGATGATGGAAGATGTAGCACAGTGGGTAGGATAAATAATGAGTAGCATGATGATGAGAGCATATGAGAGTAGCTCTGTCATCAGGTTCAAAACTGTGTTAATACAGCATGGTGTCACATGGCTAGGTGCAACAAATGGATGAGATGCTGCACTAAGATAGGTGAAGGAGTCACTTAAGAGAATCAGTTGAAGCAATATGTCTTCAACTGATCTCATGCGATATCAAAAGTCAACGTATTGACTTCTATTGTAAATGTATTATCTCTCACTTTCTCTCCTGAACTTTGAAGATAAAAGAAGATTTGATCAAAGGGTTTCCCCACACATTGTGGGGTTTGTCCCCGGCTCGTGCCATATCTTGTGTCCTCTTGCCTTGGCTTGTCTTCTGCGATTTATATTTATGTTCTATCTGCAGTTTATCTTAAAGCTGATGTGATTGCTAACTGTGAAAATTTAAATAAATTGCTCTAGCATAGAACATAGCTAAAATTAACATACTTCAAGTTGGAAATATTATTGGTATAGTTTATTGTTGTAACATTGATATTGTAGTAAACTGAGGAAGAAAATCCAAATATTTCTAATTGTAATTATAATGAAGAATTGTGAAACAAGTTGGGTAAGAGTTTCGTGACTTATGTCTTTGTGTGTTTTTAATTGAAAAAAATTAGATGCATTTTATAAAGGATTGCAAGGTATGTTTGCAAGTTGTTTGAAAAAATCCATGAATGAGAAATGCTATCAATTTATTTATGCATGAATACATGCTAACTTACAACTTATAAGATAAGTAAAAAAATGGAAATGTACCCAAAATGTACTTGGAGGAATTACAGAATCAAACCTTAAAAGAACATGCAAAAATAACGACAGCTAAAATATGGTTTGGAAGATCAAAGACTTGAGGTAAGTTTGAGGCAAATTTGAGTTATTGTTTATGTTTCATATTCTTATCAATAATTCAGTGTTTTGTAATTTAATTTTTTGTTATAATACTGTTAGAATTTTTACAGAAAGCCTTAATGTCTATAGCATTTAGGGCTACCATGTGTTTGTCAAACTGTAGCAATGGTTTCAATAAGCTTGTCAAATTATGTCAAAGGAATTAGCTTGTGGGTTGTAAAATGTTTCAAGAACTCATATAGTGGATTTAGAAATGTGTGAATTCAATGAACATATCTTAGTAGCATAAATATGGGTTGTCTTTCCTCGTGTACAACTATAGATGAAAGTTTGAATTCCATGTGTTTGACAAAAGTCGTAAATGAGACATTAAATATCTAATTTTTCGTTCTTTTAAATAATCACATCCATCTGAATTTTGGATGTGATTCAAGCCAACATCAGGGGGTATCCGTGCCTAATGGCCCTCTAACCCCCCAATTGATTCCAACAAAACACTTATCAAAACTTATATCATAAATATGGGAAATTTTGTAGATTACTACTGCCAACTGTGTGTGTTTGTTCTTGTGTTTTTGGTGAAGGATTAAGATGATTTCGGTTTTTTCATAATATGCCAATATTTGGAGGTTTAATTTATCAATTTTATGGGTTAAATAGGTTGAGTAAGAATCTTATATTCACATTGCTAATGGTTTTCAAAATTGTCTTAAAAGATGATGGCCGCCAAATGTTTGACAAAATTCCTTAATGACTATATAAGGTATGATTGGAAATTGTTTGTTATATTTCTTCAATGGTTGTAACTATTTACATTTATGAATTTTCTTTAAAAAAAAATATTAAGTGAAATTAGGATTTGTAACCAAGATGTTATGGAATGTCTCAATGAATATGCGTGATAAGCCCATTGAGTTAAAATTTATGTTGGTAAAGTCAAATTTGTAGGAATTTACAGGGTAAGTTCCTCAAATAGAACACCAAAGGACACCGCTCACAACCAGATCGCAGATCAATACACTTGTATTTTTGACGTGGTTAAAACCCTCAAAGAGGGAAACAATCCACGGCCTGAGCCAACGCGACCACTTTAGGAAATTTATTAATAAAATAATGAAAATTTACATAAGCTTCTCTCATAGACGGATTACCATACAAATGACCCTCCATGCGCTTTAAATAGAAATCATGGACCAATCGGGTGTCAAGCCACGGATCAAGTGTTGGTAATACCGAGGAGAGAGTGAACCGTCGGATCACTACATATCGTGACCGTCAGATTGTAAGTTACAAAATGTACAAGGTAAAGAAACACACTTTACCTAACTCTATACCTAACTCTATACTAGACCAAGTTGTAGTTAACTATTTCCTATGTGTCGGAATATCCTAACATCCCCCCTTAAGAACAACTTGGGATAGGATTGAAGGATTTACAAATATGACACAATAGGAGAAGGAAGGAGGCACTAGAGCCTATCCCCCCTTAGTGACAACTTCCTGAACTCCAACCATAAATTGAAGTTTAGTGAACTTCTCCTCTGTGAGAGCCTTTGTAAAGATGTCTGCAACTTGATCATCTGTTGAACAATATTGCACTTCAAGAACATGGTCATGGATGAGCTTTCTGATGAAGTGCATGTGCAATTCAATGTGTTTGTTGCGCTGATGTTGGACTGGATCTTTGCATAGCTGAATGGCACTTTGATTATCACACCAAAGTGTATTCGGATGTTGTTGCTGAAAGCCAAACTCTAACAGGATCTGACGAAGCCACAAGGCTTCCTTACTAGCTTCTACGGCACCACGATACTCTGCTTCTGCTAAAGAAAGAGAAATGGCTCCTTGTTTCTTGCAGGCCCATGTAATAGGTCCTAAACCAAGAGCGAACACATAACCTGCAGTAGACTTCCGATCATCAGGGTCACCAGCCCAATCGGAATCAGTGAAACCAACCAATAGAGGAGATGCTTCGGCACTGTAATGAATCCCAAACTGAGTTGTACCTCGAACATAACGAAGTATTCTTTTAGCTGCTTTCCAATGACTTTCATGTGGGTTTTTCATAAACCGAGCAACAAGGCCAATGAAAAAGGAAAGGTCAGGTCGAGTATGGGTTAGATACAAAAATTTTCCTACAAGTTGACAGTATAAGGTAGCATCAACTTTAGGAGGAGTACAAGTGACTGAAAGTTTGACTCCAGACTGGAAGGGAGAAGGGGCTGGCTTACAGTCTTCCATGTGGAAATGGCATAGAATATCACAGGCATACTTGGACTGGGAAAGGGAAATACCCTCGTTGGATTGCAAGACTTTAAGACCGAGGAAATAATGTCAGTGTCCTAAGTCTGTCATTTCAAATTTCTTTTTAAGGCTGTACTTCACATGGTTTATAAGGTTTGGGTCACTACCGGTAAGGATAAGATCATCAACATAAAGAACAAGAATGATAAGAGACTTTCCCACTTTCTTGGTGTAGACAGTATTGTCAGAATGACACCTAGAAAAGCCAGATTCTAAAAGAAAGCTATCCATTTTGGCATACCAAGCTCGAGGAGCTTGCTTGAGACCATAAAGGGATTTCGTAAGCCGACATAGAAGGCTGGAGTCTGTTTATATAAAGCCAATAGGTTGTTCCATATAGATTTATTCATGCCAGTCCCCATGAAAGAAGGCAGATTTAACATCCATCTGATGGACTTCCCATTTGAACGAGGCAGCAAGGGAAAGAACAAGGCGGTGTTGTGGCCACCAACAACCCCCCTCTTTGTTTAGTATTAGCAATAACACTAAGCAAATGGGGACCCTTAGTAAAAAATCCAAAAAAACATTTTATGAAACTTTTTGTATTCTACTCCTTGAAATTATGTCGCATCGCATGGAGAAGATAAAACATCCCCTTATGTGCATAATAAAAACTGCGAAGAAGCGACGTGAAATTCATCGCATCGCAGAAGCGCTCTTAGATGAAAATCTTAAGAAATCTCTGACGGCCGATGTGCGACATCGCATATCACAATATCGCTACGCAGCACACAATGATTCAATGACTCATGTGATCCGCGATGCTCCGATCTGGCGATATCTGCGATCCGCGATAAATGCTTTCTACGATCTGCGATCTGTGATAATCCAATCTGAAAAAATTTACGGTGACATATCTAGGTAATGCGATGACGTGATGCTGCTATCGCCCATTGCAAATTTCCTCGGCTCAACATTCAAGGAAAGCTGTCCGTAAAGCATAAATTAAGCGCGCACCTTAAAAGAAATTAATGAACATATGCCAAAGTGTTAATGAAGGACGGTTTTGTGTTTTTCTAAGAGTCAGTTCATGATGGGTGTCATTATTTTATGCATTCGTAGAGGTTAGAGCTTTCGTATCAGTATTTATTATCATTACTTTTTTCTTTTGCGTGAACTGTAAGAATGAAAAACAGGAAACATTATGAAGCAATGAGCAGGAAACATCTAAGGAAAAGGGGAAAGCGTCAATGCTCGGAGAATAGAGAAGAGATGCCTTCATGAACAGATACCGCATGCAACAGAACCACAGATTCCAGGGTATCACTCAACAGATGCTGAGGTCGATAAGTGATTCAACATTCAGGGTCAGAAAGCTCACAAAAGCAGCATGTTTACAAAAAATCCTGAAACTTCTACCCAGTAAAGGAAAAAGGTGCTAAAGAAGGAAAACGCACCAGAAAAGCCCGGATCAAAGAACAAAGGTAGTTTTCGATGCGCGATTAGCGCTATCGCTAAGAAAATTGTTCAGAAAGCAAAGTCACTAACTTGCTTAGTCATTCGCAAGTCCGGAAACCGAAATAGCAAAAGCAGAAGTAGTTTGAGGGAAATTTGGGTTGTTGCCAAGTATATACGCAGTAAATTCGCCCAACCAGAAGATAATTCTCAAAAATATCTTCTAGTGTACTAAAAAGTGATACCAGCGCTTACCATTTCTATTTTCATAACTCAAACAAAAGCATAAGGCAACCAACCAACTCTTCCCAGGCGAATGTTGAATGCTCGCAACATTCAAGGAGCAAATGCAAAAATAGTTAGGAATTAGATTCAGTTTTTAGAAATAGTTTTGCTTTAGAAGAAGGTCAGTCATTTAAACCGTATCCTAAATCTATGTAATTAAGTTAATTAGTTAGCAGTATTTAAACCCTTCTCATGCATTTGGAGAAGAGTCCAGAAATTTGTCAAAAACTTGTCCTCAGAACATGCACTTTTGCACCCTCAGAGGGGGTTTTGATGAATGGATGGATCAAGGTTTATTAATGTTTGCATTTGATATCTGCTACTAATGTTGCACTTCTGTACTCTTAGTAGATGTTAGAGCAAGGAGAGATAAATCATTGTTGTTTGAAGCTTATGAGTAGGATCAGTCATAAATGGTACTTTTATCTCTTGGCCATTTCTGCTTATATTCTTAAAGTGATATACAGTTTTAGTTGTTTATATGTTATTTCATGAATGTGTGAGTTACCATTTGGCACTTTTGTACGGTGGAGCCATTTATTTATGTCTGATATATGAATAACTTATTATGCGATATGTTGTTCACAACTGTTTTGACTAACTTTTTATGCAAAGTAGTTCATCTTAATTGATTTCTATTCTTATGATAGCTGAATGATCTTTATTACAAGTTATTGTTTGAAATATTTTTAGATCGCATAATAGAAGAAATACACCCGGGGTTAGCATAGATTAGATGTGTTGTTTTTCATTAGATTACAATAGCATAGATTTAGTTTAAAAGTTTGAATTAGATTAGCCTCAAAGTATTCTTAGATCAGCAACATCCAACTCTGCACACACACACACCCTTAGATTGGGAAACTAGTCCCATTATCCCCAGTCGGACCCGCTATACCAAACGGATAAGGAGCTGCCAACCAAGGTCCAGACCAGGTGGGTATCCCCCTTGTTGTCGACCCAATTTTCGATGCTTCAACATATTTGGCGCTAGAAGGAGGGCTCGAACTATGAATGGCACCTAAATCAAAATCTAAATACCATTCTGAGAGTAAATCACCCTCATCAACTCCCCCGACCTCCCCAGTACGCTTAAATCTAGAGTCAGAAGTCGCTTGAGTATCAACCGCTACTACACAACCTAATATTTCAGACCAATCTACCATTGAACCCCGTGAAGTTCAAACTCTGATTCACACACTCCAGGGATTTTCCATTTCTACTTAGAGGTGTGATAAATCTGAAAGTAGTGTGACTTCGTAGTATGATCCTGCTCATACCCTGACCAGATTAAAGAGTGAAAAATTTTGCATCCAGCCAACTGAATTGCCTCTCCCCACCAGGAAAAGAGCGAGGAGAACACCACAAGAGTCTAACAGTGAGACTCTTTCATCTACATCCTCCATTTCAACTCCCTCACCGCGAAGCCAGCCACCCACATCTTCATTCCAAACCATCATCCATCCGCTTACTGGAACTCCCACAACCCCTCTTCAATCATCTACGATCATAGTGTCCTTATCTTCCCAGCCACAGGGATCATCTTCTGCACTTTCATTCACTAGCAACTCAACGATGGCCCAGTCTCCATGGAATAATCCTGGGGCAGTTTTAATGCCTCCACCCTTGAGTCAAATACCGGCCCATCTTGAGAAATGGCTACCAAAATTCAATCCAGAAACATGCATGCTAGCTGAAGAACAAATTAACAATTTCATGATTTCTGTCAATCTCAACGGAGTTACTAACGAAGATGTTGTTGTTTGGCTTTTTCCCTACACAATGTAAGGAACAGCCGGGTCATGGTATTTTTCATTACCCTCCGGGTCTATCACAAGTTGGGACATTTTCCAAAGTCAATTCCTTACCAAGTTTGGTGATGACAGATCAATGACAACGTTAATCAATGACCTGTCCAATCTTAAACCCGAGGCTAGAGAACCCATCAAAGATTTCAATTTACGGTTCAATAAGATCCTCAAAAAAATTCCCACTGCTTCCCAACCCAGTGAAGAAGTACGATGTGAATGGTATATTATGGCCTTACCATCAAACTTAGCAATCTTCGTGGATAGGGCAAATAAAACAACCTTAGTTGAAAACTTGACAGAGGCGATAGCAGTAGAGAAACGCGTAATAGCCCTAGAAAAGAGATCTGCGATAGAGGAACGCAAGTCTAAAAAAGTCACCTTCAAGGAAGACTCCAAGAAGAAACAAACGAAAGACCCTTTCAATTTGGAGGGATTGCAAAAAGTATTCAAAACCATGTCCAATGAGATGATTGACATAAAAAAACAAGTAGCAGAAACTTCTTCGAAAAAGCCCTACAGAGCTTTTAAAATAGGTCCTTCAATGGATGTGAAAGCACCCAACGCTATTTCAAACGTCGAATCCGAAGAAGAGGAAGAAGAAGAAAGTACCATCGAAGGGCAGACTGATGACGAAGAAGTTGTGGAATTACAAGGAATGTGGGATTTCATCCTCCCACAAGAAGAAGATCAAGAAGCATTTCCTGTTAGCACTCGAAGCAAAAATCAACTTGATCCTCCCCAAACTACCCCTAAGCAGAAGAGCACAAGCTCTGCAGCAAAAGATAAAGTCGCAACAAAAAAAATGACCACTAAAGCGACTCAACCTAGCCTGGTCCAATCAGATCAGACAACTCCATCAAAAACACTAATAGTGTCGGATGAAATGGAATACAATATTATGGATGACATGAAAAAGACTAGGGCTAATATTACCCTTTACGAATTGAGCAAATTGAAACATCAACAGAAGATAATCATGTAAGAATTACCTGCCGTGCCTATTACACCTTTGCCTACAACTGTAGCTTCCCACAACATGGGAAAACCTCCAACCAACACGATCAATAAAATTGATCCAAATGACATCGCCTTGATTGGAGGGAGATCAAGGTCTCACACTCCCCCTTTCCTTCTCACTTATGAAATTTTCAATAAAAACGTGCACAATTGTTTGATAGATTCTGGTGCTTCAACGAATATTTTACCCAAATCAATATGTGCCAAGTTAAATGTTCAACCACAAAAATCTGCAGTGCGCATAGTTCAGCTTGATCGATCTCAAGTCGAAGTGATTGGTGAACTTAATCATGTAACCATAAGATTGTCATCCAACCCAAAAGTATGTCAGGTTATTGACATTCTAGTGGCTGATATCCAAGAATTCTATGGCTTGATTCTTAGCAGGGATTGGTCCGAGAAACTCCATGGATACTTTTCAACCGACTGGTCACACATGTGGTTACCATACAATGGAAAACTGAATCAAATAAAGGTTGAACGAGAGTTACACCAGAAGTACATAGTAACGGAATTGGAGGGAGAAAATGAAGCAGTAGCGTATAACAACAGTATCATAGGCAATTACTCGATAGATTCTTTTCTCGGCAATTTCAATGCTCATACATCACCTTAATTATAAAATTCAGTTTTGTCCCAAGTCAAAAAATTTTCCCAAACTGATAATTCAAAGTGTGTTAATTTTGTAGATAAACCTATAAATACATCTTTGTTTTGGAAATTATATTTTGATGGCTCTAAATCTAACGAAGGAGCAGGAGAAGGATGTGTTCTGATTAGTCCAGAAGGAAATAAGACCATGCTTACGTGCATACTCGAATTCGATTGCACAAACAATACAACAGAATATGAAGCCTTGGTGCAAGGCCTATACAAAGCAATCGGGTTAAATGTCAAGTATCCTCAAGTCTTCGGAGACTCTAAGATCGTCGTCAAACAGGTACGTAATAGTATTCATTGCCTATCAAGTCATTTAAAACATTATAAATCTTTAGTGCAAGATCTGACTGAGCATTTCATGGCGTTCAATATTTCGTCAATCCTGAGACTCCAAAATGCAAGCGCAGACCTTTTGGCTAACGTAGCCTCTAGGCTTATTCCCTCCGAAGAGTTTAGTCCAGATAGATTCTCAATAGAATTAATCTTCAGACCATCCATCCTTGACAACATTACAAATTGGAGAGTATTCAACGATGATCCTGATATTGTAAATTTTCTCACTTCCGAAGGATCCTACTCCAATCAAATAATTGACGAAGACCATCACGATCGACAAATACAACAAAATGGCACTGATAATGCTATACCTAAATCTGTGGTTAAGTTAGAAGACTTATACGATTTGAAAAATCGGTTTAAAAGGTCTGCCAATTCAAAGCTCTGCAGTTCAAATCTGAACTACGAATTAGTAAACCTAGGAACCGATGATAAACCACAAAACATTAATCTAGGCATCGGCTTAGCCCCTGAAGAAAAACTAGCATATATTCGTCTTTTAAGACAGTATAAAAATGTTTTTGCCTAGAATTATGATGAGCTGAAAACATGCAACACTTCTATCATTCAGCACACTATTCCCATGATTGACTATGAAAAACCTGTCCAACAGAAACTGAGAAAGATCCACCCCAATTTAGAAAATCAGATAAAAACCGAGCTAAATAAGTTGTTAAAAGCCAGAATAATTTTCCCCGTCAGACATTCCAAATGGGTCTCCAATATGGTACCCGTTAGAAAGAAAAACAGAGATATTAGAATTTGCATCGATTTTTGGAATCTCAACAAAGCCTGTCTAAAAGACAATTTTCCTCTCCCACCTATGGAGCAGATATTACAGACAGTAGCAGGTACAGAACTGATGTCTTTCTTGGATGGATTTTCAGGATATAATCAAGTGCTAGTACATCCCGATGATCAGTTGAAAACCACATTCAGAACTAAATGGGGCACATACGCATATCGGAAGATGCCATTTGGTTTGATCAATGCCGGTGCTACTTTTCAGAGAGCCATGGACATCACATTCAAGGGTTTAGTCAATAAATCCATAGTAATTTATTTGGATGATATAACACTGTACTCCAAGAAGCGAAGCGACCATCTCAGAGACTTAAAACAGATCTTTCAACGATGTTTAAGGTATGGGATTTCACTTAACCCAAAGAAATCTTTTTTCGCACGAAGTGAAGGGAAACTTCTAGGATTCATAGTGTCAAAATTTGGTATTCACTTCGAGCCTGACAGAATCAAAGAAATTTCTAAAATATCCCTACCTCATAATAAAAAAGCCATGCAATATTTCCTTGGTCAAATCAATTTTGTAAAGAGATTTGTCCCAGATTTTTCATGAATTGTGTCTCCTTTGCAAACCATGATTAAAAAGAATTCAAATTTTAAATGGGGTCAAGATGAACATGAAGCATTCAACCTGATCAAATAAGCTATCATTAATGCTCCATCTTTAGCAACCCCAAATTTTTCAGAATCTTCTATCTTATACACATTTGCCTCAGAGAAATCATATGTTGCGATTCTAACTCAAGCAAATCAAGAAAAAGCGGAAGCTCCAATCGCATTTTTTAGCTCAAATTTACAAGGTGTTGAACTCAACTATTCAGATGTGGAGAAACAGGCATATGCTGTTTTCAAAGCGATCAAATATTTCAGACCTTTCCTACTTAAAACCCATACTAAGATCATAGTACCGTTTTGAGCGGTAAGAAATCTTCTAGTACAGAAGGATGTGGGTGAGAAAAGAGAAAATTGGATCACTGCTTTACAGGAATACGACCTTGAGATCAAGCCAGCAAACATTGTAAGAGGTCAAGGCTTCTGCAAAATGCCGGCCGGAGCATCGCAGATTTCCGAAAATTCATCTGAACACGTACAACTGTATGAGGTAAGCCTAAACGATGCAGAATCATTATATGCTGACATCATTTATTATCTTAAGAATGGATATGCTCCATCACACCTAGATCACACTAAGAAAAGAGCTCTGAGATTGAAAGCTAAACAATATCAGCTCATAAATGATGTTCTTTTTAGAAAGAATTATGATTCTGTTCTTCTTAGATGTCTTGAGAAAACTGAAGCTGAAAAAGTTTTGCAGGAACTCCACGACGGACCAGCAAGCGGACACTATGCTGGAGATGCTATTGCACATAAGATCTTACGTGCAGGATATTACTGGCCTACGCTGTTCAAATATTCACACAGTTACGTAAGGAAATGTCAAGTGTGCCAAACAACTGCTGGAAGACAAAAGAAGCCGTCCCTGCCACTACAGCCGGTAAACATCGAGCAACCATTCAGTCAGTGGGGCTTGGACGTAATAGGTGAGATCGTTCCTCACTCTTCTAAGAAGCATAGATACATCCTCACGGCAACAGATTATTTTACTAAATGGGTAGAAGCAGTTCCTTTCAAGACAGCTAATTCTAAAAATATTATTGAATTCATAGATCAATTTATAATCACTAGGTTTGGATTGACAACGGCTTTAATGTTTGATAATGCATCATACTTTTCTAGAAATGCAATGACTGAGTTCGCACTTAAAAGAGGGTTCAAACTGAAATATTCGGCCAACTACTATCCACAAGGTAATGGGTTAGCTGAGTCAACAAATAAAAACCTAATCAGGATTACTAAAAGAACAGTTGACCAGAACCAAAAGAATTAGCACAAAGCTTTGGTAAATGCTTTATGGGCAAATAGAATAACGAAGAAAGCTTCAATCGGCACTTCTCCCTTTAATTTAATTTATGGGAAAGAAGTGGTTCTTCCAACTCACTTAGTCATTCCCTCTTTGTCTTTAGTACAATACATCGATGAAGTATCTACTTCCTCCCTACAACTAAGACAAATGGAAATAATTAAATTAGAAGAACAACGAGAACATGCTAAGAAAACCCATGCTCATCACCAAGTGCTAATAAAATCCTCTTTTGTTTCTAGCATAATGACCAGAAAAAGTTTTCAGATGGGAGATTTAGTTTTGAAATGGGATAAGGCTCATGAAGAAAAGGGCAAACATACGAAACTTGAAAAGATGTGGTTTGGTCCTTTTCAGATTGTTGAAGTCATAGGTCCATCAACGTTTGTGTTGCAGGATTTAGCAGGTAGAAGGGATTCTTTGCCTGTTAATGGACAAATCCTTAAAATATATTTTCCATAGAAGATTATTCTTTTATTATTATTATATTTTTTTTTTAGAATAGTTTTTCTTTTCTTTTTCATAATAAAACTAGTTGTAAGTGGTTACTACAGGTATTCACGGAAAAGACACCAATTCTCTTTCAGATTTTGAGCTTTCGCTTGTATAAGTAGCAAAATTTTTTGAAAATCTGATTTTTATTATTGACAGATATAGTTAAAAACTTTAGCCTAGATACGATACTAGCTTCAACTTCAAAAAATTTGATGAAAGCAACATTTTGTGAAGGAATTGTTTTATATCAGCACAATGAAAGGTATCAATAGCAAAATAAGGCTTCTCTGTAAAACTGCTGTTTTCAAACTCTATTATTGTCGTCCAGAGCTTTCCTAAGGAAAAACAATGAATTCCTCCCCGCTAAAGAAAATTGCAGCATTCAGAGGAACAATCCGAGAAACACCATATCTCAAAGAATAAGAGGTCTCATCACGAGCCGGCTTATCATGATCACAGATATTATAACTTGCTGACTTTGCCAATATTGTCCACCAAAACAGGGCAACGACTCAAGATTGTTGCAATCAAAAGACATGGGGTCTCATCACGAGCCAGCTTGTTCAACCAAAGTATAAATCAAGTGAATGGCTGTGCCATAATTTTGGCTACCAAACCAAGACCTTGTTCTTTGAGAATAAAAAAGGAAAAAGTGTCGATGTGGATTTTTCTTCGAAGGTTGTAGATAGCCTTCAGCGGGATAAAGGATCATTGCTGGGTAACAGATAACCCTGTCGAGGCTATGGACACCTACTGGAAGCAGAGGCTCTACCTACAACAAATGAGCCTATTTTAAAGCCAGCACACAGAGAAGACTTTATTTTATCTTTAAAAAGACCAAGTAGTGGCTGATATAAGTACAAGGACAAGCCTGAGGAAGCAAACAATTAGAATATAAAGAGGTTGAAACAAAATATCATTGATAGGATAAGGCATAATGTACTCTATCTGTCCATAACAAAGCTTAGATTTATGAAAATTTTTCTGTTTTGAAAGTTTAAAAAAATTCAATAGAAAAGAAGAGATAACTGGTTCTTCCAAGTGTATCGCCATTGTTGTGGCCACCAACAACCCCCCTCTTTGTTTAGTATTAGCAATAACACTAAGAAAATGGGGACCCTTAGTAAAAAATCCAAAAAAACATTTTATGAAACTTTTTGTATTCTACTCCTTGAAATTATGTTGCATCGCGTGGAGAAGATAAAACATCCCCTTATGTGCATAATAAAAACTGCGAAGAAGTGACGTGCAATTCATCGCATCGCACACATTAAGAAGTGCTCTTAGATGAAAATCTTAAGAATTCTCCGATGGCAGATGTGCGACGTCGCATATCGCAATATCGCATAAGCAGCACAAAATGATTTAATGACTCATGCGATCCACGATGCTGCGATCTGGTGATATCTGCGATCCGCGATAAATGCTTTCTGCGATCTGCGATCTGCGATAATCCGATCTGAAAAAATTTGCGATGACATATCTAGGTAATGCGATGACGCGATGCTGCTATCGCCCATTGCAAATTTCCTCGGCTCAACATTCAAGGAAATTTGTCTGTAAACCACAAATTAGGCGCGCGCCTTAAAAGAAATTAATGAACATATGCCAAAGTGTTAATGAAGGACGGTTTTGTGTTTTTCGAAGAGTCAGTTCACAATGTGTGTCATTATTTTATGCATTCGTAGAGGTTAGAGCTTTCGTATCAGTATTTATTATCATTACTCTTTTCTTTTGCGTGAACTGTAGGAATGAAAAACATGAAACATTATGAAGCAATGAGCAGGAAACATCTAAGGAAAAGGGGAAAGCGTCAATGCTCGGAGAATAGAGAAGAGATGCCTTCATGAACAGATACCGCATGCAACAGAACCACAGATTCCAGGGTATCACTCAACAGATGCTGAGGTCAATAGGTGATTCAACATTCAGGGTCAGAAAGCTCACAAAAGCAGCATGTTTACAAAAAATCCTGAAACTTCTACCCGGTAAAGGAAAAAGGCGCTCAAGAAGGAAAATGCACCAGAAAAGCCCGGATCAAAGAACAGAGGCAGTTTTCGATGCACGATTAGCGCCTAGCGCTAATCGCGCATCACTAAGAAAATTGTTCAGAAAGCAAAGTCCCTAACTTGCTTAGTCATTCGCAAGTCCGGAAACCGAAATAGCAAAAGCAGAAGCAGTTTGAGGGAAATTTGGGTTGTTGCCAAGTATATACGCAGTAAATTCGCCCAACCATAAGATAATTCTCAAAAATATCTTCTAATGTACTAAAAAGTGATACCAGCGCTTGCCATTTCTATTTTCATAGCTCAAACAAAAGCAGAAGGCAACCGACCAACTCTTCCCAGGTGAATGTTGAATGCTCGCAACATTTAAGGAGAAAATGCAGAAATAGTTAGGAATTAGATTCAGTTTTTAGAAATAGTTTTGCTTTAGAAGAAGGGCGGTCATTTAAACCGTATCCTAAATTTATGTAATTAAGTTAATTAGTTAGCAGTATTTAAACCCTTCTCATGCATTTGGAGAAGAGTCCAGAAATATGTCAAAAACTTGTCCTCAGAACATGCACTTTTGCACTCTCGGAGGGGGTTTTGATGAATGGATGGATCAGGGTTTATTAATGTTTGCATTTGATATCTGCTACTGATGTTGCACTTCTTTATGCTTAGTATATGTTAGAGCAAGGAGAGATAAATCATTGTTGCTTGAAGCTTATGAGTAGGATCAGTCATAAATGGTACTTTTATCTCTTGGCCATTTCTGCTTATATTCTTAAAGTGATATACAGTTTTAGTTGTTTATATGTTATAGCATGAATGTGTGAGTTACCATTTGGCACTTTTGTACGGTGGAGCCATTTATTTATGTCTGATATATGAATAACTTATTATGCGATATGTTGTTCACAACTGTTTTGCCTAACTTTTTATGCAAAGTAGTTCATCTTAATTGATTTCTATTCTTATGATAGCTGAATGATCTTTATTACCAGTTATTATCTGAAATATTTTTAGATCGCATAATAGAAGAAATACACCCGGGGTTAGCATAGATTAGATGTGCTGTTTTTCATTAGATTACAATAGCATAGATTTAGTTTAAAAGTTTGAATTAGATTAGCCTCAAAGTATTCTTAGATCAGCAACATCCAACTCTGCACACACACACACACACCCTTAGATTGGGAAACTAGTCCCATTATCCCCAGTCGGACCCGCTATGCCAAACGGATAAGGAGCTGCCAACCAAGGTCCGGACTGGGTGGGTATCCCCCTTGTTGTCGACCTGATTTTCGGGGCTTCAACAAGCGGATAGAGTTCATTTTGGCAACAGGGGAGAAGGTTTCAGTGTAGTCAATGCCTTCAACCTGTGAAAAACCTTTAGCAACAAGACGAGCTTTATGTTTATCAACTTTCCCATCTGGTCCATACTTGGTTCTATAAACCCATTTGCATCTAACAAGTTTTCGTCCCTTTGGTAGAGGAACAATATCCCATGTATCATTTGCCAATAATGAATGATATTCTTCATTCATAGCTACTTCCCAATCTAGATGGCCTGAAGCTTCTACAAAGGTGTCAGGATCATAATTTATTAGAGCTTGAGCCAGTAAATAAGAGGCTCTATCAAACTGAGAACGTGTGCGTCGCTAATCTGTAGGATCACCGGCAAGATCACGTGCTGCATCTCGAGTAGCACGAACCCATTTTGGAAGCTGAGGAGCTGAAGGAGGATCTTGAGATGGTGGGGGAGGATTTTCATCCTCACTTTCATCATCTGAAGAAGAAATGTTTTCAAAAGTAGAAGAGACAGGGAGAGGTGGCACATGCGCCGGACTAAGCTCGCAGGCCGATATATTTTCATCAAATTTTACATCTCTTCTAATGATAACATTTTTGGACTTAAATGGAATAAGTCTATAGCCTTTGACATCTTCAGAATATCCAACAAAAGTACATTTTTCACTCTTAGGTTCTAAAGCTTTATGCTTTTCATCTAGAATATGGACCCACGCTTCACTTCCAAAAACACGAAAGTGACTTACATCTGGTTTGATTGAGCTCCATGCTTCTTCTGGAGCGATATTCTTTAAAGCCTTAGTAGGAGTGCGATTTATTATGTAATTTGCATAGTTAATTGCTTCTACCCAAAAACTAAGACCAAGTCCTTTATATTGTAGCATACAATTAGCCATTTCCTTTAAGGTGCGATTCTTCCTTTTAGCTACACCATTTTGTTGTGGAGTATGTGGAACAGTATGTTGCATTTGAATTCCATTCTCAGTGCAAAAGTTGATGAATGTGTTTTTAACATATTCTCCGCCATTATCAGATCTTAGCTTAAGAATTTGATGTCCAGATTGTTTTTCAACAAAGGCCTTGAAGGCCAAAAATGTGTTAAATACTTCACTCTTGAGTTTTAAGAAGTATACCCAAGTGCGTCTGGAGAAATCATCGATGAAAGTTAAGAAATACTTGCAGCCAGAGAATGAAACAACTGGAAGTGGACCACATAAATCACTATGCACAAGCTGTAAAGGGGTTGAGGCGTGCCAAGAGGCACGTTTTTCAAAACTGTCCCGATGATGTTTTCCAAGTACACATCCGGAACAAACACCATCTCTGCAAGATACCATAGGAAGACCTGTCACCATATTTTCTTTACATAGATGCTGAAGGGAGTGATAGTTTAACTGACCAAATCGCTCATGCCAAAGTTTGCTCACTTCATCGTTATGAGAAACAAATACTGAGGGAAGATTTGATGACCCAAAGTTGTGAAACTTATACAACCTTGTAGAATCATCAGCAATGCCAGTAGCTAAAATATGTTTAGGATCTCTTAGGTCCTTGATTACAACATCATGAGGTGAAAATTCAATGCTTTTACCTTCACCTGAATGAGTTATCTGATATACAGATAGAAGGTTGCAGGATAATGTTGGAACACATAATACATCATTAAATTGACCATTGTCTAGATGAACAGTTCCAGTCCATACAACATTAAGAGATCTATCATCACCAACATATATATTTTTGGTGTTACAATCATTTAAAGAAGAAAACATGGCTTTGTTTTTGGCCATGTGATAAGAAGCTCCAGAATCAATGAGCCACTCATGAGAATGAGAAGAAGAAGATACATTTAATGCATAACCAGACCAATATGATTGCCAACCACATGCAGAAAGTGCCATTCTTGAAGATGAAGTTGAAGGTGAAGAATGCTCCAAATGGATGTTATGTTTCTTCGTCGCTGCTTCCAAGACTTCCATCTTCTTAAAGAATTTGGATTCTAAGTGGCCATATCGATTACAAAAGTTGCAATGTCTATCTGTCTTCTTCCATTTGTTTTTATTTGTCTTATCATTTTGTTGAAATGATTTTTCATTTTGAGGCTGAGATTGCTTAGGACCCTTGTTTGGTTTAGGACCATTCTTTTTAGGATATGACTTCTTAGGATTCTTTGAATTTGGTTGTTGCTGGGCAGCTAACAATTTCTTGGAAGAGTTTCCAAGATTAAGAAGACCAAGGTCTAAAATTTTTTCTTGTTCTGTTATTAAAGAATCACAAAAAGAGTCAAAGGAAGGGGACTTGTAGTCTGTTCGTTGAGAAATGAAGGCTTCTCTTGTAGAATGGAAGGTGGAAACAAACACAGAGTAGGCTGGTCCCAACCTAGTAAGAATGGAATAGATAAGGTTACTATCTTCTTTCTTAACCTTAACACCTTCCAAGAGATATCTAAGGGTTTTGAACTTGGACAAGAAATCTTCAATGCAAGAAAAGTTATTAGGGTCCAATGTAAGCAACTCATTTTCAAGTTGATGGGCTCTAAGTTCATTTTTAATCCCAAAAACTTTATTGATTTGTTTCATTACTTCATTAGGAGTATCAAGTTCTGCAATATGGAATCTAAGATCTGGAGAAATAGACATCCCTATCAATCCACATGCTTGATCTTGCCTATTTTCCCATTTAGCAGCCTTATCTTCATCCATTGGTTTCTTTTCTTGGCCTGAGGCTATTCTGTAGAGACCTTTACTTCTAAGCAAATCCCCAATGTAGTACAACCATTGGAAGTAGTTGGTGCTATCAAGGGTAACTTGGTATTGACTTTCCATTTCAATGGACACTAAAGCTAAAGATGCTGAAACTAAGTGTTCCAATGGATAGATCTTGAAAAATTAGGCTGGTTTAAAATAAATGGTTCTGAAAACGGCTTCCGGATGAAGAAGTTATGGCTTTTTGAAGAAAATTTGATGAAGTCGCCGACGAAGTGCGAGAATGTGCGGAAATGAAAAATCCGACCTCACAAAAAGGAGATTTGACCTATACAAAAAGTTTGAGAGAGAGAGAGAGAGAGAGAGAGAGAGAGAGAGAGAGAGAAACTAAATATTTTCTTCAATGTTTATGATTTTCCGACATCACACTAAGGCGCAGTGGAAAAGAGCATACGCATGAGAAAAATCCTTCCTTTCTGTTTCTGATTTGCCCAAATCGTACAGAGTCGTAGGGCAAAGAGCATACACAAAAATGAAAGGTATAGATCTGGTAATAAAAAAAGCTAAATAAACTGAAACCAAAATAAACAGAGAGAAAATAATTGTAAACTGCAAATAAACATTATATACCTCCAGATCTTTAAAATGATGCAGCTAAGGCTACCGGAAACCTTTTCGCATGAAACAAAAAGGGTTCCTCACTGGAACGGATGATCCCAACACAACAGAGCAGTCCCTCGGCCTGAAAGCAGTCAGAAACAATAGATCTAGAAAATGGCAGTCGGATGCAGTTCTACTGGCTTCAGATTTGGATCACCAATGGACGTGGCCCTCAAATAGCTCTGATACCATGTAGGAATTTATAGGGTAAGTTCCTCAGACAGAACAACAAAGGAAACTGCTCACAACCAGATCGCAGATCAATACACCAATATTTTTGACGTGGTTAAAACCCTCAAAGAGGGAAACAGTCCACGGCCTGAGCCAACGCGGCCACTTCAGGCAATTTATTAATAAAAGAATGAAAATTTACATAAGCTTCTCTCATAGACGGATTACCCTATAAATGACCCTCCATGCGCTTTAAATAGAAATCATGGACCAATCGAGTGTCAAGCCACGAATCAAGTGTCAGTAATACCAAGGAGAGAATGAACCATCGAATCACTACATATCATGACCGTCGGATTGTAATTTACAAAATGTACAAGGTAAAGAAACATACTTTACCTAACTCTATAACTAACTCTATACTAGACCAAGTTGTACTTAACTATTTCCTATGTGTCGGAATATCCTAACAAAGTTTGGGTAAGTGATTTTTTGTAATGTTATATTACATATGAAGTCATAATTATTGGATACCACTCCTATAGAAGTTGAATTATCCTTTTAATTAAATAATCCATAAGCATGTTATTTAAAATAAAATCAAATTAGTCACACTTGAACACATTTAATTGCAACAGAAGTAAATGATTGGCTTGTTGGAAATTGTGGATTGTAAATTTTGATATTTATTCATCTCACTAAATAATATCCCTTTGAAATATGAATTTTAAGCTTTAGGATCAAGTGATAGTTGTTTTTTGGTAGTTTGGATTTGGGGTTTGAGTGAGTCATTGGCTTTGGGCTTGTCTTAGGATTTGGAAACAATAACAAAAACAAAATAAAATGCATTTTGATTCTAAGTGTTCAATACATCTCTATAATATTGATGGTTGGTAAGGTGGGACCTTACAATGTCGAACAATATGGAATGCCAACTTTATAAAATGTAATAAGTTGTGTTTTGTCAAATTAAGAAGCAACATGGCTTTAGGCCTTACAACTATGAAAGAATAACTATGTATATCCGTGTTCACATTTAGCTACAATATTTAAATAATATAATAATTTTTCATTCTTTTTGAAATAAATTTAAAGTGAAAAGTACATTATTGATTTTGATTTAATAAAATCAGGCCTTCACTGTAAATCCATTTTCATAGTTAGAAGCTCCAATTTTGACCCTTTTCACTCCCTCTTTCTAGCTTATTACTATCCATTTTATCATATTCACTCATGTTTTCAAGGAAAATGATCAAAACAAGCTCATAAGGTATAAAATTGTCAAATTATAATAATTTCCCTTGTTTTTTGTGAATTCGTAGGGTTATAACTTGTTTTTGCTAATATTGGTTCCATATTTTGTAACCGTGTAATATATCTACTAAGCCGAGTCATTGGTTGGCATACTTGTTGAACCTTAGAATTACCCTCTCCTTGACTGCTTTTCTCACCTCTTTCCCTTGCTTTTCCATGAGATTATAGATCGCAACCATTGATAAATGATAGGTTTTGTCTTAAGGAAAACATTAAATGATTGACATGTTATATTTTTTTATGTTTTTTCTATTTGAATATTTTTTTACAAATTAGTTACAGAACGCAACCTGTTCTGCAGCTAACTGTGTATTCCGTAGCTACTTCCATGGTCTGGCATCTTCCAGATGTCAAATGAAGAATCCAGCCACATGGGCATCTCTAGAAATGTCTCCATATGGATTCTATCCTATTTACTTAGCCCATATTGAAAAGAAAGAAAACTCAAGATCTTAGTCAAAGGTGGAGTGAAACATATGATATCCAGAAGCAATAGGACTCTTTGTCTACTCTTTCGTAGTTAATCAATAAATTTAGCAGTTCTGTTGCGAACACTAACTCAGAACAACCACCTATGTTAGCGGTTCTGTTGCAAACATCTCGCTTGAATTTCAGTCACCCGTAGCTGATCAGGCATTTACATAGTTCTCATGTAATATGTATGAGGCACCTGTAGCTAGTTTTATGATTATTTCCTTTTAAATATTGGTTGTACAAAACTGAAGAGGGGTTTGCAGAATTTATGTATTAAGTTCAGACTTCTAGCTCTGTATTTTGGGACTTTGTTCTTTTCTATAATATAAGCCATGTGTCTACCAATCATCGTTTAAGAGAGAATTTTCAATTAGTTCGCAGCTCAACCCAGTCAGTTGCAGAGGGCCCCTACACTAAAGGAGGTTTTTCTTTCCGTTTGTTTTCTGTTTAGTCTTCATTTCATTTCTTTTCTTTTAGCAGTGTTTCTAACTTAGGTTGATTTATTTTAGTTTTGATCAATAGCATAATGTTAAAACTCGATTGTGTAGTCTTGCTCTTCTAATACATTTCATGAAAGGAAATGATTTTGTTTCTAAAAAGAGTAAGGTTGAAGTAATAAGAATTCACTGTTGTCTAGCTTACTCACTATTTTTTTATTTATTTTCTAGAACAAATTTTTCAATCCATTGCGTTAATGAATGTTTTTGAACACCATTTCAAGTTGATACTCATCCTAAACTAAATGGTTAAACATTCACATCACACAATGTTTGAAATCAATCTATTACCTTCTGCATGCTTCATTTAGTTCTCTAGTTCATAGAGTACAGAAAGTTGCTTGTATTCCATCTCAAGAAGGTTATCTTTCAAAATTGAAGGTCAGAGTAACTAGAAGTACTTCTGTTGATTTCAAAGATAATTTTAGGGGCGAATGTTCGCCCTTTGGCGAAATTAAGGGGTTTTAAATTTTTAGTGGGCGAATATTTTGTATCATAGTACATTTCTACAAATCACCTCAAATAGCCCACCTTATCTTAAGGGAGAGGGTAAAAAAGGTAAATTTAGCCCTTGAAATTAGGACTTACAACCTTCCATTTGCCCATTTTCAAGAATAGGTTTTATTTAAGTGAATCCATTCGCCCATTTTCAAGAATAGGTTTTATTTAAGTGAATCCATTCACCCATTTTCAATAATAGGTTTTATTTAAGTGAATCCTATGGGCCAAATACCATATTTATAGAAGAGGTATGGTAAATTAATAAAAATATAAATAAATGAGAGGTATGGTAAATTAATAAAAATATAAATAAATGAGAGGTATGGTAAATAAATAAAACATTTTTTATATTTACTCCATAAGTCACCTTATATACTTGTAAGGGTGTAAACAAATAAAAATATAAGTAAAGTGGAGGTGTGGTAAATAAATAAAACGTCTTTTTATACTTACTCAAAAGGTATGGTAAATAAATAAAAATATAAATAAACTAGACATATCGTAAATAAATAAAACCTCTTTTTATATTTAGTTCATAACCCTCGTTCTATTTATGAAGGCTCAAGAAGGAGGTTTTATTTGAGTGAATCCTATGGGCCAAATACCATATTTGTAAAAGAGGTATGGTAAATTAATAAAAATATAAATAAACGAGAAGTATGGTAAACAAATAAAACATTTTTTTTATATTTACTCCATAAGTCACCTTATATTTACGAACACTCAAAAAATGGGTTATATTTAGGTGAAACCTATGGCCAAAATACTATGGGACAAATACCATGCACTAGATTGCTATTAATACCATGCAAAAAACCATTATTAACGCTAATATTAGAATTAATAAAAATAAAAATGGCACATGGTATTGAGCCATGGTATTCACCAAAAGGGCACATGGTATTGAGCCATGGTATTCACCTGTAATGTAGCCTATTTAAATGGGGGAATTAAACCAACATGTAGCCTATGCTAAGATTCACTAGGACTTTACAAAGTTTTATTATTTAGTGAAAGACTCGCCAAGATCTTACAAGATTTTATAATTGAGTAAAATATTCGCCATGCCTGGTGAGAGATTCGCCAAAAAATTATATATACATATTATATTATTGATAGAATCGCCTTCCATTTTTCCTATATACCATGGAGATTCGCCCATTTATTATATTTATAAATTTAGGGGGCATTCTTAAAATTTTCCCTGGTTGATTTCATTCTCTGTATTTATTTCAACATGCATTACAACTTCACCCTTAATTTTAAGAATTAGATTCATGACTTAGGGTTAATGACGAGATATGACAGATGCTACTTTTTTCCTTTCTTTAAATTAGATTTTGACTAGTTTCAGCTCTTGGTTCACCTTTAGGAAGTTTAGATTCAGTTTCTCATAGTTCAGATTGTACATCATTAAGAATCAAAGAATAGAAACCCCCAAAACAATATAAAAGTACAAAACAACAAAGTAAGAAGGGCTAAATAAGCACATATAGTGCACTACACTTCATCAGCTTATAAGCCTCAGTTGATAATTTATGCAAGTAATTTAGGACACTAAATTGACTAAACATTTTGGCACCATTTCCAGGGAAGTTTAAATTAGGTAACCTTATCTCTTACATTAAAAAAAAATGATATGCATAGAGAAAGAGACTCTAGGGGTAGATTTATAGTTAGAGGTAGGAGTTCCATTCCTACAACACCACCTACTCCACCAAGACTAAGAAGAGATACACCTCCATCTCAAGCTCATACTCCTAGCCATAGAACTCCCAAAGTTCTAAGGTTAGAAATTCAGTCAAGAGGATCTCCTACTTCATCTACTGAGGTAGTCCTAGAGGAGGAAAATATTGGATCTCCAATAGAAGGAGTAGCTTTTTTTACCTCCATAGGGGAGAATATTTTAGTTTAATAACTAAGAATACCTAGTGAGGAAGTAGAAGTAGAACCTCTCTCCCACATACCATTAATAGAGGAACCAAAGGAAGAGAAATTAACGTTGTAGGTTGAATCTTATACTGACTCTAAAGAAACTATAATGGGAAAAGAAGGAGAGGATGGAGAATTCACATTGTTTAGAGGAGGAAGAAGTAGAGGAAATACTGGAGAAGGCAGAGGAAATAATGGAGGAGGTAGAGGAAATAGGGAAATGATAATTCTTTTGGATTCCCTATAGTTGATGAAGAAACAATTGCCTCAATGAAAAATATCACACCTTATGTCCTCCCAAATTTCCATGGGTTAAAAAGTGAAGATCCTGAAACATTTTTATTTGAATTTGAAGTCTTGTGCAGAACCTATGATTATTTAGAAGACTCGCAAAAACTTAAGTTGTTTCCTTCAATGTTGAAAGGACTTTCTTTGAAGTTTTTCATGGGGTTGGTCACTCAGTCCAGTAGAACATGGAATGACATGAAGAAAGTGTTTTTGGATAGGTATTTGGATTATTGCATGCCTACCAATCACAAGGATGAAGTGTTCAAAATGATGCAAAGAGAGGATGAAAATTTAGACGATTTAATTGAGATATTCAACTATAACTTGAAAAGAGCAAATATGGATAACTTAGATCAAGATACCTTAAAAGCTCTTATATTAAAAGCCATTAGAGATGAGTGGATAGATATCCTTAACATGATGGGGAATGGAGATATCCCTCAACTCCCATTAAGTGACATAGGAGAATTATGTGTTCATCTCTCAAGAGGAAAATCCAAAACTGGGTAAGGTCCAAGAGATCCTTCTCTTGTTAGAGTGAATAAATCTGCATCTGGATCAATAATTAGGGTAGAAATTGGGAAAATGCTTGATGAATTCAAAACAGGTATTCTAGGGAGCCTTAGTGATCAAATAGACACCCTTAAGTTACAAAACAAGAAGAAAACCGAAGTTGATGCTTTAACTATTTTATGTCCCAAATGCAGAAAAAAACACGCTTTAAGAGAATGCCCTTTGGATTCAAAAATCATAGAGACTTGTTTAATTTTTTCAAAAACCCATGAGACCAAGGGTTTTCCTTCAATTCCAAGTCTTAAGGTTGTTTTTCAAGAAGAGACAATTCCAAATTCAGCAAAATCTCTTTGCTTTTTCTCTAAATGACCTTAGAAGGGACCACAAAATCAGGGATTTAACAATCAAATGTATCTTCGGCCCCCACCAAATTGGAATTCTTGGTAGTAACCTTCACCTCAATCTCAATCTCAATCTCAACCTTGGGCTCAATGAATACAAAATCCTTATGGAATATTTTCTCAATACTATCAATATCCTCCATCATATCAGAATTATCATCCCCCACAAATTCCACAACAAAATCAGTAGCCACAACATTAAAATCATAATCCTCAAATTTCACTACCATTCCCGCAACAAATTCCATAACAAAACCAAAAATCTCAACTTCAAAATCAAAATCCTCAACTCTTACTACCATTTCAATAGAGACCAAATCAACTACCTGCCCAACCATTACCAAAACCCAACAATAAAAATCCTCAAAATACTTACATGGTGGAAGGACAAAAATTTCCATCTTACATGATCACTCCTCTAGATCTTAGTGATGTTCAACAAATATCCGGTAGGATATTAGAAAAGGAAAAGCCTTTTGTAGTTATTCAGGAACAAGACCATTCTGAGGAAGATTCTCTACAACCCAATAAAAGTTTTGAAAGAACATCTCTCCAAAACCAAAATACTGAAAATGAAAAACAAAAAGAACTAATAAACTCACCTCCTATCATTGATCACCCAGTATCTACTTCTGCACCTCCTTTTCCTGAAAGATTACAAGTTGATAGAGGGGTAGAAAAGCATATTATGTTGCCTAATTATGATTTTTCAGATGAATTGAAAAATTTATGTATCAAAATCCATTTGTTACAAGCCATTAAGGAAATTTCCAATCCTAGCTAAAACAATAAAGGAGTTGAGCATAAAGAAACCTGGAAGAAAAGAAAAAGAAACAAAAACAATTCACCTGGTAGGAAAAATAATAGACATAATGATGGGAAAAATTGCCATACAAAAATATGTAGATCCAGGAAGCCAAATTGTGAAAACACATATCAATGGAGTTGAAATTCCAAATACATTGATTGATTTAGGAGTAGCAATAAACATCATGGGCAAACAAACCATGGAACAACTCAAGCTTCCTAATCTTCCTTACACACCTACATTACAACAATTAGTAGATAGATCTATAATCAAACCAGATGGTGTGTTAGAAGATATTTTAGTGTCCTTAGATTCTTGGGAATACCTTGTTGATTTTATGATCTTAACCCCCAAGAACAATCTAGGAAGACATCCACTTATATTAGGAAGACCTTGGTTGGCCACAATTGATGCTTTCATTAGCTGTAGATTTGGTGACACATATATTTCTGATGGGAAATCAACTGAGAAATTCACTCTGTATCCTCCAGCAAGAACAATCATAGAAATGGATGACAAAGAATGGATTGATGATGAAAATGACATTCAGCCTCTCTTTACTATTCCAGACATTAGTGAAGATAGTCAAATCTTGAATACAATGAAAAATTTTGAATCATCTCCAGAATATGAACATGATCAATTCCAAGAAAAATCCAATATTGAATATTTGTCATCTAGGCATATGTCTCTTTATTCTATGCAAGAATTTGGTAGCTCTACAATTGAAATCTTTCCAAGAAGAACATTGAACATAAACAATAACTTGGAGAAATTACAACGGGAAAAGCTAATCAAAACATTACAACAACATTTTGTTGCATATGCATGGGAATATATTGACATGAAAGGAATTAGTCCTAAGACTTGTATACATCACATTTGCATTGAGGAAAATTGTAAACCTATCAGACAACCTCAAAGAAGGATGAATCCAAATCTTAGGGAAATTGTGAAAGAAGAGCTGCAAAAATTGCTAAATGTAAACTTCATTTACCCATTTTCAGACAGCCAATGGGTTTCCCCTCTACTGATTGTGCCTAAAACGAATGGTAAATGGAGGGTATGCATTGATTATTGAAAATTGAATAAATCTACCTTTAAAGATCATTTTCATTTGTGATTTATAGATCAAGTGTTAGATACATTAGCAGGTAAGAAGTATTTCTCATTCTTGGATGGTTTTAGTGGTTATAATCAAATTCAGGTGGGGCCTAAAGATCAAGATAAAACCAAATTTACTTGTCCATGGGGAACCTATGCCTACAGAGTACTTCCTTTTGGATTATGTAATGCACCTGCAACATTCTAAAGAGTAGTACTAGGAATTTTTTCTGATCTAATACATGATTGTGTAGAGGTATATATGGATGACTTTATAGTCTATGGGAATACATTTGAAGAAGCTTTAGAAAATTTGGAAAAAGTTCTTAAAAGATGTAAGGAAGCAAACCTTTCACTAAGCCATGAAAAATGTTTTATGATGTTTACAGAAGGGATTGTTTTAGGACATCACATTTCAGGAGATGGAATTAAAGTTGATAAATCTAAAGTTGAAGTCGTCTCTAAATTATCAATTCCAAATTGTCAAAAAGCTGTTAGAATTTTTCTAGGATTTATAGGATACTATAGAAGATTTATTGAAAATTTCACTAAAATGGTATCCCCACTCTTCAAATTACTCACTAAGAGTTGTGAATTCAATTGGAATCCTGATTGCCAGTTAGCATTTGAGACTTTAAAAGCAATAATTTCTGAAGCACCCATCTTGAGAGGTCCAAATTGGAAACTAACTTTTTCACATTTCAACAAATGCTTCAGATAGAGCTCTACGAGCTATATTAGGACAAAAATATTTGATTCCCTATGCAATCTAATATACAAGTAAGAACTTGACTCCCACCGAGTTAAATTATATTGTAACTAAAAAGGAATTTTTAGTTGTTGTTCATGTTATCAATAAGTTTAGACATTATATAACAGGCTATGAAACCTTTGTTCATACAGACCACTATGCAATTAGATACTTAATGAATAAACCTATTAATAATGCCATAATTACGAGATGACTATTACACTTACAACAATTCAAAATTATTGTGCTAGATAGACCTGGAAAACAAAACAATGTTGTTGATTTCTTGTCCAGAATTAAAGATATCAAAGATGATACTCTAGTTGAAGATAAGTTTCCTGATGAATATCTTTTTGCGGTGACTAATCAGACCCCTTGGTTTGTAGATATTTCTAATTACCTAGTCACAGGGAAGTTGCCTTCACATTTGTTTCCTAGAGAGAAAAGAAAAATCATTCAATTAAGTGCAAGATAATCATGGATCACTAATGAATTGTATAAAACAGATTCAGATCTCATGATCAGAAGATGTGTTAGGGAAGATGAAATTCCTGAGATTCTTAAGGCATGTCATGATGAACCATGTGGTGGACACTTTTCTGACAAGATGACAACCCATAAAATCCTTTCTTTATGATATTATTGGCCATCCATCTTTAGAGATACCAAAGAATATGTCAAGAGTTGTGACAACTGTCAAAGGGTAGGAAAGACTTCTTCTTCAAATGAAATTCCACTACAAATTCAGGTACTCATTAAACCTTTTGAAAAATGGGCCTTGGATTTTTTTGGACCAATTAATCCCCCATCTAAGAAAAAGAAATATATATTGGTATGCACTAATTATGTCACTAAATGGGTAGAGGCTAAAGAATTAACTTTTGCTAATAAAAAATCTGTAGTTAATTTTCTTTTTGAGGACATCTTCACTCATTTTGGTGTTCAAAGAGAAATTGTGACAGATCAGAGATCTCAATTTACATCTAAAATGGTGAAGAGTCTTGTGGAAGATTACAAGATCAAACATAGGGTATATACCCCCTATCATCCACAAGCAAATGGCCAAGTTGAATCTATAAATAAGGTGATTGAAAGAATTCTCACTAAGGTTGTGCATCTACATAGAAAAGATTGGTCAGAAAGGCTTCCTGAAGCCTTATGGGCTTATAGAACTACATGGAGGAACACAACGGGACATACACCCTATGAACTTGTTTATGGGAAATAAGTCTTGTTCCCTATAGAGTTTCAAATCAAAACCTTCAAGATGGAAGTCCAATTGGGACTGGATTTATCAGAGGCATAGGAACATAGATTGTAGCAACTAAATGAGCTTGATGAAATTAGGAAAGATGCAATTCAGAGAACCAGTATACTCCAATAGAAAATGGCTAAATGGCATGATAGATATATCAAGGAGAAGAAGTTTCAAGCATGATATTGGGCACTTTTGTTCAATTCAAAATTCAAATATTTTCAAGGGAAGTTTCAGACTCATTGGCTTGAGCCATATGAGATTTAAGAAGTCTTTAATAACAGAGCAGGAAGGATAAGGAAAATAGATGAAATCAAAATAACTCTTCTTATGAATGGTCATCAGTTGAAGATATATTAGAAGCCAATTTCAAGAGAGGAGCTCACTAAGATTTTCTAGAAAAACTCTAAAATGAAGCTAGTGAAGAAGAATTCTTCTTCTCCACTAACTTAGCCTTTATTATATCTATATATCTATATATATATATATATATATATATATATATATATGTATGAGTTTGAAAACCAATCATTGATTGGCATACTTATACAGAAAATACAGGGTGAAAATCAGATATTTCTAACATCTTATATTTTCCATTTCCTTTCTGTAATAAGTAGTGACAAAAAGCTACATTCATTTGCAGTTCAGAGTCTGCAAATTCATAGTCTCCTTCCATCTCATTCTGTTTTCATTTTATTTTACAGTTCCATTTAGATTTTATTTTTACAGTTTTTCTCCATCTCACCCTATTTCCCATTTTATTTTTCATTTCATTCCATATCATTGTCATAACCCAATTTTATTTCATTTTTACACTCATATTCCATTGCCATACTTCACTTTTCCTTCTTTTCACATTCTGCAACTGATTCCATTCTGCAACTACAACTTACTTATCAGCTTTGGCACAATTGTACAACTCACAAATAAATCATGAATGTAGGAAATTGAAGAATCCAATTTTGGAGACCAAACATGCTAAAAGGTACCTAGGGATCAACACCAAAAGAGTTATCAAGCATAAAGGTTAAGTTTATAAAGGTAAAATGAAAAATTTATTTCAAACAGCAATTTAAAAACATAAGGCATGTATAATATGGATAATCATATGTCTCCTTAATGAGTCATCATTTGATTTCATTGTTCATCATACCACATCTCCACCACATCTTCCATACTCGATACTAAACGATCCATAATAACTTCATCATACCACATATATGTTGCACTCTCCATACTCTGTACCTAAATGGTCCCTAATAATTCCATTTGTTAATGGTCATGGCTACGATGTGACCAACTTGTCCACGTCTCTCCAAACCCTCAATGTCTACTTATTCCACGCAAACCCCTAGTTATTTTTCACCATACTCACAGTAAATCCATTTCATAGACCAGGAGAGTAATTTTGAAGGTTAAGAAATTTTGCGAAGCCATGGGACTCATTGTCAGGACAGAGCCAGTAGTAGCAAAATATATGTAAGGATACCCGCAACTGAAGGAAATGCTGCAGAAGGTTGGATGGCTCAACTTCATTGAAAAATTTGATGGTTTCCACAAAGAGATCATAAAAGCTTTTGCTAGATCATTTGATGGTACAGAAGTAGAAATTGGATACATTAAGTTTGCAATAATAGAATCCTTCATAACAGAGGCTACAAAACTTCCAACACATGGTTAAAGATGGTTCAAAAACAAAGAATTCCACAATGAATCATGGAATGTAATCCTCAGGAACCCAGGTATAGATGTCTCTATTTTTAGAAAGTGAATTCCTATTTCAACACTTAAAAGTAAATGGAGAAGCATGCTTTTGATATTACAGAAATGTATTACATGTGAGGGGAAATTCAGGTGCATGTATGTCTACCATATACATTTATTGATGAATTTTCTAGAAAATGGAGAAATCAATCTTCCTTTCTTCCTGCTAAATAGTTTAAGAAGGATGGCTTCAAATGTACAAAAGAAAATAGAATTCATAGACACAACCATGTACCATCATGGGTTGGTAAAGATACTGGTTGAGTTTCATTTGAAAAGAATAGGAGATACTTGGGAAAATTTCTTGATAAGAAACTATTTCCAAGGGGCACCAGAGTCACTTGAAAAAGGTAATGTCAGAAGGAGTAAGATAAAGAAGATCGTTATAACCATTCAAAGAAAACATGAGTCCTTAACGCAAAAAATGATGAAGAGCTAGTATTTGAAAATTTGACAGAGATCAGGAAACAAATCAAGCAGAAATGGAAGATGAAAAAGAAAGTCCATGAAACTACTGGAAACAAACTTGAATCTTCATTACAAAAAGATGATGAAAAATTAATCTCTGAAGAATTGACAGAGATTAGGAAATAAATCAAGATAAAATAAAAGATAAGAAAGGAGAAAAAGGGTACAAAGGAGGAGAACATAAGTCCTCTACATCTTAGAAGGAGCTCTAGACAACGACGTATGGTAAAGAAGATATCATCAAAGGGGACGGAGTTTATAAATTTAGAAGAAGAAACCCCAGTATCATCTCCTGATAATGTTCCATCTGCACACAGTCCTCAAAATTCTCTTGAACAATATTTCGAAGGCAACCCCAACAGAAGATCTCCACGCATAGACCCAGTGTAGCAATAAATATATGACTATATATAATCACTGGAAAAGAAACGTGCCTCAATGGATCCAAAATCCTCTGTCAATCTAGAACCCTCTGTCAATACACAAGAACCTCTAATTGACTCTATCAAACATGAAATCTATTAGTTAGAGATATTGAACAGACATATCGAGAAAGAAAATGAAACCTTGAGGGAACAAAGTAAATTAGACAAGGCTGTTCATGATAATACAATTCTGCATCTAGTGTTGTGGTATAAGAAGAATAGGAAGTTGAAGAGGAAGAATAGAAGCTTGAATAGTACAGTCATCAACCTTAAATACAGGCTTCTTATGAATAAACCCAAAATGGCAATCACTTCAAAGAAGATCAAAAGAAGGAAATTGGATGTACTAGCAGAAGTGTCTAAGTGATCTGATAATCACTCGATTGGTGCCATCAGTTAAAGATTTTTTAAAACAAACGGTATTACAAACTCATGTTATGGTGTGTGTTCTATGTCATTTAAGCAACGGATCAATCAGATTTCCAATACACAGAAACTAAGTGGAAAGACAATAGAGAAATATAGTAAGCAACACAAAGACACAAATAGTTTTTTAATAAGGATTTCACCCTATTCTCCAAGGCTACATCTCTGGTCTAGCTTCAGTGGTGGCCTTGTTTTATTGTGTCTTACAGTGGAGAAATTACAACATAGGGACTTAATGTGAGTTCTCTTGAAGCAGATTTTTCTTGGTAGGGTGGTTCTTGGATTCCCCAAGCCACTCGAAGTTCATAGACTGTTTTTCTTCTTACCAGCTCTGTGACCCTTGGTCTACAATGGAAAGAACCAAATGTGATGCTTAGTCTAGACAGATTCCTCTAGGGAAAGGCTTGAATCTTCAAGCTCTCTGGTGCTCAATGCTGCCTGTGGTCAGCTTGGACCTCTGTCTCCTCTACTTGGCTTTAATGTTCTTTGTGTTCAGTCGTCCTCTCAGGGTTCACTATTCATTATCTCTCTTGGTCACTTGGACTCCTCTCTATTCCTCCTCTCTAAATCTCTATTCGTCTGTCTCTATTCATGGCTTTAATCATTCAATCCCTATGCCTATTAGGTTCCTCTCCCACCTATGTTGATTCGCCTACTGCCTACGTGCTTGGAGTTACCTGTTTGGCATTAGCATGAACACTTCGGAAGTAGCCACGCGTCCCCATCGGAACAGCGCTAGCCTGCTCATCGATTCGTTTCTTCGGTGATGTTGTGGATATGTTCTTTCTCCATGGTGGTGGTCAAACAGATTCCAAATCCCCTTAAGTCACGGCTTAATTCCCTGTCGATTCTGCTTCTTTCTATCCGGCGAAATCTCAGCTATCCAATCTGGGCTCCTTAAGATCTGACATCATACACACATCGAGCGCGGTTGTCTTGCTCGACCAATAACACATGATCAACAACAGTTTTTCTCTCTCCTTCGCTGCCACGTGTCGCTCGATGTATGGGATCGCTTCGCTCCTATCCAAAACCTCTTACCGTTTAAGGGTGTTCTGATCAAAACCACCGGTGTCCAGGTCACGGGTCCCACCTTCGTACGTTGGAACTTTTCGTTTCTCCGCCCATGGTCCTCTGGTTCCCCCCACGCGACCGGGTGCTCAGGATTTCCCATTTTGGCCTTGTTCGCCCAGCGGTTGCTAATCGCGCATTGAAAATCAGCTCCTTTTCCCAATCCGGGGCTATTTTGGCATCCTGCGCAGTCTCCATGGGCCTCAGTCAATGAGCTTTGACCGAGGTCATCGTCGTTTCACGCCGGCTGCCATGGCCACTTTTTCAGGGTGATTGCAGTTGCTGTTTTGGAATTTTCAAGGATTTGTTCAACTCGATACAGTCAAGGTTCTTGACAGTCTTTTGTGGATCCGATTCGGATCATGGCCTCCCTACTGAAAAAGCTTTTGGACCACCAAAAGTTGGTTTTCTTCAAGCATCGACTAAGTGAGGAAACTACTGTCTCACTTGTCGAATCTCAATCCACTTCGCACTGCTCAGCTTCAAACCTTTAAGCCCAATCCTGAGGTATTCCACTTGTCCACTGCACATCATCCTTACCCTCCTGTCCAGCACTGTGTCTTCCTGTAACTCATTAAGATATTTAGGTAGTAGGTCATCAACAGAAGGTAATTAACTCTGCTCTTTAGGGTCCTCAATCATTGAAGGTTCAAACAGCCTCAAGCAATCTGTGTTCATGATTGAGTAGATGGGCATGTAAGCTGGCAGATCAAGGCGAAAAGCATTTTCACCAATCTTCTCAAGTATCCTGAAGGGTCCATACCTGATAGGTTTTAGCTTTTTACCTTCACCTTGCATCCTGTCCTTGTTGATATATAGCCAGACTTGGTTTCCAACTTGAATAATATGCTCCATCCGATGCTTATCATGCCTAGCCTTGTACTTGGCCTAGCTCTTTTCCAGCTATTCCTGTACTACCTGGTAGATCTCTTGGATCTATTCAATTAACCTAGTTGCCTTGTCCATGTCACTGTGTCTATCAACCATGGTATCTTTACCAAAGACAAAATCCAAAGGAGACTTTGGTGTGAAACCAAAACATGTCTCAAAAGGAGATCTCTGTGTAGAAGAGTGTTTGGCTCTATTGTAAGCATGCTGCACATAGAACAAGTGCTCATCCCAAAGCTTAGGATGTTTGCTGCAATATCCTCTCAGTAACTGGATCACTATCTTGTTAACTACTTCTGTCCAGCCATCTATTTGTGGATGAAAAGCTATGCTTTTCTTTAATTTGGTGTCCATTAGTTCCCATAGACTGGACCAAAACTTCCCCACAAATCGGGTGTCTCGATCAGATATAATAGAAGTGGGTAATCCAAAATCAACCCATACATGTTCAAATAATAATTTTGTAGTTTGTTCAACTGTAATCTGTTTACTACAGGGTATCAAAATACACATTTTGTTGAACCTATCCACAACAACATGCATATAATCATGACCTTTCCTAGATTTGGGTAGTCCTCCAACAAAATCCATGGACATGCTTTCCCAAGGGTGAGAAGGAACTGGCAAGGGAGTGTATAAGCCTAGTTTTCTATTGCTAGGCTTGCTTTTAGCACACATAGCACATCCCTTTACATATCTAGAAACTGTCTCATTCATTTTCGGCTAATGGCAGAACCTTTGCAGCTGTGCAACATTTTTACTTACCCCAAAGTGACCTGATATCAGAGAAGTGTGGGCTTCCCCAATTATCTTTACTCTCTCAGTTTGTGGATTGCAGAGTTTCCCACAATGATATAAGATTCGGTCCTTCACATGATAGTCCAATTCTTCTACTCTTTTTCCTTGACTCAAATTTGCATATACATCTTTAAAGTCCATATTCTGAGCATACTGTTCTATGTAGCTTTCATGTGGCATAGAATTATGCGTAAGTATGGTATATGCATTTATAATGGGTCTAGATAACATATCTACAACCTTGGTATGTATGTCATTTTTATATCTGATGACTAAATGAAACTGTTGTAGAAAACCCATCCATCTATAATGTCTTGATTGCTGCAATTTAGTTTGGGAGTGTAGGTATTGAAGTGGTTGATGTTCAGTATGTATTACTGTTTCTTTGCCCATTAAGTAATGTTTCCACCTTTTCACACTCTAAACTAATGCATACAATTCCTTATCATATGTAGGATAGTTGACTACTGCAGGATTAAAAGTCTCAGAATGATAACATATGGGTTTACCGTGTTGTGTCAACATTGCTCCCATGGCATAGTCACTGGCATCAGTTTGGATCTCAAATGGTCTTTGTAGGTCTAGTAGTGCTAGTACAGCTGTTGTACTAATCTTTTCTTTCAAGGTGTCGAAAGCTTTCTGCTATTTGCCTCCCCACTGAAACACCTTGTTCAATCCTGTCAAAGCATGTAAGGGAGCTGCAATTGAGGAAAAATTTGAAATGAACTCCCTCCAATACTATGCTGCTCCTCAGAAGCTTCTCACTTCTGTAGCAGACTTGGGCTTAGGCAAATTTATGATGACTGCTACTTTAGAGGGATCTATTTTCAATTCACCTCCCTCTACTATATGACCCAAATAATTTAGAGAGGTTTTGCCAAATTCACATTTGGAGAGTTTAACATAAAGTTTTTCTCTTTTCAAAACATCTAATGTCTGCTTAACATGATTTAAATGTTCTTCCCACGTTTTACTAAAAATTAGAATGTCATCCAGTAACACAATAACAAAATCATCAAGAAAAGGTTTGAGTACATCATTCATTAATCTCATGAAATTAGCAGGAGCATTAGTTAGGCCAAAAGGCATAACCATCCATTCATACAATCCCTGCTTTGTTTTGAAAGTAGTCTTCCATGCATCTTGCTCTACAACTCTGACCTGATGGTTTCCACTATGCAAATCCAGCTTGGTGAAATAAACAACTTCCTTCAATTGATCTAAAAGGTAATCTATGCGAGGAATGGGATAATGATTTTTTATTGTTATCTTATTTAGTGCTCGGTAGTCAATGCACATTCTCCACGAGTCATCTTTCTTTCTCACCAACATGATTGGTGACCCACATGGTTATGTGCTAGGCCTGATGAACCCTTTCTCGAGCAACTCTTGCACCTGCTTATTGATTTCATCATTCTCTAAAGAAAATAACCTGTACATCCCAATGTTAGGCAAAGGAACATCTTACTGCAAAATAATATCATGTACTATTCCCTTTTTGGGTGGCATACCTTTAGGTTCTTGAAATAAGACATCATACTCTAAAACAATCTTTTCTATATCAGCTTGCTGATCAGCATTACAGCCCTCAAATACATTGGTTTTCTCAGGCGTCTTTTCCTTTACAACCATCAGTGAAAATTGTTTGCATGAATTTATCATTCTTTTCATCTGTCTTGAGTTTATGAGAGTATAATTATTCTTGAACTTATGAGCTCTTACAAAGTATTTGATTCCATCTTTAACAAGCAGATACTTGTTCTCAGGTCTATAGAAAATAGCCTTTCTATCATACAAGTAAGTACTTCCTAAAACAATTCCACATATATCCAAAGGAATTACATCTAACTCAACCTCATCTACAAATGCTAACCCAAAAGAAAACTTGAGTTTGCACTGTCTAGTCACTTGTAGTTGTGCGTTATCATTCAACCATCCTAATGGCTATGGCTTCTTATGAGGTGTGGTTACTAATCCCAATTTCTTTATAATTGCTTCAGAAATCAGATTTACTTGTGAGCCACTATCAAACAAAGTATCAATCTTTTGATTTTTGGAAACAACTCGAATATGGAAAAGCTCATGTCTATTTCTCTCATGTTCTTCATCAATAACAGATTGAACAAAATTACTAGTAGATGCTTCAGAATTCTTACCTTTTATCCCTGTGGCTGCAATGATTGTTTCATCTCCCGAGTTTGACCCCAAATCTTTCTGAATAGCTGCAGCAGTCTTCTTCTTCTTTCTCTTAGACTTCTTAGGTCTCAGCTCTGGATGCAGAATCCAATCGTGCTCATCATCATGCCCCTCCTTTTTATAGTGAGTGCATGAATCTTTGCCTTTTTGTGCAGTGTTAGCCTTCCTTGCTTTCCACTTCTACCTTCGTTTCTCCTTGCTCTTTCTTAGAGTGGGTTGGGATGGTCCCCCAACTTCTAGATTTCCATTCTTTCCTTTGGCTTCTAGATGAGTAGCTTGTACAAATACCTCATCTATACTAGTGGGATTAAACATGAGGATGGTACGCCTCATGTAGCTATGTAGACCACCAATGTAATTCAAAAGAGTCTCTGGTGAGTCTAATGAGATGCCCAACATCAATGCTCTCTTTCTAAACTCTTGAGTGTACCCTTGTACACTTTGCCCTTTCAACTGCTGAAGAGTTTGCCAACTCATCATGGCTTGCTGCATGTAGGACAATGGATAGGAATGCTTTTTGATCGCAACAACAAATTCACTCCAGATAGAGATGGTCTTACCATGCATCTTCATATTAGCTTGGGTTTTGCCTTCCCACCAAACCAAGGCAGTGCCTCCTAGGCGTAGGCTTGCTAGTTGAATCTTACTCTTGTCTGAGTCTATATTTTGTACTTTGCAATACACATCAATTTGTCTAATCTAATTGTCCAACTTTTCAGCATTTAGCTCTCCATCATATATCGGCAAATCAAATTTAACATCTAACTTAATCAAAGATGATTTCTTACTATGCACATGGCTATTGGGGGTGTAGAGAAGCTTTCTTCTTTTCCCTTCCCTTTTGAGTGGTCATGGGAATGAGACTCATCTTCTTCTTTATCTTGTTTAGAACCTGATGAATTTTCATCCCTATGCTTTCTAAAGTCTCTATACATTTACTCTACCATAGACTTTATAGCTAGGAAAATTTCTATGAATTGAGGGTCTGGCCCTATAAAACCTTCTTCTTACATTGTCTTCTGGGAATAGACTCTCCCAATTTCAGGATTAGTTTCCACCAACTCTCCTTCTCCTAATTTGAGCTTTGATCTAGTGAGAATTCACAGCTAAACCAACACAAGCTTATCTAACGCTACAGCCTAGTGCTCTGATACCACTTGATCTGATAATCACTCTATGAGTGCCATTAGTTAAAGCTTTTAAAAAAAAAAGGTATTACAGACTCATGTGATGGTGTGTGTTCTGTGTCATTTAAGCAACGGATCGATCATATTGCCAATACATATAAAATAAGTGGAAAGACAGCAGAGAAATATAGTAAGCAACACAAAGACACAAACAATTTTTTAATAAGGAGCTCACCCTATTCTCTAGGGCTACGTCTCCGATCCAGCTTCAATGGTGGCCTTGTTTTATTGTGTCTTACAGCAGAGAAATTACAATACAAGGACTCAATGTGATTCTCCTGAAGTAGATTTTTCTTGGTAGGGTGGTTCTTGGATTCCCCAAGCCAATCAGAGTTCACAAACTTTTTTTCTTCCTACCATCTTGTTGAGGCCTCGAAAATCGCTGCAACAACATTGGGGAAACCACCCGGTCCGGACCTTGATACAGCTCCTTTTCCGTTTGGAATAGTGGCTCCGACTGGGGATAATGGGACCAGTTTCCCAAAATTATAGGTAGACGGGATGGATGAATGACTTATAGAATATGCTGGCGATAAGCGAATAACTAAAACTATCAGCAAAATATAATAACTATGATCTATCTTGGGGACTTATTGTTTTCTAAAGCGTAGCGTTTGATGATCTGTGCTTTAAGACAGGCATATAGATGACTCCATCTCTAAAACATAGATATTAAATCATTCAAGACTGTTGTGCATAAATATTTACGCAAAGCGATAACAGCGAAATTACCACACTTTATCATTTATATCATTGTTACATGCATGATTAAAGGAAACGGCATATCGCAAAACATCCAATAGTTGAATGAGATAGAGATTTGCTGTTACAGCACATACATGTATTCAAAAATAGCAAGAATAATTACACAACAATTCATATAAAAGGAATGAATACAGATGCAGATAAAAGTACCATATAAGCTATTTAGCACTCCCATATATCAATCGCTATGTCGCAGTTCTTCCTTCGACTCAGAAAACATCCCCAACAAAAGACAGTAGTGCGCAATTGCATAAAGAAACTTCCTTGTCAAATTAAGAACGATTGGTCGAGTTTCATAAAAGAATATAGGCTGAAGCACAGTAGTGCAAACTTCAGTCTTTAAGTCTATTACAAAATTTTACGACCCTCTCCAAAACAATGAAAGGGTCTATAAATACTAAGCTAATCTAAATATCTAATAAACAGAAATCCTACATAATTGGCATCAATAAATATTGATCCTATTTCCTGGAGCGATCTGGCAATCGGCGGCAATGATTCATCAGGTAGGCTCTTTGCCTTTAAACCTGATCTGACTTATCGCTAGCATTGGCTCTACTTCAGGCGGTTTGTTGAGGCGCGAACTGAGCTGAGCAGCGTATGTGGCATCTTGAATATCGGGAATTATACACCCGAGTGCATCAGTTAAACACTTGAGGGCAGACCTTTGTGTGTGTGGCTTGATCAGAAAGAGCCAATATGCATCGAAAGTTAAAGTGTTAACCCCAGCGATTAATCTCCCCTTCTCCTCTAAGTCAAGATAACTAGTTTGCTCAATCATATTTGTTGTTGTTATGCTTCCAGGTGTACACTAGGAGATCATGTTTGCCAAGTAGAGGGTGTTGTTGATCAGATCAATCATATTGCTGGAAGTTAATTTACATCTTGAAGCCGCCCTTTCTGCTTTCATCACTTGAGTGTGCCATTCTGTAAAGAGTATGTCCTTGTATGTTTCTTGGATTCTAGGCAAATTCGCTGCTTTTCCCACATCAGAATCTTGCCAATCAAGATATCCTATTACGGTTTCTTCAGCTTGGTCTAACTCATTCCTGGCCTTCTCTACCTGCTGACATACTGATGTAGTTAGCTCGCACAATGGTTCTGCCTCAGTGAGTTGATTACACAGGAGTCTAATCTGTGATATTAACGCACTATTTATTTGCAATGCCTCTGCTCTGAAATCCTCCACTTTTTGGGTGCCCTTTATGACTTCGAGCCGTGATGATAATTGAGCTATTTGCTCATCTTTTGTTTTCATCATCAGCTCATTTGCTGTTCTCAACTGTGCCAATGTCTCCGATAACTCTTTTTGTTTCTGGATCACGCTTTGGTCGATCCTATGCCTTTCTTCCTGTAGTTGCTAGGTTAATTGATCATTCATTTGCTGTTGTACCAGCAACTGCTCCTCTGCTTGTGCTTCCTTCTACTTTGTCTCGGTCAATTCTACCTGTAGTGCAAAAATTTCTTGGTCCTTAGTCTTCAGTAGAAGAGTTACCTCCGATGCCTTGTCGATAGTCGCTGCAGAATAGGCACCTGCATACTGTGACAGCTTTGTTAGGTCATCGGAGGGGTCCAATTCCTCCTTCCATACTACATTACCCGTGACTGTTTGCTCTAGAAAGATAGAAGGTTGACCAGTCCTTCGTCTTTTCCTTGATCGCTTCACAACTGCTCTATGCCTTGGGCTGTAGAAAACATCCAAGGGAGGAATATCTTCCACTTGGAGAACGATTTGGTCGGAAGGGTCTTTAGGAATTATCTCAGCATCCTTAGAAATGGGTGGGCCGCTGGTTCCGCTTAGAACCTGAGGAGAAGTGATGTCCTGTGTGTCATTTGTTTTGGAGGTGTCCGTATCTTTGGAACATTCTATTCCACTGATAATAGAGTCGAATTGCTTCCACTGTTGGAGCAATTCGGGATCAATGGTGGTTTGTTTCTGCTTTTCGGCTTGGGACTCGCTCCGCTCTTTTTCCTGCTCTTTCCTCTGCTTATCCTCTTGCTCTTCTCTCTGTTTTTCTTCTTGTTCCCTTTTCTGCCTATCTGCCAGTTCTTTTTTCTGTTTCTCCTCTTGTTCCCTCTTCTGCTGTTCCTCTACCTCTTTCTTCTTTTTCTCTTCTTGTTCCATTTGTGCTCTCTGTTGTTTTTCTGCTTGTTCTTTTCTCTGCCTTTCTGCCTGTTGTCTTTTTTGCCTCTCCTCCTGTTGCTTCTTCTGATCTTTTGTTGTAACAGGAGGCTGGCTTGACTGTTGCCGACCAGGCTCGCTTGAAGACGTCGCTGGGGTTGTTGCCAGTAAATCTAGAGGCAGAGTTTGCAACCTCTGCTCTCTAAGTTTATTGAACTCAGTTAACCCTTCATCATTATATTTCAATCGAGCAAGTTCTTTAGCTTGACCTATTGTTTCGATTGAAACGAATAGGTCGTCAAACCAATCTTCTTGATGGTCAAATTTTGTTAATTTGGCCTGTTCCAATGCAGCATAGGCATTTTTCTTTGGATCATATAGCCTATTTGGGATAGTGGCCAGGGTTAAGGACTGAATCTTTGTGGCTTCCTTTTCTGCATGTTTGAGATCATGCAGAGTATAGACACCAATTCTCAAGGGAAAAGAGGGCCAACCCCTCTTCTTTTCTTTCTTAAGAGTCTGTGTAGTACTCTCTGCCATAATTTGATAGGAGATTTCTCTTGCTAGCAATTTATCTGGAATATACAAAGGGAGAAAATGCGGATTGGCTTGGCTGCCGAAAACCCTAATGTAGGTAAATCTCTCTTCTCCATACCAACTTGCTACCGCCGGTAAATCAAAGGAAGCTAAATAGGAGATTCTGGGAATGGGCTTATCAAAAATAGAATAATGAATGGGAACCATAAAGCCATTGCAAATTTGGTATAAATGGTGCTTGTAATAAGATTTCCACCTCCAACCGAGGACGGGAAACTCAGAATTGAAACATAATGTATCTAAAATATATGCACTGTAATAAAACAGGGGAATTTTCCTTTCAGTGACAACAGAATTAGCTCTAAAATCACGAACAACTACGGCTAGCTTATCAGAGAGAATAGTGGCCCAATCCATAATTATGTTGTTTACTGCTGCTTCCATTAGAGGAACCATCTCTATGGTAAAATTAGCAGAGTCATGTAATCCCCATAGCCTACACATCATTATCCCTGCATGGCAATAGGGAGAAGCCAAAGAATCGACTGAGTACTTACTGGAGGACTCGTGCTTGTGTTTGGCTGGATTCTGCTTCCAATCCCGGATGGGTTCGGATTCCACTTCATTATCACTTGCAAATTTCTCTAGGAACGTCTTGTTATACACTTTCTCTGGCTCAGGTAAATGATACATTTGCCTAGGTGCTCTGGCTTGAACGATCCGAAAATCCTCCCATCTCTGGTATTAAAAGTTTTGTCGGGATTGGAATTTCCTCAATTGCCCATCGCACGACGTCTGTGTAGGGGAGAATCTGTTCTCTGGCCGCTATCCTGTGGAGGAAAGAGTCGGCTAAATCTTTGACAGTGCAATCAGACTTGCGAGTAGGATCCGCAGTAGCTTCTGTCACTGTCTTTTCTGGTTGTTCGGCTTCAATCAAATTATACGTGCCTTGCCATGTAGTTCTGGTAAGACCCGTGCATGTAGTATCTGATATTAAGCCCTTCTTTTTATCTGTGGCAGCTTGTCCTGCAACTGATGTAGTAGCGGAACCCGCAGTCTTCTTAGATTTCTTTCCCATCATGCTCAGGCTTCTCTTGAAAGGTGAATTATGCACAAAGGCAAGAAAAACCGTAACATAGAAATATAATAATGAGGACCTATGGTGGGAGAGATATATCAATCGAAGCGTGCCGAGAGATTAACTCTCAAAAATGGTTGCGGATCCAATCAATGAGAAGATATTACAGATATATTAAATGACCGTTTAAGGCCTGCTACTCCTTAAATGCTTATTACACCATTATCCGGTTAAATGACTCCCTTAAGCGTGCAATGGATATTTTGACGGTTGAACGCAGGTGATCATTAATCGAAGGGGAAAAACTTTAAATACGAATACATCACCTTATCCCTCCATTTAACGGCTTTTTCGAAATCCGCGCTCTATCGATCGGATATCAATAATACTTTAGATCTTCAAGCTATGCCTTTTGAAATTCTGATCGCCGATAGCGATATCGCATCACTTTAGGAGAATAAGTGTTATATAATCATAAGCATAGGATCCTCCCGAACGCCGATTGCGACGTCGCATCGGATTAGTGCGAAGAAATATAACAAGGTGCATTTAGAGTGAATTGCCGATTCCCCGATTGCCGATATCGCATCGCATCGGGGGTAAGACCTAGGCGCCTTATTAATGTGCATGGGATGTTGCCGACTGCCGATTGCGCAATTGCATCGGATCGGAGTAAATGACTTAAGATGCTTTAACCGCATACGGAGTATCGCCGATAGTCGATCGCCGATGTCGCGTCGCGTCGGAGCTTATGTTATGTGCGTTTTTAAGATGTGTATGAAGTGTTGCCGATCGCCGATTGCGATATCGCATCGGGGGTAATCAATGTGCCACTTATTTATATTTCTTATGTCATTGCGATATGCGATCTTGCGATCGCTTTATCGCAATGACAAAGATTTGCCTTATTTCTTTAAAGGGTTTTTTTTCAAAAAGGGTTTTATGAAATGAATTCATTTGATTATCGGACCTCTTTTGAACAATAAAAGTATTGATACCAATTAAACTTTGAAGGGACCCATTTCATACGTTAATATCTATAAATAAAGATGATATGAAATGGGGGGTTGTTGTAGAGCACAACAATTGGCGATTCGCTGGAAGAACCAGTTATCTCTTTCAAAAATAGAAACATTTAAGCTTTTTCAAAAATAGTGTTTCAATCAATGGGGAAAATTCTAATATAACTAGATTTCTATGTATTCTGAGAAAAATGAAACTATTTTGTTGACTTCCTCTTTTTGAAGAAAATAAAAACATTCTAAGCTTTAAAATAGGCCTTTATTGGTTTATAATGATAAAATAGAATACCTTTCCAAATTAGCCTTTATAGTAAACTCATCTGTCATAGGTAGAGCCTCTACTGCCAGCAAACATCTATAGTTTCGACAGGGATACCTTTCAACCATGTGATTGTCCATTGTCCCATCCAATTAAGAGTGTGATTAACAAAATGAATTCAAAATATTTTTTCATATTTTGTACTTCATTTCTTTTTTCTTCTTTGTTATTGATAAGATAAAAAGCCATTGTCCTGGTTTGGTGGCCAGCTGTTGACAATGCCACTCACTGATAGTAGTTTAACTGAACAAGCTGGCTCGTGATGAGACCCCTTGTCTTGTAATTTCAAGCCATTACCCTATTTTGGTTTGCAGTATTGGTAATGTCAGATAAGCTATTTCTCTATGAACATGGTAAGCAGGCTTGTAATAAGACCTCTTATCTTTAATATCTTATATTTTAGAATTACACTGAATAATCATAAACTTTAATGAATGGGGTGAACAAATTTCTCCTTAAGAGTAAATGGATGACAGGGTAAGAGTTGAAGATGCTGAGATTGGATTGATTTCTATCTTATTATGGATAACCTTTAGAGACCAATTTAAAAACAGAAAATGATTTACAATATTTCTATGCTTTGAGAGGAGTTGACAAAGCTTGAATTGTGATTTCAGAATACAAAGATATCTAATTTCCTAGAAATTATCCTTTTTGGTTAAAAGTTCTATCATTTTAAAAGAAAATGTTCATACTAGTTCTGTGGGACAACTTTTCAAACACAGCAAAAGGTTAATGGGAGACATCTCACAACCTTATTTCCTAAAAATCCTACAAACTATAAAATCCTACTGAAATGAAAGGAGGAGGGGTTACCTCCTCAGTTAAAGAATTTCTTCAAGACAAGGCCATTAACAGGGAGAGAGTCTCTCAAACCTGATAAATCTTGCAATATAAAGGTTGAATGGCCTATCTTCTCACAGATCTGAAATGGTCCAAGCCACAACTTCTGGAACTTGGAGTGTTTACCCTTGTCCTCATGGGCTTTGTCCCATTTCAGAACTAAATCACCGACTTGGAATTGTTTTGAACCGGATGAGACTGAATCAAAAGCTGCTTTGATGACTTGCTGATGTTTGGCATGGATAACCCTCGCTTTTTCTCTTTCCTCCTCTAATTTTAGAATCTGGTCATGTCTAAACTGAATAGAAGAGGAAGGAGTTTCCTCAATAAACTGCACTAGGGCTAAAGAAGGAAGAACAAGATTTGTGGGTAGGATTGCTTCTTTTCCATATACAAGATTAAATGGAGAAGTTCCAATAGAAGCTTTCTGTGTTATCCTATCAGCCCATAATGCAAACACTAAGGATTTGTGCCAATTTCTCTGATTTTGTTCGATAGTTCGCTTAATGATTTTAAGCAGATTCTTATTATTAGATTCCGCTAAACCATTTCCTTGGGGATAGTAATTGGCAGAATATTTTAACTTAAATCCTCTTTTAATAGCGAAATAAAACATAGCATTGCCTGAAAAGTAAGATGCATTATCAAAAACAAGAGCATTTGGGACACCAAACCTGGTAATAATGAATTGGTCTATGAATTCAATGATTGCTTCAGAATTTTCTGTCTTTAAAGGGATTGCCTCAACCCACTTAGTAAAATAATCCGTAGCAGTAAGGATATACTTATGTTGTTTGGAAGATGGTGGAGTAATCTCCCCAATGATGTCCAATCCCCATTGCTCAAATGGTTGTTCAATGTTGACTGGTTGCAGAGGGAAAGCTGGTTTACGTTGTCTTCCACTAGCAGTTTGACAATTGAGACATTTCCTTACATGCTCATGGGCATCTTTAAAGAGAGTAGGCCAATAGTAACTAGCATGAATAATTTTGTGAGCTGTTGTGTCAGCTCCGAAATTTCCTCCTGCTGGTCCATCATGTAACTCCTGCAAAACCTTTTGGGCTTCAGGTTTCTGAAGGCATCTTAACAAGATAGAATCATAATTCTGCCTAAAAAGCATGTCATCAATGATTGTAAAATTCTTTGCTTTTAACCTAATGGCCCTTTTGTTTTTGTAAGACAAATTCGGAGGTGCATAACCATTCTTTAAATAAAAGATTAAATCTGCATATTGAGATCCAGAATCAGTAACACTTATCTGATTAATTTCTTGAGTTTGATCTGTATCGCTTGATTCTGGAATGTTGGATGCTCCTGCCAATATCCTGCAAAAACCTTGGCCCCTAACAATCTTTGCTGGCCTAATTTCTAAGTCATACTCTTGAAGCGCTGTGACCCAATTTGCCCTTTTTTCACCCAGCTCTTTTTGGATTAATAGTTGCCTAACAGCCGGGAAAGGAACTATTACTTTTGTATGGGTTTTCAAAAGGAAGGGTCTATAATGTTTGACCGCTTTAAATACAGCGAAGGCTTGTTTTTCTACATCGGAGTAATTTAATTCGGCACCCTAAAGATTTGAGCTCAAGAATGATATGGGTGCTTCCAAATTGTGATCATTTGGCTGGGTGAGAACTGCAGCATAAGACACGTCGGATGCAATGGTATACAATGTAAAATGATTAGAAAAATTTGGAGTATTCAAGGCTGGGGCATTGATTATTGATTGCTTGATTACATCAAAAGCTTGCTTTTCTGCTGATCCCCACTTGAAGACTGAATTCTTCTTGATCGTTGTCTGAAGTGGTAATATAATTTGAGAAAAATATGGAACAAATCGTTTAACAAAATTGATCTGGCCTAAAAATGAATGCATCGAATTTTTATTGTGTGGGAAAGGGATTTCAGAAATTTCCTTGATCCGATCAGGATCGATATAAATGCCATCTTTGGATACAATAAAGCCTAAGAGTTTTCCTTGATCAAGAGCAAAGAAAGACTTTTTTGGGTTCAGAGAAATACCATATCTTTTGCATCGCTGAAAGATTTGATTTAGATCATGCAAATGATTATACCTCTTCTTAGAAAATACAGTAATATCGTCTAGATAAACGACTACTGTTCGATTAATCAACCCTCTAAAGGCTATATCCATAGCTCTTTGGAATGTTGCTCCTGCATTTATAAGTCAGAAAGGCATTTTCTGATACGCATATGTTCCCCATTTTGTTCTGAATGTGGTTTTAAGTTGGTCATCAGGATGAACCAGAACTTGGTTATATCCTGAGAATCCATCAAGAAAGGACATCAATTCAGAGCCTGCTACTGATTGGAGTATTTGCTCCATAGTAGGTAATGGGAAGTTATCTTTCAAGCTCGCTTTGTTCAGATTACTGAAATCAATACAAATTCGAATGTCGCCATTTTTCTTTCTGACTGGCACCATATTAGAGACCCAGTTTGAGTGTCGGACAGGAAAAATAATCTTGGCTTTCAAGAGCTTGTTAAGTTCCGACTTTATCTGGCTCTCTAAATTTGGATGTATTTTTCTTAACTTCTGCTGAATCGGTTTCTGATCGGGAAGCATAGGAATGGTTAACTGGATAATAGATGTATCATATGTCTTCAAATCATCATACTTCCAAGCAAAGACCTGTTTGTTTTTTCTTAACAGTTTTATGAATGCCTCCTTCTCTTCCAAGGAAAGTCCTAATCCTAAATTGATGTTTTGAGGAGCATGGTCAGTACCTAGATTTATCAATTCAAACCTAAGGGTAGAACTTTGAAGCTTTGCATTAATTACAGGTTTAAACCTGTCTTTAATATCATAAAGATCTTCGAGCTTTACCACTGGTTTAGGAATTGAATTTTCCTGAGGTGTTTCTTTCATCTGTAGATCATGGTCATTTTCCTCAATAATTTGATTGTCATAGGACTTTTCGGAAGTTAGAAATTGCAAGATATCTTCATCATGGTTAAATACTCTCCAATTAGTGACATTGTCGGGAATTGAAGGCCTAAAAAGCAATTCTACGGAAAATCTATCAAGGCTGTAGTCTTCAGAAGGTAGAAGCTTGGAAGCTACATTGGCTAGTAGGTCGGCTGCCGAGTTTTGCAACCTAGGAATGGAGGAAATGTTAAATGCTGAAAAGTGTGAGGTAAGATCCTATACTAGCGATTGATAATGCTTGAGGTGATTTGAAAGACAGTGAATTGCATTCCTCACCTGTTTAACAATAATTTCCGAATCGCCCAATACTTTTAGATATTTCACTTTAAGGCTGATTGCTTTATATAATCCCTGGACTAAAGCTTCATATTCGGCTGTGTTGTTAGTGCATTCAAATTCTAACCTACAAGACAACATTGTCTTTTCTCCTTGTGGACTAACCAAAATGCAACCTGCTCTTGAGCCCTCGCTGGACTTAGAGCCATCAAAATATAAAGACCAAAATAAAGAAGTATTAACCAAAGTATTTACATTTTCCTCAGCATCATTAAAACATCTAGACTTATCAGTTTGTGAAAAATTTTCAATCTGAGATGTAAAATGATTGACTGAAAAAGGAGATGGTTGGGCAACAAAGTTGCCAAAGAATCACTCTGACGAATAATTCCCCAAAATGTTGTTGTTGAACGCTACAGGTTGGTTTTCTTGCTCAAATTCAGTAACTGTGTGGGTCATGTGCTTCTCTCGATCGATCCTTATTTGATTTGGCTTCCCCTTGTAGGGAAGCCACATATGTGACCAATCTGTGGAAATATACCCATGCAATTTTTCGGACCAATCCCTACTCAAAATTAAACCGTAGAATTCAGGTATGTCAGCTATTAAGATGTCAATCCTTTGTACAATTCTAGGATCGGCAGACAACCTGATAGTTACGGAATTAATTTCTCCCACAACCTGCACTTTGGTCCTGTCCAATTGTATAATATGAATAGCGGATTTCTGGGGTTCAATGTTCAGTTTAGAGCAAACTGAAGCTGACATTATGTTAGATGATGCCCATGAGTCAATTAAACAGTTGTGCAGGTTTCTGTTATAAATCTCATAGGTCAGCAGGAAGGGTGGAGTATGAGAATTCGATCTATCTCCAATTAGAACTGAATAGGTAGCTTCAACCATACCTGGAGGAGGTTGGCCTGAGTCATTAGCAGCTTTTGCACTGGGAAGGGGTGTAGAGGGAACATCATTCAATTCTTTAAGAAGTAATTTTTGCTGATGCTTTAATTTACTAAGTTCAAACATAGTTATGTTTGCTTTAGTTTTCTTCATGTCATCAACAATGTTATATTCCATTGAATCGGATACCACTAATGTTTTGGATGTTGAAGGAGAATTAGAAGTTGAAGGCTGGTTTTGGGGAACTGCTACAGGTGACTTCTTTGGGGGAACTTTTTCCTTTGTGGTGGTGGCACCTGCACTCCTTTTCTTTGAAATTGCCTGGGCAGGTTCAGAAGTACTTTTACTTCTTGTAGTAACCGGGAAGGCTTCTTCTTCGTTATCGGTATCAGAGTTGGGGAGTATAAAATCCCACATTCCGTGGCATTCAGCTACTTCTTCTTCATCATCAGTTTGTGAGGTTGTTTCCTCTTCCTCTTCTTCTTGCTTTGAATTTGCATTAGATATAACATTAGGTGGCTTTGTTTCAGTTTTCTTATAAGTCCTAAATGGTCTTTTGTTTGAGGTTTCGGCCACCTGTTTCTTTATTTCAACCATTTCGTTAGACAAAGTTTTCAGGACTTTTTGTAAACCCTCCATGTCGTATGGGTCCTTTCGGGTTTTCTTCTTGGAATCCTCTTTAAATGAGACTTTTTTGGCTTTTTTTTCTTCCAAAGCAGCTTTCTTCTCTAGAGCATTGATGCGCTTTTCCACAGCAAGTGCTTCTCTCATGTTTTCAGCTAAGGTAGGTTTACTAGCCCTGTCCACAAAAATGGCTATATTGGCAGGTAGGGCGGTAATATACCATTCACTTCGAATTTGTTCACTCGGTTTGGAAGCTGTAGGTATTTTATTCAGGAGTTTATTAAATCTAGCGTTAAATTCCTTTATTGGTTCCCTATGCTCTATTCTCAGATTGGAGAGGTCGTTTATTAAAGTGGCTAAGGACCTATCATCTCCATATTTGGTAAGAAAATGCTCTTGGCAAGTGTTCCAACTGGTAATTGAACCAGAGGGTAAAGAAAAATACCAGGATCCTGCTGATCCTTGCAAGGTGTAAGGGAAGAGTCTTACAACAACATCTTGCTCTATCACTCCTTTCAAGTTAACTGCTAACATAAAATTATTAATGTGTTCTTCAGCCTGGGTCCCATCATCTGGGTTAAATTTTGGTAGCCATTTTTCAGGAGCATCTAGTAGAGGATGCAATGGTGCAGGCATGTTGACTGCACCTAGCCTAGTCCATGGGTCTGCCATTATAATAGCAACAGTGGTTGATACTACTGTTGGAATTCCAGATGTATGGGAAGGAATTAATGATGAGGAGTGAACAGGTTGGGAAGTTGAGGATTCTAATCCCTGGTGAATGACAATATGTAATGGGGAAGTGGGTGGTTGACTTTGCAGAGGTGAAGATGCAATGGAGGACGTGGATGAAAGCTCTTCACTATCAGATCCTTCAGTAATTTTCTTCGCCTTTTTCCTTTTGGGTAAAGGGAACTCAGTGGGTTCAATACCGAGTTTTTTGCTCTGAAGTCTGGTGAGAGGATGAGTTAAATTGAACTGCGAAGTCGCACTGCTTTGTGATACCTCAGATTTCTGTGGTGAAATCGAGAAGCTCTGAAGTTTATGGATTAGAGACTGGACTTCAGGTGATTCAAGACTTAATTGTTCTGGAGTATGATGGGTTTGAGCAGTGGTAGTTGATTCCCCTTCTCCTTGTTTGGATACCGGCGAACCAGTATGCAAATGGTAAGATCGAGGGGATTCAGAGGGAGAATTACTCTTAGAATGGCTTATAGGTTTTGACTTATGTGCCATTCACAGTTGAGGCCCTCCTTCTAGCGCCAATTATGTTGAGGCCTCGAAAATCGCTGCAACAACATTGGGGAAACCACCCGGTCCGGACCTTGATACAGCTCCTTTTCCGTTTGGAATAGTGGCTCAGACTGGGGATAATGGGACTAGTTTCCCAAAAATTATAGGTAGACGGGATGGATGAATGACTTATAGAATATGCTGGCGATAAGCGAATAACTAAAACTATCAGCAAAATATAATAACTATGATCTATCCCGGGGACTTATTGTTTTCTAAAGCGTAGCGTTTGATGATCTGTGCTTTAAGACAGGCATATAGATGACTCCATCTCTAAAACATAGATATTAAATCATTCAAGACTGTTGTGCATAAATAGTTACGCAAAGCGATAACAGCGAAATTACCACACTTTATCATTTATATCATTGTTACATGCATGATTAAAGGAAAAGGCATATCGCAAAACATCCAATAGTGGAATGAGATAGAGATTTGCTGTTACAGCACATACATGTATTCAACAATAGCAAGAATAATTACACAACAATTCATATAAAAGGAATGAATACAGATGCAGATAAAAGTACCATATAAGCTGTTTAGCACTCCCATATATCAATCGCTATGTCGCAGTTCTTCCTTCGACTCAGAAAACATCCCCAACAAAAGACAGTAGTGCGCAATTGCATAAAGAAACTTCCTTGTCAAATTAGGAACGACTGGTCGAGTTTCATAAAAGAATATAGGCTGAAGCACAGTAGTGCAAACTTCAGTCTTTAAGTCTATTACAAAATTTTACGACCCTTTCCAAAATAATGAAAGGGTCTATAAATACTAAGCTAATCTAAATATCTAATAAACAGAAATCCTACATAATTGGCATCAATAAATATTGATCCTATTTCCTGGAGTGATCTGGCAATCGACGGCAATGATTCATCAGGTAGGCTCTTTGCCTTTAAACCTGAGCTAACTTATCGCTAGCATTGGCTCTAGTTCAGGTGGTTTGTTGAGGCGCGAACTGAGCTGAGCAGCGTATGTGGCATCTTCAATATCGGGAATTATACACCCGAGTGCATCAGTTAAGCACTTGAGGGCAGACCTTTGTGTGTGTGGCTTGATCAGAAAGAGCCAATATGCATCGAAAGTTAAAGTGTTAACCCCAGCGATTAATCTCCCCTTCTCCTCTAAGTCAGGATAACTTGTTTGCTCAATCATATTTGTTGTTGTTATGCTTCCAGGTGTACACTGGGAGATCATGTTTGCCAAGTAGAGGGTGTTGTTGATCAGATCAATCATATTGCTGGAAGTTAATTTACATCTTGAAGCCGCCCTTTCTACTTTCATCACTTGAGTGTGCCATTCTGTAAAGAGTATGTCCTTGTATGTTTCTTGGATTCTAGGCAAATTCGCTGCTTTTCCCACATCAGAATCTTGCCAATCAAGATATCCGATTATGGTTTCTTCAGCTTGGTCTAACTCATTCTTGGACTTCTCTACCTGCTGACATACTGATGTAGTTAGCTCGCACAATGGTTCTGCCTCAGTGAGTTGATTACACAGGAGTCTAATCTGTGATATTAACGCACTGTTTATTTGCGATGCCTCTACTCTGAAATCCTCCACTTTTTGGGTGCCCTTTATGACTTCGAGCCGTGATGATAATTGAGCTATTTGCTCGTCTTTTGTTTTCACCATCAGCTCATTTGCTGTTTTCAACTGTGCCAATGTCTCCGATAACTCTTTTTGTTTCTGGATCGCGCTTTGGTCGGTCCTCTGCCTTTCTTCCTGCAGTTGCTGGGTTAATTGATCATTCATTTGCTGTTGTACCAGCAACTGCTCCTCTGCTTGCGCTACCTTCTGCTTTGTCTCGGTCAATTCTACCTGTAGTGCAAAAATTTCTTGGTCCTTAGTCTTCAGTAGAAGAGTTACCTCCGATGCCTTGTTGATAGTCACTGCAGAATAGGCACCTGCATACTGTGACAGCTTTGTTAGGTCATCGGAGGGGTCCAATTCCTCCTTCCATACTACATTACCCGTGACTGTTTGCTCTGGAAAGATAGAAGGTTGATCAGTCCTTCGTCTTTTCCTTGATCGCTTCACAACTGCTCTATGCCTTGGGCTGTAGAAAACATCCAAGGGAGGAATATCTTCCACTTGGAGAACAATTTGGTCGGAAGGGTCTTTAGGAATTACCTCAACATCCTTAGAAATGGGTGGGCCGCTGGTTCCGCTTAGAACCTGAGGAGAAGTGATGTCCTGTGTGTCATTTGTTTTGGAGGTGTCCGTATCTTTGGAACATTCTATTCCACTAATAATAGAGTCGAATTGCTTCCACTGTTGGAGCAATTCGGGATCAATGGTGGTTTGTTTCTGCTTTTCGGCTTGGGACTCGCTCCGCTCTTTTTCCTGCTCTTTCCTCTACTTATCCTCTTGCTCTTCTCCCTGTTTTTCTTCTTGTTCCCTTTTCTGCCTATATGCCAGTTCTTTTTTCTGTTTCTCCTCTTGTTCCCTCTTCTGCTATTCCTCTACCTCTTTCTTCTTTTTCTCTTCTTGTTCCATTTGTGCTCTCTGTTGTTTTTCTGCTTGTTCTTTTCTTTGCCTTTCTGCCTGTTGTCCTTTTTGCCTCTCCTCCTGTTGCTTCTTCTGATCTTTTGTTGTAACAGGAGGCTGGCTTGACTGTTGCCGACCAGGCTCGCTTGAAGACGTCGCTGGGGTTGTTGCCAGTAAATCTAGAGGCAGAGTTTGCAACCTCTGCTATCTAAGTTTATTGAACTCAGTTAACCCTTCATCATTATATTTCAATCGAGCAAGTTCTTTAGCTTGACCTATTGTTTCGATTGAAACGAATAGGTCGTCAAATCAATCTTCTTGATGGTCAAATTTTGTTAATTTGGCCTGTTCCAATGCAGCATAGGCATTTTTCTTTGGATCATATAGCCTATTTGGGATAGTGTCCAGGGTTAAGGACTGAATCTTTGTGGCTTCCTTTTCTGCATGTTTGAGATCATGCAGAGTATAGACACCAATTCTCAAGGGAAAAGAGGGCCAGCCCCTCTTCTTTTCTTTCTTCAGAGTCTGTGTAGTACTCTCTGCCATAATTTGATAGGAGATTTCTCTTGCTAGCAATTTATCCAGAATATATAAAGGGAGAACATACGGATTGGCTTGGCTGCCGAAAACCCTAATGTAGGTAAATCTCTCTTCTCCAAACCAACTTGCTACCGCTGGTAAATCAAAGGAAGCTAAATAGGAGATTCTGGGAATGGGCTTATCAAAAATAGAATAATGAATGGGAACCATAAAGCCATTGCAGATTTGGTATAAATGGTGCTTGTAAGAAGATTTCCACAATTTCTGGTGGTATATATGAATGGGTGAGGGGTCTTGGGCAGTCCACCTCCAACCGAGGATGGGAAACTTAGAATTGAAACATAATGTATCTAAAATATATGCACTGTAATAAAACGGGGGAATTTTCCTTTCAGTGACAACAGAATTAGCTCTAAAATCACGAACAACTACGGCTAGCTTATCAGAGAGAATAGTGGCCCAATCCATAATTATGTTGTTTACTGCTGCTTCCATTAGAGGAACCATCTCTATGGTAAAGTTAGCAGAGTCATGTAATCCCCATAGCCTACACATCATTATCCCCGCATAGCAATAGGGAGAAGCCAAAGAATCGACTGAGTACTTACCGGAAGACTCGTGCTTGTGTTTGGCTGGATTCTGCCTCCAATCCCGGATGGGTTCGAATTCCACTTCATTATCACTTGCAAATTTCTCCAGGAACATCTTGTTATACACTTTCTCTGGCTCAGGTAAATGATACATTTGCCTTAGATGCTCTGGCTTGAACGATCCGAAAATCCTCCCATCTCTGGTATTAAAAGTTCTGTCGAGGATTGGAATTTCCTCAATTGCCCATCGCACGACGTCTGTGTAGGGGAGAATCTATTCTCTGGCCGCTATCCTGTGGAGGAAAGAGTCGGCTAAATCTTTGAGAGTGCAATCAGACTTGCGAGTAGGATCCGCAGTAGCTTCTGTCACTGTCTTTTCTGGTTGTTCGGCTTCAATCAAATTATACGTGCCTTGCCATGTAGCTCTGGTAAGACCCGTGCATGTAGTATCTGATATTAAGCCCTTCTTTTTATCTGTGGCAGCTTGTCCTGCAACTGATGTAGCAGCGGAACCCGCAGTCTTCTTAGATTTCTTTCCCATCATGCTCAGGCTTCTCTTGAAAGGTGAATTCTGCACAAAGGCAAGAAAAACCGTAACATAGAAATATAATAATGAGGACCTATGGTGGGAGAGATATATCAATCGAAGCGTGCCGAGAGATTAACTCTCAAAAATGGTTGCGGATCCAATCAATGAGAAGATATTACAAATATATTAAATGGCCGTTTAAGGCCTGCTACTCCTTAAATTCTTATTACACCATTATCCGGTTAAATGACTCCCTTAAGCGTGCAATGGATATTTTGGCGGTTGAACGCAGGTGATCGTTAATCGAAGGGGAAAAAATTTAAATACAAATACATCACCTTATCCCTCCATTTAACGGCTTTTTCGAAATCTGCGCTCTATCGATCGGATATCAATAATACTTTAGATCTTCAAGCTATGCCTTTTGAAATTCCGATCGCCGATAGCGATATTGCATCGCTTTAGGAGAATAAGTGTTATATAATCATAAGCATAGGATCCTCTCGAACGCCGATTGCGACATCGCATCGGATTAGTGTGAAGAAATATAACAAGGTGCATTTAGAGTGAATTGCCGATTCCCCGATTGTCGATATCACATCGCATCGGGGGTAAGACCTGGGTGCCTTATTAATGTGCATGGGATGTTGCCGACTGCCGATTGCGCAATTGCATCGGATCGGAGTAAATGACTTAAGATTCTTTAACCGCATACGGAGTATCGCCGATGTCGTGTCGCGTCAGAGCTTATGTTATGTGCGTTTTTAAGATGTGTATGAAGTGTTGCGAATCGCCGATTGCGATATTGCATCGGGGGTAATCAATGTGCCGCTTATTTATATTTCTTATGTCATTGCGATATGCGATCTTGCGATCACTTTATCGCAATGACAAAGATTTGCCTTAGTTCTTTAAAGGGTTTTTTTTCAAAAAGGGTTTTATGAAATGAATTCATTTGATTATCGGACCTCTTTTGAACAATAAAAGTATTGATACCAATTAAACTTTGAAGGGACCCATTTCATACGTTAATATCTATAAATAAAGATGATATGAAATGGGGGGTTGTTCTAGAGCACAACACAGCTCTGTGACCCTTAGTCTACAGTGTAAAGAGCCAAATGTGATGCTCAGTCCAGACAGATTCCTCTAGGGAAAGGCTTGAATCTTCAATCTCTCTGGTGCTCAACGCTACCTGTGGTCAGCTCGGCCCTCTGTCTCCTCTGCTTGGCTTAACTATTCTCTATGTTTAGTCCTCCTCTTAGGGTTCACTGTTCACTGTCTCTCTTGATCGCTTGGACTCCTCTCTATTCCTCCTCTCTGAATCTCTATTCGACTGTCTCTATTCATGGCTTTAGTCATTCAATCCCTATGCCTGTTCGGTTCCTCTCCCACCTATGTCGATTCGCCTACCACCCGCGTGCTTAGAGTTCCCTGTTTGGCATCAGCATGAATGCTCGAGAAGTAGCCACACGTACCCATCGGAATAGCGCCAGCCTGCTCATCGATTCGTTTCTTTGGTTATGTCGTGGATACGTTCTTTCTCCATCGTGGCGGTCAAATGGATTCCAAATCCCCTTAAATTGTGGCTTAATCCCTTGTCGATTCTGCTTCTTTCTATCAGGCGCAATCTGAGCCATACGATTTGGGCTGCTCAAGTTCTGATGTCATACGCACGTCGAGCGCGGTTGAATTGCTCGATCGATAACGCGTGATCATCAACAGTTTTTCTCTCTCCTCTACCACCACGTGTCGCTTGGTGTATGGGATCGCTCCGCTTCTGTCCAAAACCTCTTACCATTCAAGGGTGCCCCAACCAAAACTGCTGGTTTCCAGGTCGTCGGTCCCACCTTTGTATGTTGGAGCTTTTCGTTTCTCTGCTCGCGGTCCTCTGGTCCCCCCCCCACGTGACTTGGTGCTCAGGCTTTCCCATTTTTTCCCTGTTCGCCTAGCGATGTGTGATTAGGCGCTAATCGCGCATCGAAAATTAGCTCCTTTTCCTAATCTGGGGTTCCCAGGGGCTATTTTGGCATCCCACGCAGTCTCCATGGGCCTCGGCCAGCGTGCTTTGGCTGAGGTCCTCTTCGTTCCACACCGGCTGCCATGGCCACTGGTTCAAGGTGTTTTCGATCATTGTTTTGGAATTTTCAAGGATTTGTTCAACTCGATATAGTCAAGGTTCTTGACAGTCTTTTGTGGATCCGATTCGAATCACTGAGCAAATGCAATAGGAAAGAAGAATTCACATTTTTCGAAAATTGCATGAGGACATGCAATGATTTCGCAGTGGGGGTATGTTGAACCTCAGAGTTACCCTCTCCTTGACAACTTTTCTCACCTCTTTCCCTTGCTTTTCGATAAGATTACAGATCCCAATCGATGATAAATGATAGGTTTTGTCTTAAGGAAGACATTAAATGATTAACATGTTATATGTTTATGTTTTTTCTATTTGAATACAATTTTTCAAATTAGCTACAAAATGCAGCCTATTATGTAGCTAACAGTGTATTCCGTAGTGACTTCCATGGTCTGGCAGGTTCCAGGTGTCAAATGAATAATCCAGCCACATGGGCCTCTCTAGAATCGTCTCCACATGGATTCTATCCTATTCACCCAACCCAGATCAACAAGAAAGCAAGCTCAAGATCATAGTCAAAGGTGGAGTCAAACATATGATACCTGGAAGCAATAGGACTCTTCATCTGCTCTTTCATGTTTAATCAATAAATCAAACAGTTGTATTGCAAACATTAACTCAAATTAGCCACCCGTGTTAACGATTTTGTTGCAAACATCTCGCTCGAATTTAAGTCACCCGTAGCTAATCAGACATTTACACAGTTCTGTTGTAATACGTATGAGCCACTTGCATCTAGTTTTCCTCAAATACAGTTATTATTATTTCCTTTTAAACACTGGTTGTATAGAACCAAAGAGGGGTTCGGAGAATTTTATGTATTAAGTTCAGACTTCTAGCTCAGTATTTTGGGACTTTGTTCTTTTCTATAATATAAGTCGTGTGTTGACCAATGATCATTTAAGAGAGCATTTTCAATTAGTTAACAACTCAACCCAGTTAGTTGCAGAGGGCCCCTACACTGAAGGAGGTTTTTCTTTCCATTCGTTTTTTTACTCTTAATTTCATTACTTTGCTTTTAGCAGTGTTTCTAACTTAGGTTGATTTATTTTAGTTTTGATCAATAGCATAATGTTAAAACTTGATTGTGTTGCTCTTCCAATACATTTCATAAAGGAAACGATTTTGTTTCTAAACAGAGTAAGGTTCAAGTAATAAGAATGCATTTTTGTCTAGCTGACTCACTATTTTGTTATTTATTTTCTAGAACAAATTTGTCAATCCACTGTGTTAATCAATTTTTTTGAACACCATTTTAAGTTGATACTCATCCTAAACTAAATGTTTAAACATTCACTTCACACAATGGTTGAAATCAATTAGTTACCTTCTGCATGTTTCATTTATTTTTCTAGATCATAGAGTACATAAAGTTGCTTGTACTCCATCGCAACTAGAAGTACTTCAGTTGATTTCATTCTATGTATTTATTTCAACATGCATTACAACTTCACCCTTAATTTTAGGAATTATATTCATGACTTAGGATTAATGACGATATAGGAAAGATGCTCTGTTTTTCCTTTATTTAAATTAGATTTTGACTAGTTTCAGCTCTTGGTTCACCTTTAGGAAGTTTAGATTCAGTTTCTCATAGTTCATATTGTACATCATTAAGAATCAACGAATAGAAACCCTAAAAACAATATAAAAATACAAACAATGAAGTAAGAAGAGTTAACTAGGCACATATAGTGCACTACACTTCATCAACTTACAAACCTCAGTTGATAATTTATGCAAGAAATTTAGGACACTAAATTGACTAAACTATACTTGTGCATGCCCAAAGGAAAATATATCATATGGGTTTTGTTTCCTAGCTCTAGTTGATTCATTTCCCTATCAAAGACAAGAGTCAACCTCCTACGGAGTTATGAAAATTTCCTCTTCATTTTTTATGGAGGTGGTACTCCTCTTCCAATATGTGGAAGATTCTTATTATGGTCTTAGATGAGAGTAATAGGTGAGTTCCAAATAGGAAACATCAATAAATATTCCACAAAGCTCTCATACGAAAAATTTAGTCATCAACCATGCAAGAAATGAATATGAAAATAATAATTTTTTATGTACTAAGGCCACCCCGAACAAGCCTTGCCTTCTCTTTAAAATGGAGTGAATTCCAAATTAAGTATGAATTTGCAAGATGAACATAATAAAATAAAATAAAATGGATGGGTCTTCAAATAAATTTAAATTAATACATATGTTATAATAAAATTAGTTTCTAAATCTTCTATTGTAGAAGAATCCAATGATACATCACCATATAGACTCATGCTTACAAAATGAAACTTGAATAGATATTTGTGGGAGAAATTAACAAAAATATACCAATATGACAAGTTTAACATTGTCTAAAATTGATCAAGTGGGCCACCTCAAGGCCTGTTTACCGAACTTGGTATTCTGGATCACAATTCAAAAAGAAAATGCAGTGATTCACGGGTTGATCCAATATTCTGGCGCGGTGAGTCTCCTATCTGCAAGCTAAGCAAAAGCAGTGGAAATCCAAGGAACAGCAGAAAAGGAACAGCCAAAAAAATGGAATAGCAGAAAATACAGTAGAAAAGGAACAACAGAAAAGGAACAACAAAAAAACGAAACAGCACAAAAGGAACAACAGAAAAGAAAAATGTAGCCACAGTAATATAGATTGATATTCTTTGTAAATGTTGTTTTTTATTACTGCAGTTTGTTAGGATTTACCTTTAGTCTTTGGTTTTTAGAAGCCTAAAAGGCAGGATTAAGGAGGAATTTTGTTGTAACTCCTTCTTCAATCCTCTTTTCTGCAATCACAGTGTAAATCTTTCAGCAGACTTTTCAAAAACCAATTCTCCTGTCCCTGCTGACTATAACAAGGATCTACATAGTATCAGTTTTTAAGCCCTCGGAAACTATTTTGTCGATTCTCAAATAAAACCTAACCTTTTTTGTCAAAAAAAAAACATTGTCTAAAAATTGAAACAAACTTATAAATGAAAAATAGATAAACTATAATTAAACTACATTTACTTTATTACAAGTAGGGATCTTTCTCAACCCCTACGGTTAGCTCAATTGGTCGAGGTCCCGTTGTTAAAGAACCTTGCCATTGGAAGGTCACGGGTTCAATTCTCCTCGATGCCCTCAAGGTTAGGCTATGATTAGTTTGGATAGGGGCGTGATCCGTTCACATGGATTTTCCTTTGTTTTTTGTGAAAAAAGAAGAAGAAGGAAACTTGCTCCATTGGACCAAAAATACAATATGAAGTGCTTGGAAGAGACAAGAATACATAATCAAAATTTGATCTTCTTGTAGTTAAGACCACATATAAAATATAATGGAAACACATATTTAGAAGACTATATGAGAGGGAAATTTGAGTAATCTGAATCAAAAATCTTTTAGAAAGGCAAACTCTTCTTCAACAAAAAGCCCCAAAAAACCACACCCTTTTTATGAGTATGATTTTCTCCCTTTATAGTCTTCTCTTTGTCTTTGCAACTACTTGATAGAAAGTTTTTTCCCTCTTAATGGTAATTGAATTAAGATCAAAATTTGAAAACATGACGTTAGGAATTCATCCTCAACCTTGGTCCCACATCAAATATTCTAGACTTCCCCTTTTATAACTCATTAAAAAAAAATGGTGATAGGCCTAAAATTGATCAAGGATTTTCTTTTGATTATATAAGATGAGATCTATACTTTTATCCCTTGAAATCATTTCCAACATGTTTTTCATGCTTCTATCTTCCTATAGTGCTTTCATTTTCCAAATTAGACATCGAGAACTTAAGTTACGGTCTTCAAAAGTTCATGCCTTAGCCACCATTGATCTGCATGAAGTAACTGAACAACCACTAATCTACTCCACATGAATTTTGGCCTTTCGATTTATAAATTGTCCATACTCATCCAAAATTCATTATGCGAGTGAATTTATAATGATTTTTAAGGAAATGGACTCGTTATATTATCTGTATATGAAGTAGAAGGAGACATGGAACCTTGCATAACTTACACATAATGTTGTTTTTGGTTACCACCTCACTGTCGAGTCATATGTATCCAATTAATAACTTCTAAGTGTCATCCCCAATAAGTCTGGTTGGTTGCCATGTGTCTTAATGAGAGATGCCAAAATAACTTAGGATAAAAATGATATGAGAAATATTAATAATGTGAAGGTTAGGTGAATAAGTAAAAGTAAATAAGGGTAAAATTGACTATGTAATAAAGCATGGAGAGTGAAGTTTTATTCGAGGGAAGGGTTGTGTGGAGGATTTGAAAAATGAGTAAATAAAAAGGGAAGAGGAGGTAATATAATTCCAAAGGGTTGTATGTGCTGAAAAAGGTGAAGTGGGGTAATGTTCCACACATTTGTAAAATGACTAAGTAAAAATAGAAAGGGGGTAAGGTAGAATTATGAAGGATTATGGAGGTTAGGTGATTTGTTGAGTAAAGTATGTGTGGAGAATATGAAGTAGGAGGTAATGTTTCACATAGTTGGAAAATGAGAAAATGACTAAGTAAAAAGGGAAGGTAAGGTAATTCCACATGAAAATAACACTTAATTAGGAAAACGGGAAATAGATAAACACCATGAATAATGGAAAGAATCATAAAAAGGAAGTAATGGAGATATGCGGGGAAAATAATAGTATCTTTAGCATATGACCTTTTTTCTTGATTTCGTAAAATGTTAGAAAAATTGTAGACACAAGGATATCTAATGAGAAGATGAAAATAATCAATTTCTTTCATTCTAGTATCTCTTTTTCCTCTTTGCAATGGTAAGCTAGCTAAATGTTGTTTTTTAGAATTCGTCTATTTGAAGTGTGTCATGAAAACACATCAATAGTGCTTTGAGATCATTTAATGTTAATCAAATTGACTCGAGGTTGGATGAGGAAGGCACTACTTTGTACCCAAAGTTTTGGCTAACTACAAGCCAAAATAGGGTACCCAAAGTAGTGTAGAGCTCTTTTGCAAGTGGAAGGGGCATTTTCATGCATCATCTATCGTGAAAATATCCCACAATAAATGTTTATATGATATCCTTATCAATAACTGATCTTAATTTTAATATGGTGTCATGTCTTGCATTTTTTATATTCTAATGGTTAAAATGACTCTATACACTTGTGAAAATAGGGGAGTCAATTGTGGTCTTACCATGCGCTATCTCACTTTAAATATGATATGTAATGTAAAGGTAAGGGGGAGTACATGGAATACAGTATATCGAAGAGGGTCAAGAGTGAATGTTTTATTCGAAGTTTATTAAACTTATGAATTCCATTGTAAACCTATGAGTCAATTTATTTTATACAAAGGAAATGTTGTTCTTAGTATTTTTGCATAATCTAGTAGTAATGTTGAAGTTTCTCTTGCAACACAAGTCAGTGAGGAAGCCCCCTGATCTATTTTGTGTTGCGACATATTTCTCTTAGTTAGATTAGCTAGTTAAATAGATTTAAATTCATGTCTTGGCATTTTAGATTAGAAATTTTATTTTCATTATTTAATTTCATGAATATGTTTGTAGTCATTCTTTATAGGCTTTCATTTAAAAGTGTTGGTTCCCTACAAAAAATGAACACTAAAGGTTGAAGAATGAATTTTCTTCTATTCCATTGTAGAACTACTTGTTGATTTCAAGCAAAGGAATTTGATCTCTATCAGAAAGAAATATCGTAAGCATAAACTCAGTGATCAAATATACCTCTATAGTATTTCTTTTGTGTATGATCTTACTAGATTTTAATGCAAGTGAGTCTTCTAAATAATTAAATGATAGAGTTCTTTTCGTAGAATGGGAATTATTAATGATATGATATACATATAGTCTCTACAACTCACAAGCTTACATAACAGGGATTGATTATAAAATTTAATAGGATTTATAGATTTAAATTGAATGACATTTTTGGTACCTTTCCAGGGAGATGCTAAAGTGATCAAAATATTGGTGGTTTGATCCTTTTACTTTTATCTTTCTGTTTATGCATATAATTAATGGAAAGGGAAACACAATTTATGTCAAATGATAACTTGGTGATGATAGGCTCTTAGTAGCATGAGGTGTTCAAGAGCAACATCTTCGTTGAGGTTTATTGAGTTTACTTTGGGTGTGGTGTGTTTTATTTATGCAAATAATTCATTCATATTTTTTCTGTTAAAGGTAGAATTATTAAAGGATAGCCAAAGAAGTTTCACATATTTTAGGTGTTGTAAGAGCCTTCATGCAATAGTCCATTTCTAAGTAGGAACTCTAAACCATCAAGAGAATTTAAAGATGCTCAAGAATTTGTTGAGTAAAGAAGGGTATGTTACCACAAGGATATTTTCAAATCCCCATCCAAAGTTTAAAACTGTAACTAGGGATAAATGTCCATCTAAATAAGTAATACAAGAGAAAAGGATCCATGAGAATCTTCCATAAAAGGAGGATCTACAAATTTATTTTAATTATCCTTGTAAGGACGCTAAGGAGGAAAAATAATTATGCAAAATATTTTACGAAGAGCAAACACTAAAGCCACATATCTACACATTTCTTGAATGCTTGTCACTAGATTCCATTGCATTCTTGAAAACTAGATTCATTGAAGTCTCAAAATAACTTTGTTACATAATAAAGGAAGGCATGAAAAATAATGCCAATGAGGAAAAGTTTCAAGGAGACAATGGCTACATTAAATCATAGTTTCATGTAACTACCAACCAAAAGCTCCAGTAGGATTTATTGGTACCATTCCCACTAGATCAATTGGTTTCTCATATCATGGAATCCATTCAAGAACATTTTTCAAATGTGGATATGATTACACTTGAGAAAAGTGGTTTTGTTTTTTGAGTAGGATAAGGCAGATAAATCAATAAATATTTCAAGCTGTGAAAATTGGACAGTGGCACAAGTAGACATGACTTTTCCTGAAAACCATGTATTTGGATAGCAAAGTTCACAAAAAAGTTCTACACAATGATGTTGGTTCAATATTTTGTTCATGGTTCTTCAAATTATTTTGTTTGATGCTGAAGTTGGATGATGTGGGATTCCCTAAGGCGTACCTTCCATTAGATCTTGTCCCATCAACTTTATCACCTGATACAAGATCAAGTTTAGAGATATTTAATGGTACCTTTTGACTTTCATACATTAATGGTAGGCCTCCATGCTAGCAAGAGTGGGAAATATTCAATGTCTACTAATTGATATATTCTACAAGTGATTGACTACAACACACTTATTCGTACCTATAAAAACATATTATGGTACTTTGACACTCATTTTCATTAACAATGAGTTGTCTCATGTTGGTTAACGATATTCATTAATGATCGATAATCCAATGATTATTTCCATGATCTACTCTGAAATATTTATTTACATGGATATAATCATACAAAATTTTGGATATGGATGAACACTATATGGTTTCATGACACTAATGATAGCTTGTAGCTTCTCTAGACTTTTGAAATAAAAATGAGATGATAATTGTTAAGTTAAATAAGATTGTTTGTTTCAAAAAGAGGGAGTTCTCTATTCCTATAAAAGAATTTTCTATTTTGGTAGCAAATTTCAGTTTATTTATTTAAATTTCTCTTTATAGAGCATGGATCAACCATCATTGTTTTTATTTGCCATTACAATTAATATTTCACCAAATTGGTTACCATATGTCATATAACATGCCTTTTGAGGTCTATCTCACAGTCTGAGTTTGTTTTAATGGTAACTAGCTTGCAATTCAAAGGGTAGAGGTGCCTAAGCAACTCAAGGCCTCTTACATCAACCATCTAAGAAATTTTCTTCAAAACAGAAAATTATTTGTTCCAAATCCAACATCAATTATCAACATCAACCTTGATATTTCTAATAGCATGATACAAAATTCCTTTGATATAATGCATAGCTTCTTAGATTTTATTCCTCCCTTACTTGCTAACATTCTTCAAATTCTAGCATAAATGACTGTAGAAATTCGAACTCGAGTTCTTAATCATGTAGAAAAAGGTAGCAACAAGTTTTAAAACTCTATATTTTATTGAGAATATAGGAAAATTACAAACAATTACTATGGAATTTTGTATATATTATTATATGATCATTAAGTGATCCTTGCTGCATTCTTCTAACTTTATTACACACACACACACACACTTAATACCTTATCCATCATACTAATGTCATGCCCTTCTATCACATTTCAGCATCATGCACTCATCACCCTCAATTATTTACCACCTTTATATACTATAATTATCATAATAGCTACATTGATCCCTCATCATAATATTATTACCATCCAATTCATGATTCTCATACTTAGTAGCCTTTTTGGCCCAAATTTCCTTCACTATGATTATCTCCACCTCACTTCAAATAACACACAAGACTCAAAATGAGTGAGTATGACTAGAACCTAGTTGACCTCCAACACATCCCTCACCTTTCTACACATCTATCTCACAAATAGTGCTAAAATGAGAAATGAAATGCTCTGAAACGACTCCCACATTGAGAATTGGCACCATGGGTAAACAAGGTATGGTAAGGAAAGAACCCATAGGAATGGAGGCATTGGAGGGGTATCTAGAGTTCAATGCATATAGATTTTTTTGTTTAGGAAGTTGAGGGGTTTCCCTCCTTTTATAAATTCCAAGGGTGCAATCACCATGTAACCTGAACTTTTGTAGAGGGTTTTAATGGTAGAGCCACCCTAGTTGGTGACCCAATATTCATAGTTTATGAGTAATCAGTGGTCTGATCCATTAGATTACCAAAAACATGTGAGTGATGGTTTAAGAATAAGAAAATTGAGAAGGGAGCATGGCTTCAGTTTCTATGTGCAGCTTAGTAGAGTCCAAATTCCGCTAAAGGAGTGTCATGAGCATGGATCAAGGGGGAGTGGAGAAATGTATTTTTCATGCTACAAAAATATATTACATGTGAGAGAAATTATGGAGTCACGTTTTTGTATTACATTCTCCTACTATTAAATTTTGAAGTAGATGACAATTCTAATTTCCTTTTTTGTCCATGGAAGATTCTATGTAATATTTCTAAACACATCCAACAAAACCTTACAAATATAGGTTGTATCCTATACCACCATGCGTTGGTAAAAATTTTAATTATGGAAGAGTTGAAGAATAAGAATAATACATGGAATGATTTCTTAAATCATAATAGGTTCAATGGAGTGGCTATTGATGAGGAGAATCAAAGGTAAGAGGTTGTTATCATTGACAATAATAGTGATCAAAATGAAGACCCCAAATTTGCTATTCTTGAAGAAAAAAATAAAAGAAAGCTTATAACGAAAGGAAGGAGGTAGAGCACCCAACCTTTGCGGACCACTATCAATAAATGGTTTATTAGGATTATGGATAAATAGAAATCCTAAGATAAAGCACCAAAACTTATTTTCCAACCACCCAATATAGTTTCAAATATGAGAATTAAAACAATGATGTGGGCATAGGGCACATACATAAGAAGAAAGAGGATCCTTTACCCATTTTAAAAACAAGATTGAAAAAGTCGAGGACTAAGATCTTTGAGCTCAAATATCCTATGTACACTAAGCTAGACTCTATCGAGCCAACAAGTGGAGATTTCAAATATGAATTAGAATTTCTCGAGCCCATGAAAGAAGTCTTATCCTCTTTCCTTGTGGATACCTCTATCCTTTCAAAATTGAGAAATAGGAATAGGAAGATGATAAGGTTAAAAGAGGAAATCTAACAATTGAAGCTATATTAAAAGTGAAAATGAAACTATGAAAAGTAAGAGCACCAAGGTACAAGAGGAAAATTAGCAATTGGCATATGAAACAAGAGGCTATTCAAGCAAGCAAGAAACTAGTTACGGGGAAGCCTGGAAATGAAGTGGTAAATAGAAGGTTAAATGTAAAAATCAAAAGGAAGTAGGAGAAGAAGAGGTGGCCATATAGGGGCTCAACCTCTAATTTGAATACTATAATAGATGCATTTGTCCTATCTTGAATTGGCTTTGGAAGACATAATTTTGATAGACTTTGAAGACTTTTGGAACTAGTTTTGAACTCATAATTTGCTGGCCACCAAGGTTACATGAGGACATGCAATATCGAAAGTGTGGGGGAGATGTTTTTCCTTCATTTTGAAGGCTTATTCATTGTCAAAACGGCTAATTTTGATCCTTATCACTCCCTCTTTCCTCATCATTACTATCCCTTTTATCATATTCCCTTGTGTTTTCAAGTAAAATGATCACAACAAGCTCATAAGACATAACATTTTAAAATTATAATAACTCCCCTTATTTTTGATGAATTATTAGAGTTATAAATTGTCTTTTCTTACATTGGTTTCAAATCCTAAAACCTAAATACAGATCTTGTAACCCTAGTACATATCTTGTAACCCTCATCACTGGTTGGTATACTTGCACACATCTAGAGGAAAATTTTCCAAATGGATTTTGTTGCTAAGTGCCTCAAGATGGTTTGATGTTGGTTAGATTGACTGTACATTATACGAGGAAGGCATTGATGTATGGCCAAATATTTCATCAACTGCAAGACAAAACATGGTATCCAACACTTGCTAAGTGGAAGGTAAATGTTCATGCATTATTTATCAAGAAAATATCCCATGATAACTATTTGTATGCTATCCTTCTCAATAAGTAGTGAGAATTGTATTATGGTGTTATACAATGCCTTTGTTTATATTCTAATAGTTAAAACGGATCTGTAGACTCATCAAAACATGGGATTTAGTTGCAGTTTTCCCATGGCCCCCGCGCACTTTAAATATGCGATGTAATGTAAAGGTATGGGGGATTACATAGAATCTTGTTTGTTAGAGAGGGCCAAGTTAAAAATACTTTATGTAGAGTTTATAAGACATGAGTTCCAATATAAACCCGTGAATTGATTTATTTAATACAAAGGAAATGCTATTATGATGATTTTTGTGTAGTTGAGTAGAAACATTATAGTTTCCCTAGTAGTGAAATCTAGCTCAGAAGGATCCATAATATGTTTATGTTACAACATATTTCTCTGAGTTAAATATATTCAAATTTCTATCTTTCCTTTCTAGATTAGAATTTTAATTTTCATTATTTAATTTCCTAAAAAATTGTTTGCAATCATTCTTTACATGCTTTTATTTGCATATTTTTTGGTTCCTTATAGAAATCAAATATTTAAGGTTGAAGAATGAATGTCCTTTTATTCTATCTTAGAGCTGTTTGATCATTTCAAAAAAAAAATTGTGATCTTTCTAGAAATCACTCTCATAAACATAAACCCAATGATCAAATGAATCTTTGTAGTATTTTTTATTTTTTCTCTGATTGTTTTCATTACAATTGTGTTTTCTAAAGAATTAAATTATAGAGTTATTTTCATATCGTAAGAATAATTAATGATCTAATCTTGTGCATATAATGTTTTCATCTAACAAGCTTATGTACACCAAGTTGATGATAAAATGTAACATGAATTAAGCATTTAAATTGAGTAACAAATACTACAATGTTGTTTGAAGCCAAAAGAAGCATCAATATCTTCTTTGGAAGAAACTCAATTTGAAGGGTCTGTTTAACAACTCTAATCAAGTAAGGATTTTCTAATACCCATAGTCTCCCCCATTAAACCATTCATAATTTTATATTGTTGTATTTATTGTTGCACTTTTTTTTCATTCTATAATATGCCTTATGTATTTGGGATGTCTATGGGTGCTTAATATTGAGCCTTAGCCACCCTCATTGCTCCCTCCTTGGTCGCAAAATTCTCTAGTAGTTGCAGCTAGTTATGGGACCTTCCATCCCTATCTTCCCCAACTTCTAGATGCACTCATAATTTCGGTAATCTTCTCCCATCCCTATGAAATATGTTGGGTATGTAGCATTTTTTGAGCTTCCATTATACTTTAGCTTTCCCTCACATGTTCATGCAATTATTGAACTCATAAATGATCCTTCGGGTGGAAATTCCTTCAGGAATATAATTATTCAACAACCTTCAACTCACTTGTTCTATATTTTGGTGCACAAAGCTCCCTCATTCTCCACCCCGATTGGCTCTCATGTGGAAGAGGAAGCTAGTTTTCTTTGGTTTAGTAGTTTGGTTTATCTTTTCTTAGTGTTCTAGTAGTATCTTGTTGATATTCACATTTGGATAGTGAAATATTGGATCCTTATGATCAAGCATGATGTTTTCATCCACTCCTTTGTAAAGGGATATTTTGTTGTTGAGTTTGATAGTGCTAAAGATAAATATCTTATCCTAAACATTGGTGCATGGTTTTGGGGAAACACAAGACTTTACTTAAACCCTTCGTATACCTCTTTCAATTGTTTGATAGAGGTACTAACAACAAATCCTTTCTCAGTGTGGCTCTGAAATCTGTCACTACATATTTTGGGGTTATCATCTTTTCAGGCCAATGGGTTCAAACTTCAAAAGTTCCATTTTATTTGTCATGAAATTTAATGCTGAGTATTGAAAAATATGCCAAAATCTATGTGGAAATGAATTTTAGCTTAGGGTTTCCAATTTAAATTATTTGGATTGGAAAAGGATTTTCCTGGATTTAGAAATTAAACTATGAGTAAGTCTCCCTATGGTGTAGGGATTGTTTTGAAATAGGCCATATAACTCCTTGATGTACAAATGGGTTTAAGAAAAATATGAAGCAACAATGAAATCAACTTGGTAGATTGGTTCTTTATAGGATCACCAACTAGTCATAAAGGATAAATCTCCACCAAATGCTTCTCCACCTCAATGGACTACAATTTCCCAACAACAAAAAAATAAGAACAAGTTTTCTAAATTCCAAAGATATAATATCTTGTCCTACATGAATTATGATAATAATTCCATGGTAAGTGAGGCCCTTAGCTAGTGATAGGTTGGAGATATCAAGCTTATGAAGCCAAATCTTTAGCTCAAGAAGAATCCCTAATTAAATATCATGAAAGTCTCGAAGAATATGCAAGTATTCCACCCATGTCAAAATAATTTTGGAGAAAGGTAGGGAAGAATAAGAAGAAAACTCTTATTTAATCCCAATCAATGGTGACAAGAAATGAGACCCAAAAATCAAGTTAATCATGTATTTATTTTGTTTACTATTAGGTAACTAATTCATGACAATATCCTCATGTAAGAACTGTTGGAATGTACCACTTTTGATAGTTTTGAAAAGTAAATCAATCACATTATTCTTGGATGTGTTGATATACTCTAAATTATAATTTCCCACCTTAAAGCTTTAAAAAATTAGTATTTCTTAATATACTTAGGTCTGTGTCCAAATGATAAATTTTTCTTAATATAAATTTCCCAGTTACATACTATAAAAAAAATTCCTTTTATGTTGGCCCCTTTGTTCTGAAGTCAAGTGTTGACATTGATTCACACATTGAGATTTATATTATTGATGATCATGTTTTCTTCATTCTTCTATTTGTGCATGCAGTTATCACACTAACCTTATTTTCTCTTCAATTTCAACAATATTAGTATTCTCATTACGACGAGACATGATTACACCTTGTTTAATATTCTACTATAGATTTATACTATATAGCATGAAATAAAGCATTTAATTAAATATACCATAAGAAGGAACATTATCACTCGTTGATGATAAACCAATTCTCCCTTACATTGTATTTCCCTAGAAGTCTTAAGATTCTATTATTGTGGATCTAGGGAGTTATGTCTCTTTTGTTGGGGGATATATATTGAGTAAAAAATGACATAATATATGGGGGATATATAGGGGGTAAAGGGTCTTTATATTAGCAAATATAAAAAATGGAGCTCAAAGCTCATAGATAAGGACATGTTCTACATAATTTTGTTATTTTGTTATTTGATCCTATCTAGTTATGGATAAGAATATTTGGGATAATTAACTTAGTCCCAAGTCTTTTATAATGAAAAAATATAAAGGGGTATACAAAAATGTTGATGAAAAACTGGATACCTACAATATCTAGTGAAAGTAGGGGTTTTTTAAATTGGTAAGGTTTATTGGGTTTGTATTGGTAGGGGGTTAAATAATGTGATTTTTTGGAGGTGTTTCCCAATATGTAGCCAAATTAGGGGTATTGTTTAGTATGCCATGAATGCACGTGATATATGAGAGGTTCATTGAGTAAAGCCCCCATGGATACCCAACCCAAATTAAAATTAACTAGAGAACAAGCTTGCTAGAAAGACTTAGGTAACGATGCTACTACGAGAAGGTAATTATGTTCCCTCAAGGTAGTAGAAAATATAATTGGTAGGTTTCCTCTTCCCCTTCCTTTGCCAAAAGGTTGTTATAATTTTATTAACTAAATGTATTATAGGTAGGCAATGGAGAAGTGAAATATAAGGTATGTGGGAGATACTTCCCTCAAGTAAAGAACATGCTTAAATAAATTCAAGGTGAGGTATAAAAATAAACCTTGTAGATATGTGATATTTTTTCAGTGGCAAGGTTCATAATGGCAGTTGGTTCTATGTTCCTTGCCATAGATTAAACCCCATATTCCCTTCAAAGTGGAAATATAATCATATAAGCATAAGGGTGTGTTTCCTTAAGGTAGCAAGGTTCCCATGAATAAGTCCTCTCCTTGTTGTAAGGTGTTTGATACCATAATTATTTTCTGCCAAGTATATATACTAGAACTAATGCATTATAGGGAGGAACAAAATAACTATACATTATAATAAATGTACCCAAAGAAGGAACCTAGGAACTTGATGCTTATATTGATAGATTGTAATATATACCATATTAAATTGATGTTGAAATCAATGAAACATAAAAAGGAACATGATAACTATATACTCAAATCATAGTATTTAAGCTATTTCTATGATTCCAACCAACAAAACATTGAAAATTTATATCTAACATTAGACCAAAAATATTCTAACTGAAATTTTCTATAAATAGTCTAGTGTGAACAGATTTCCAACTTTTTTTTTGTGTTTGACATGTGTATATATGTTGGGTGCAGGATCCCCCAATAGCGGTTTTGGGGCTTAGAGCCCAAATTTTGGTCCAATTTTGTAATTCCAATGTAAATATTCCACATTTTGTGGGTACTGAGCACGTAGTTGTTAAAGATTCATAGGGTTTTTCGCCCTGATTTTGATAATGTAATGTCGGTTGTAGAAGATATACCATGGTCCACAAACCATGGAATTGTATAAATAGAGCAAAGCTCTAAGTATTCAAAGGCATCTAAGATGGAATAATGAAGATGTATGTGAGATAGCTCTGAAGTGTAAAGTCTATTTTTGTGTCATAAAGTAGGAAAAGTTTTCGCAGCTGAGTGCACAGAGGCCTAGTAGTCCACAACTGAGTGTGCGGACCCCTGCAGCTGAGTGCGCAGAGGCCTAGTAGTCCACAACTGAGTGTGCGGACCCCTGCAGCTGAGTGCGCAGGGCGAGTCGAGTCTGTAATCATTTGCAAGTATTAATAAAGAGAAGTTTCTATCAATTCTATGTCTTTATTTCCTGTTTTATGCATCTGTTATATTGGGTATGAATTTCACTTCTAATGCTTATATGATGCATGAATGTGTATAACTGTATTGGTTAAGTGAATGCAAGTTAGAATATCTGTTTACATGAAGATAATTAAGATCTATTAATAAGATAAGTAATATACTTGGCATAGTTTAAGAAACATCACAGTTTTTTGCCCTAGCAGCGTGAAAGCATATCAACCCCTAGTTAGGGCTACGCAAAAGCCAATGGTAACAGATCACGAAGGTACTGAAGGTTAGAATAGAGCACGAAGCGACATGCGTGAAGGCAAGGTCTAGTTTGAATAAACTGACATCACAACCATCTCAAGGGTACAGAAATTGGGTTCCAGCATCCCCCCATACTACTTCGGGTGAGAATTCAATCCACGCTATTAGTCATGACATGTAAATGTAAATTTAATTTCCCCATCCAAAAGTGTAATGCATGTAGTGAATATCCCAGAATAGTACATCATTATCCATAATTAAACTAATCCAATATTGAAAATGTAATAACCCTTCCATTTTTCATTCACATATATAAAAACCTTGAGCCCATTACTTATTGGCTTCACATCATTATATGACTAGATCTATTAAGTTATTAACTTATAGAGTAATTGAATTGAAAATTTTTCTAGCACTCATTTGAGGATCTAAATTATTTCGATTCATGTGAGTTAAATCCCATATGTCTAACAAATAAAAACTTTAATAATGTTACGTTGAAGACTTTCATTATATATATATAGATGTATAATGGTCAAAAAGATATTGAGACCATATTATTAGAGGAGGTTCTTAAATAGAATGATGAGGCTTAGAAGCTAAATCCAATTAATAAAAATGTTTGCAAACTTTTAGGTTTTCCATCTTCAAACACTTAAGTAAGAGTGAAACTATTGGGAGCTCAAAATTTGCTTGAGATATGTTATATGTTATTAATGTAATCAAAATATACACTTGAATAAGTGTTATTTATGTACTAACATATATATATATATATATATATATATATATATATATATATATATATATATATATATATATATATATATATATATATATATATATATATATATATATAGTTAGTACATAAATAACACTTATTCAAGTGTATATTTTGAGTTACTATATTTTGATTACATTAATAACATATAACATATCTCAAGCAAATTTTGAGCTCCCAATAGTTTCACTCTTACTTAAGTGTTTGAAGATGGAAAACCTAAAAGTTTGCAAACATTTTTATTAATTGGATTTAGCTTCTAAGCCTCATCATTCTATTTAAGAACCTCCTCTAATAATATGGTCTCAATATCTTTTTGACCATAATAGACTTATAAAAATACCCTTTTGGACCATAATAGATTTATAAAATATATCCTTAATTTTCAAACAAGACTTAGCCAACAATTTTACATTAACTAAATAATCCAACCCTTGACTGTTGATTGATGAGCGCCGGTATTGCAACCAGGGTGTTGCAACCCCTGGGCTACCATCTTTACTTATCAACCCGGGGTTCATACAAACTTTGAGGTGATAGTGCTATATGCACAAGTAAAAGTGAAGGTCCTGATTGTTGTCACTCTTCATCTGGTGAGAGACCCTAGGGGTTCCAAGCTAGACTTCTATAGAGTCAAAAGAAACTTGATTCTTTGATGGAAGAAGAGAAAATTTATTCTAAGAGAGCTACTCTACTGCAGTAATGAAGAAATCAACATGTAATGCTAAATCACACCATATCCTAATTAACCATTTAAACAGTTATGCTCAGTAGAATTTATAAATCAACACTAACCTAATGCCTGTATCTAATTTACAGAAGTAAAGATCATCAAACCAGACTCGTGTGAGTAAGAAAACTAAACTAAATCTGTTTTCATTTTTTTGGTTTTCTTTGCTAAAATCAAGCATGGAATTTAATTGTTCTTGTGGATGTGACATGTGGATGGAAGGTGGTTGAGGACGGCTAGAAGGTTTAGGGAGTGGTTGGATGATGTGGAAGGGTCCTAGGAGGATTTTTGTGACTTCCTATAGGTTCCCCATAAATTTGGCCTCAAAACAGGCCATTTCAGGAAAACCTACAGGATGTACTAGAAACCTACAGGACGATCCTGTAGGAATTACAGGAAACCTACCGAATGGAGCCGAAAGATAATTTTGAGGTGTTGGAGGTGTTGGGAAGCTTGGAAAATTTTTGTGATGAGTGGGATAGGGTGTTAGAAGGGCTAGGAACACTTAGGAGTCAATATCCAAGAGAAGAGATGGCTAGATTTGCTCAATGTGTCTAGGGGAATTTCAATGAAAAAGGACAAAATAACTAGTGAGGGTGATGGTGGACCAAGAGATGGTTGAGGTGGATGAGGTGGAATATGGATGCTGGTAATGAAGTCTAGACCTCCTCCTGAAGTACCTGAGTGAGATATTATTGCAGAAAGAGAGTGTTGGAAAAATATGATGATGAAATGAACAATTATTGAATCAATACGACAAACTCCAAAGCTCATGCAAGAACTAGAAATCTGTGTTTATGGGGTTGCTGAAGGGTCTCTTCCTCAAGTCATGGTTCTAGAGGGAGGAGGTGAGGCCGAGACACCTTCTGACAATCTTATGGTGATATTTTTCTCCTTGCTAACCTTCTAATTGAAAGCAGGCACAAATGGAAGTAAACTAAAATACAACCAATCTACTCTACACTGTTGTAATGGAAATGCAACTACTTAAGAAAATTAACAATTAAACCATGAACATATGCTAGCATACATGTACAATAAAGAGGATCCTTGGCTTCTAGTGCTGGGCCCTAACCCAAGATCTTCAGCCCTTTGAGTCAGCTCAGTGCTGGCTCAAAACAAAACTCATTTTTATTATCAAAACCGTGGATTACATAAGAAGTTGTTACAAGTTTTGTAGCTAGAAAATAGAGTAGAGTTTTACAATGAAAAATCTGAATCCTACTGAGGTCCTAGGCCTCTCTACTTATACATCTGAAGTCTCCAATGAATTTGTTAAAATTAGGGAGGCTCGTCTCCCAAACTCAAGATAAACTAGTGCTTTGTACATATTTAGCTAAGGCATAGCTAGGATCCTTAATTTTATTTTTTTAGGTTTAGTCCTATATTCCTTGCACAATTTATCAATAATAAATAGAGACACCTCATGAGATATCTCTTTATGTTGAAAATTGCTGACTTTCACACAAACCAAAGAACATAAATCAACATATCAAGAAGAGCACCATATTATTTTTCAAGTGAATCCTGTGACCATTAATAGATGGAGTCATCTAAATTTTGATTATTCCAGGTAGATGGCAAATTAAGAGCATGAGAAACAATCATCCATACTTGAACCTCATAAGGATAATGAATGAATAAATCAATGCTTGATTCAACATTTAATTTACATAACTCACAACCGTGAGGTCCTTGTTAGGCTCTTATATATGTGAGGAGTTTATTATTTAATGTTAAACAATTGAAATTTTCTCACTTCAAAGGCCCATGATTCTTATAAATAAAATCCCACCACCACCTATTATCCCTAATCAAAATGAATTTCTTCTTGACTTCATACCCAAGTTTGGTAGTGAACTCCTTAGTACTGGAGTTCTTAAGCTATCCTAAGAAGTCTTCATCTTCACATGAGAGGCTAATGAAACTAGAGCATAAGTCACTAATATAATCATGTCATTCAGCCACATTTGAACCTATCATACCTAACTCCTCTTATGATTTCCACCCTTTACTACCCCACTCTTAGGGATATTGTGCTTTTTCATCAACAAGGGAATGAAGGCTAACAAGGTGTAGAGCTTCCACTAAAGCTTCAAGTGCCTAAAAAATCATCCCTTGCTCCAGGTTAAGGATGGTATCTGATTCTTAATTTTCCATGACCTCCTATTTTCCAGGTTATCTATCTACCAATAAGAGGAAAACCATCTACCAAGGCCTTCTACAAAATGGAACCATTCTTTACAGGATTTTTAGGATCATAATACCAATCATCCATCAACCTATATACAAGAAATTTAGAATTCATTTATGTTCCCCAAAAAGATGCATTATGAGTGAGCCTCCACAAAATCCTAGCATCTAGAGATTGGTATAATAAATAAATAATGTTTCATCCCCATCCCCCACTTTTTGGGCATTTCAATTGTTAACTACTTAACTAGATGATGCCTCCAGAACTATTACTGCCTAAATATACATATTAGAAAATTTTATTTATATTTTTTGTAAGTATACATTTTGGGACTCAAGCTATGGACATCCAATACACATGGATACTCTATAGCAGCAACTTGATAATAATTAAGTGTCATCCACCCCTCCAAGAATTATTAAACCCACAAAGAAATTTGTGCTTTTCCTTTTTTGTAAATCCATATCTAATCATCAAGCTTATATGAATTAGGCTTGAGAAAAAAACTAGGTATTTAAAACCATGGTCGAAATCCTTACAAGGAAATGGATTTTTTTTTTCACATTCCACTGATAAAACATCTAGGATGAGGTTAAATATCATACAAGACTTGGCCTCATTGATTTCCATTCGAGTGGATTTCTCGTACAAAGAAAATGTGTTGTTGAACATCCTAATGTCTTGTAAGGAACCTGAATCAAATAGTAGCACATCATCAACAAATAATAGGACAAGGCCTTTGACTAAGAAATGCTTATACCTTTAATGCCTCTCTTAACTATTTCTTCTATAATAAAACTACTTAATACATGTTCCAAAAGTAAGAAAATAAATGATGATAATGGGTACCCCTACTTTAAACCCTTGGAAGCACAAAATAACTTAGAAGGGGGATTGTTAATTAAAATTGCATAAAATATGGATTGCACATGCCCCAATTTCTAGTTAATGGTGCCAAGGTCCACTTCTAGTTGTAGAAGAATCAATCTCAAGTAGGTCTAACTAACTCTATCATATGCCTTTGATAAATCAATTTTAGTAGCATTGCCTCTTCCCTTAGAAGTTTAGTAGAGTGAAAAGCTTTCTGAGCCAACACAATTGTGTCATTGAAATGGTGATGCTACAAAAATCCAAGTTTGTCATCTAATATTCTTTGGTTGAGGATGGGCTTGAGCCTATTAACAATTATTTTTTACCCCGTCTTGTAAGTTACATTGCAACATGAGCTTGGGGGATAATCATCAAAGGAAGATATTTCTTTCTCTTTTTGGAATAAGAGTAATAAACATAGATTTTAATGCTCTGAGCATCTTTCTAGAACATTGAGACTCTTAAACTACATCCAGTAAATGGTCATTGAATAAAATAAAGAAATCCAAGTAGAATTATACTCTAAGTTTGTACTAGGGATCTTTCCCTTTTTAGTGAAGAGAGAGCTCCTAGTAATTCCTCCTTTGACACTTCATCTTCCACGGATTCATTCATTTCATCAAATATGGCTCGAGGAAAAAATATTAAGATCTATATAATTTCCTAGATGGGACAATATTGTGGTCCTTTGAAAAGGGGATTAAAATGGTGCACCCAAATTTCTACATTCTCATTGAAATATCTAACCACCTCACCTTCCAAATTGTGGATTTCCCAAATTATGTTGAGAAAATTTTGATAATTGGAAAAACATTGAAAAAATTCATATTATTGTCACTTTCCTTTATCCATATGACCTAACTAGTTAAAAACCAAGTTAGCCATGGTCTTCACTACACCAAAGTTCCCTACACAATTGGAGATGTGAGCCTCTCTAATCAGTTGCAATCAATCACCCTTAAGAACCCATCTTGGAGATGGTAGTCAACCGTGATATCACCATCGTGCACATGATTCTGACTCTGCAATTGTTGATACACCTCCTTAAAGTCCTCATCTTTTGAATATATGTCTTTATATGAATCATGGGTGAATGGCTCCATGTGCATAAGAGTCCCCAAGGTTGTGATATTTGATGTGAGTGGCCTTGAAAGCATGTCAGCCAACTTTTTTGTTCTTCCCTTCTTATACTTGATCACCAAATGAAACTACTGTAAAAACCTCATCCACTTGTAATGCTTGGTCTGTTGTAGCTTACTCTAGGACTACCAATTGTATAATGGCTAGTGAATTGTGTGGATTACTATCTCCTTTCCCACTATATCTAGGCCTACAAGTACTATAATGGATAGTGATATATGTGGTTTACTGTCTCCTTTCGCATCAGATACTGGTTCCACTTCTTCACAACTTGCACCACGGAATAAAGATACTTATCGTAGGTAGGGTATTTAAGGACTACCCCATCAAATACTTCATAGTGGTAGCATACATGCCTTCCCCCCTACATCAAGGCAACTCCCATAGAATACCCAATCACATCTATCTCTACTTCAAAGGGTTGCTATAATTTTGGTAATTCCATAACTGGTGCTTGGTTGATCTTCTTCTTTAGATATTCGAAAGACCTTTTCTTACCTCTTCCTGACTGGAAACTCTTGGCACTTGCCATTATGGTGCGGAGCATGTTACTACCACTGAGAAGGAGGCTATGGATTTCCTCAATTACTGTGATGCACCAATGAAAATCCTAACCTCAGAAACATTAATAGTAACCTACCATTTCATGATGGAATCCATCTTGGAAGGATCCATCTTCAGGTCTCCTCCACTGATCACATACCCGAGATACACCAAAGACTGTTGCGCAAACTCACACTTCTTGAGATTTTCTAGCAGTTGGTGCTTATTCAATGTTTCTAGAACCTGCATCAAATGTGACATATTCTCCTCCCAGTGAGAACTATATACCAGTATTGCATCCAAATAGATAATAACAAATGAATATAGAAAGGGGTGCAATACATCATTCATTAATCTGATAAACATAGTTGGTGCATTACATAGACCAAATGGCATGACTAACCACTCATACAAACCTTGCCTAGTTTTGAAGGTAGTCTTCTAGGTGTCTTCTTCCTTGACTCAAACCTCGTGATATCCAGAATTCGATTCCAACCTTGTGAAGTATTTTTCTTGTTGTATTTGATCCAAGAAATCATATATCTTGGGTAGGAGGTATCTATTCTAAAGCATGATTTTTTTCAATGCCCTGTAATCTATACACATTTTCCAAGTCCCATCCTTCTTTGGCATAATGATGATGGGTGACCCACATGGTGATGTACTTGGTTGAGTGACACCTTGTTCCAACAACTAATGCAACTGTTTATTCACCTCTTTTTCTACAATAACAAACTACCTGTACAACCCAATATTCAGCAAGGGGGAATTTGGCAATAGCTGGATCTGAGTCTACACTTCCCTCTTAGGTGGTAGCCCTTTAGGCTATTGGAACACATCCCTGTATTCCTGTAACAACTCCTCTAATTTTTGTTTCCATTTCTTAGTACACCCCTCCATGGGTGGCTTGCCTCATATTGACTCCTCTTCAGACTCATTTTCTCCTAAAAACAATAAAACATACTTCTTGTTGGAACTGATCAATTTCTTGGCTTGGTTAGCACTTACCAATGAAAATTTTGACTTTCCCTTGTGTGCGTTGATGATGAATGATTTTCCATCCTTGACAAGTCAGTATTGGTTGATTTTCTTCAAGAATATTTCATCACACATGTACATGTATGGACTCCCAAACATGACTCCGCATACATCAAGGGGAACCGCATCTATATCTACTTCATCAACAAAATCAGAAATGATAGCTAATATAATTTTACAATGTTTTGTTACCTTCAAATCTACATCCTTATTTACCTATCCCAATGTATATGGAGTTGGATGATCACAAAATTCTAGCCCCAACTTCTTGAGAAACTCTACTCCAATGAGATTCACATGTGATCTTGAGTCAAATAAAGCATCAATCTTTGTCTTCTTGACTCATATCTTTATATGGAAGAGTTTGGTCATTTATTTCTCTTCATGTTGCTGGAGGCTACTCAGATTCACCTATTTTTGCACTAACATACATATGATCTTCTCATCTAAGTTCGATCTTCTTTTAAATTGGTTTCTCGAATCAATGGCCATGATATTCTTCTTATTATTATATTTCTTCTTGTTCTTCTAGTTTATATCTGGATGCAACATCCAACACTTCCCCTCTGTATGGCCATCAATGTTGTAGTGGTTTCTAGGATCTTTGCATTGGTGTGTCGTGGTTGCCGTCTTTTTATCTTTTCCCCCTTTTTTCCTCTTCATTCCCTCATTAGAAGCACCCCGATTCTCCTTTTGCTTCGATCCACTTGATTGTGCTCTCTTAAGGCCTACGTTCTCTAGATATTGTGCCTATACACAAGCCTCGTCCACCCATTTGAGCTTGAACAACATCACTTGCTCATGTAGATGGCGTTGCAGACCCCCGAAATACTTGAGCAGTACATTTGGGTTCTTTGGAGAGATACCCAACATTATAGCCATCTTTATGAATTTCATTGTGTACTCCTGCATACTTTAGCCTGACTTTTTCCTGAAGTAGTGGCACCAAATCCACTAGTCCTCCACGTACCCAATGGGATAAAATTTTGAATTAATGAGTGTTTTGAAATCCTCCCACTTAGTCACTAGAGGTTCTTCCTCCAACCTCAGAGTTTCTTTGTGTCTCTCCCGCCAAGTTAGTGCATGGTCTTCTAATTTAAGTCACACAAATGAGGTCTTTTTCCCTACCTCGATGTGATGGACACTGGAATAAGCTTACAGTGCTGCAACGAGTGGTTTAACTTTAAAAAATCGATCTCACCATGGTATAACTTTATATCGACCTTGTCTTCCATTGTAAATAGGGATTTTGATTGGTTCTTGAAAATCTAACTGGGTTAATCTTTTTCAGGCTCTTTCTTCGACTAGTTACTTTTTTCTCCCTGATATCTTAATCCCTGTTCTGATTTGTCCTCTGCATTAGAATCCCCCATATTCTCCAAATATCCCCATATTTCTATTCAAGGATTCCATGAGGAGGCTTATACTACAGTTGATATCTGTGGTGTGTTGTTCCAACTGTGTAAACCTCACCTTGCATGATCATAAGGTTCATTTATAGATTTGTCACCCATGATTAGGGTTTTACAATTTTCAGCCCCACCGATCTAGATCCCTGCAATCTCCACAAAATACCCAAAGAAACCTTCTCTTATACCAAATGATTCGTAAATTTCAGTGGATATTCCACTGGACAGTTCATCACAACACATCTGATAATAATATATTAAAATACTGAAATTTGACACTATTACAGTCTTATTAAAATTCTAGATTTGTAAATTTAACTATAATTAGTGAATGCATGTGAATCGAAATTATGCAGAAAATTAGAGAACAAAAAACTAATCTCTCTCACACACACATAAGACACAAGATATTGTCTTTTGGAAACCCTTTCAGGAGAAAACCCAACTGGAAATTGGGACCACTTCGCTCTCTTTCTTTGTTTGGAAATATGGATGCAGGTAAAAAGAAGTAACATTTGAGGCCCATGGGATTCTACAATGCACAAATCATCTCTATGTGTTGTACCTCCTATCTCTCCTGACTATATTTTCTCAACTATGGAATAAAATTCTCTTCAAAAAATGGAATGCCTCTTCCTCCTAGTGGCTTGGTTATAACACAGCTCAATATCCTACTAGTGGTTAATTTTGACTACATAAAATATTATCTAGAATTATAATATAGACTCTTATAGCTTATTTTACATAATAATCATACGCATATCCCCTTTTGCATTAATAATGGGGGTTGACGAAGCATCCTTCCAAACTATAGGTGTGAAAAAATGAAATTCAACTTCTGAGTGGAATAACTTTTGCATACAGACTTCGATTGACGTGCTTCTTATGTCGTTGGAAACATCTTTATGTCTATAATAGAATGAAAGGGCGCTAAAGTAAATAAAAATGATTTTACCCCAAAAAAATTTCATTTGATGCGTCAAAATGCTTCTAGAAGGTTTCAAACCTGTTTTTCCAAACCAAGTGCCATAGCATCAATATGGATGAAAAACAATATAATTATCCAATATGGATCATATTTGGAGCACCCCCCCCCACGAGAAAGGGTTCGAGGGGGCTACCCTGAAGCAAAAATTAGATGAAAAATTACCTTGTAAAATATTGTAATTTCGTAGTCAATTTGGGCAAGAGTAGAAGTTATGTTAATTTAGGGGTTTTTTTCTCTAGAAGGAAACACTCATTATATATGAGGGGATTATACTGTGGCTATGTATAATTATTATGTCAAAGGTAGAGAGAGGAGACTATGTGAGAGCGAAGAGGAAAATTACAACAGATTTGTTGTAGGTTGTATCTCTTCATTTTCTTGGATAATATAAGAGGAAGGATTGGTTGTTTCTCCATGGATATAACCCAAATTGGGTGAACCACGCATATATGTGTCTTTATTATTTTATTCCTTTTTTCTGTTTTTATTTCCACAATATTTTATGTGTTTCATTGCTCTGTTAATTAATTTCTTAAGAACTAGTATCAGAGTTGAAGGTCTATTTGGCTCATAAACTTGCAAGAAAGAAGGGTTCCTAGTTCAAGTGGGAACAATGGCAGAAGATGGTAGATTTAGGGTTGATAAATTCAACGACCAAAACTACCAACTATGGAAGATGAAAATGGAGGATTATTTGTATCAAAATGATCTTTACCAACCATTGAGTAGAAAAGTAAAGAAGCTGACAAGTATGACAAACAAAGAATGGGATATTCCTGACAAAAAGGCACTAGGTACAATACAGTTGTGCCTCAAAATGTTAGTGTCCTTCAAAATTTCAAAGGAAATGACAACAGAGGTTCTAATGATGGCATTGTCCAAACTATATGAAAAACCCTTGATATCAAACAAGGTATTTCTTATGAACTGTTTAGTTAATATGAAAATGTTAGAAGGTGGATCTGTTTTTGATCATTTAAATGAATCTAACATGGTAACCAATCAGTAAAATTCTATAGCGGTAAATTTTGATGATGAAGTTAGGGCTCTGTTATTTTTGTTCTCATTACTAAAAAGTTGGAATGGCTTAGTTGTGGCTGTCACTAACTCTATCGCTTGATCTAGTACTTTGCAGTTTGATGATGTTATTGGTGCTATCCTTAGTGAGGAAATGTGACAAAAAATATCAGGTGAGACAACATGTAATTCTTTGACTGCAGAGACTAGGGGAAGAAAGGTAGAGAGAGGAAAAATCTCGAGACATCATAATAAGTAAAGGAAAGGTAGATACAAATTGAAATCGGGGATAATGTGCTAGAAATGTGGGGAGAGAGGGCACTTTAAGAAAGACTATAAATATTGAAAGGAAAAAGGAGATAGACAGCAAGAGAACAATCATCAACAAAATGTAATAGGTGATGTGTTTCAAGATGATTTGATTATTTGATTAGAAAATAGTATTATGCCTGAGTAGTATATTCAAGGGCTTCATTCCATGGCACACTTGATATGAAACATTTTCATGACTATGTTCAAGGAGATTTTGGACAGGTTCATTTGCACGATGGTAAACCATATAAAATTATTGGAATGGGAATCTTTTTTATAAATAAACAAAATGGTAACCAATGGCTATTAAAGGAGGTAAGACATGTTTCATATCTAAAGAAAATTCTAATTTCAACAAGACGGTTGGGAGGTGAAGGTCATGTAACTACATTTACAGACAAAACTTGGAAGGTCACTAAAGGATCCTTTGTAATAGAAAAAGGAGAGAAGGTTGTTATGTTGTATTTTATGCAATGGTACTTCTAATTTTGCGAATTCTTTAACCTCCAAAAGACTAGATACAACATTGTGGCATCATAGGCTTGGGAACATGAGTGAGAAGGGGATGTAGATTCTTCAGTCAAGAAATTCATTGCCATGTTTGAAGCATGTTGATTTAGATTTATGTGATAATTTTTTCTATGGAAAACCAAATAGAGTCAAATTTATCAGAGTTGGGAAAGAAAATAAGAGTGAAAAAATAGAGCTTGTGCATATAGATTTATGGGGTCCTGCTAAGGTATCATCTCTTTGTGGCTCTCACTATTATGTTACTTTTATTGATGATGTAACTAGGAACACTTGGTTTTATTGTATTCAAAATAAATCTGATGTCGTTGATACTTTTAAGAAATTGAAAGATTTGGTTGAGAATGAGATAGGAAATAAGTTGAAGTGTCTTAGATTAAATAATGGAGGTGAATACTGCAGCAAGGAGTTTGATAATTATTGTTCAAACCATGGAATTCCAAGAACACCACAAGAAAATGGCATGTTAGAAAGGATGAACATGATAATCATGGGGCATGTAAGGTATATGAGATTGCATGTAGGGTTACTCTTACAATTTTGAGCGTATGCTCTAGATATTGTTGTTGATCTAATAAACATAGGGCCTTCAAGTTCCTTGGATGGTGGTATTGTTGGAAATACTGAGAGGGGGGTGAATCAATATTTTCTTTCAATTGTTATTATTACTAGTTTAATTCTTCACAATTTAAATAGAGAAATGTATAAGCATAATTTTATTGAGTAAAGTAACAAATACAATATAAATGTGTTCCAAGCTCCAACTTCGTTTTGATGAAGCTCCGACCTCTAGGGCTTTGACCCTATCTTGTTAAGGCACCAACCTACAACTCCAAGGACACAAATCCTTCCAATTCTGAGCACCAACCCCAAGGTATCTCACACTATCTTTAAATATGAATCAGGTCAAAAGATTGTCCTCCCGCTCTATCTTCAGCTTCCTTCTCCGCTCTGCCTTTGGCTTCTACTGTACCTTCTGCATATGCAAGACCTTTGGCTTCTACTGCACCTTCTGTGTTTGCTAGATCTTCGACTGCTACTGCACCTTTTTCATTTGCCAGACCTTCATCTTCCTCTATTTCTTCAAGTTCATGAGTTGTGAACTTTCCTTGTTATTTGTGAAAGATGCCTTATACGCCTTACTCAAGTGAAGCGTTTCAACTTATATATGTGTACATATATATAGTGTGTGTGTGTGTGTGTGTGTGTATGAGTTTTTCCAATGAATCAAAACGACTCATTCAAAGGTGGAGGGGCCGACTTGTGCATGAGGTGGTGTATTAAAATATATCAAAGGGCCTACCATGTCATCACCTTACCCTCGCAATCGCAACCTTCATGAAAATACACATTAATAGAGGTACCCATATGCCATGTCATATCTTTAATCGCAATTGCAACTTTCATGAAAATCGGAGGTTTTACAAGTGTGCACATGCTCTGTCCTCCAATATCAACATCATCGATATTCACATATCAACATAGTTAAACCATATAATGGCTGGTCCCACCTGCCACATGATCACCTTAATCACAACCACAACTTCCGAAGGTCTTCTCAAAACATAGTCGATCCCCTACTGCCGACGCAGCAGATGTGGTATACAATAAACTATTTTTGATAAGCTCGTTGGGTACACAACTCTATCACAATCGGTGGTCTGTTGTCTCCACACCCTTATCACAATCAATGTTTTGAAGTTTCCTTGAAACATGAGATTCAATGGATGTGATATCATATTGAGTCATATTATAGTGGTGTAATGAGGTCCACAGTAATATCACAATTGCAGTTTTTCATGTGACATCCCTTTATAAGTTGCAATATAAAAATTTCAATAGGAGGATGAGATATTACATAAAGGTATGTTTTAATGCAGCTATTGGGTCAGCGTATTATGTCGCAATCTATGGTTTACGAGACTTCTACTGGCACACGAATTAAAACAGCCTTAACCCTCACAGTTGATTGTGATCTTAGAGTTGAATATGAGGTCAATGGCTAGGATTGAGTGTGGGACTTCAGCCATGATCAAGGAAATCCGTACTTTCCTACCCGTGTAGTTGCTAATAATCATTGATATAATGATCGAGATCTATTCCTGCGATTCACCTTTCGCAAGCCTTTGGTTTGATAACTGTGGTTCATTTCTTGACTCCATGATATTGCAATCGGGGTTTTTAATGTGACAAGCCTTCATAACTTGTGACTCAAAGGTTCTGATACGCACGGATGCGATATTACAATAGGGAAGTTACCATAACCTATTTTTGGGTCCGCAATACATATCTCAGTCGGGGGATTCAACGTGACACATAATAAAATGGTAAAGCCACTGATATAATTCCTCTGATGCAATGTTCCTTTATTTCTTTCGGTAGCACTTATCTTTGGGCATATGTGAAAACCTACTTCTGTTTCTCCGTAACCTGCTTCTTTGATGGCTTCCAATGAACTCTTCCTCTCACTTTTTGGCTTCACGATGGCTTCTCTTCTTTACTCTTTCTCTTTCTCTTCTGATGGCTTCTGATATCTTTCCTCCTCAGTTCCACTGTTTCTATTATGTTGTATTCAATCCTTGGATCCTCCATGAGTAATATTATGATCAATGGGCATCAATGGGAAACATCATGTATTAAAGAATTTTCCATAACAAACACTGCTATATTGACATCAATGACAACCTATATTAACAATCTCCCCCTTTGTCATTGATGGCAATATTCTTCTTCTCTCCCCCTTTGACATCAATGGCAAAAAAGGTGCACAAGAACTCCCCCTATTGAACTGCTGCCCCTCTCATGCAACATCTTTATGAATCAACTTAATGTGATGATAGAGAAATAACCCCCATCTTTTGGTGAATCTGTTCAAATGCTTCTCAAGAAAGAGGTTTTGTGAAAATATCATCTATCTGCTCCTTAGTATTGATATATTCCAAGTTGATGTTTTTTTCAACTACCTTTTCATGAAGGAAATGATACTTGATTGGAATATGTTTGGTCTTTGAGTGCATCACTGGATTTTTGCTTAGACTGATAGCACTTGTGTTATCACAATAGATGGTGATTGGTTGATTGGTACCTATGTTGACATCTTTCAGAGCTTCCTTCATCCATAATATTTGAGTACAACAATATACAATAGCTATATAGTCAACTTCAACTATAGATAGTGATATGGATGTTTGTTTTTTGCTGATCCAAGATACTAGACAATCTCCCAGGAAGAATGCTTTTCCACTAGTACTTTTTCGATCATCAACGCTTCCGACCCAATCAACATCGGTGTTTGCAGTCACATTAGAAGTTGAGCTCTTAGGTTACTAAAGACCAAAATTAGGAGTTCCTTTCAAGTATCTTAGAATTCTTTTTACAGCCAACAAATGGGATTACTTAGGAGCTGATTGAAATCTTCCCACCATTCTTACTGCTTGCATAATTTCAGGTCTCATAACAATTAAATATAGGATGGATCTAATTATTGACCTGTAATGAGTTGCATCTATCAGAGGAGAGTCATCATCTTTGCTTAATTTTCAATCTGTGGTCATAGGTGTGCTCATGGGTGCATAGTCTTCCATTCCATATCTTTTAAGCATGTCTTTAAGATATTTTGCTTGAGATATGAACATGCCTGCCATGGTTTGAGATACTTGTAGTCTAAGGAAGTAAGATAACTCTCCTATCATTGACATTTCCAAATCTTTTGACATATTTTGAGCAAACTCATGGCCCATCTCATCATTATTACTAGCAAAAATCAGATCATCAACATAGACAAGAGTGACTAGTAACTTATCCTCATCCATCTTTATTTAGAGATTACTTCCTGCCACCCCCTTCTTGAAGCCTTGTTGTTGTAGATAGTGATCCAATCTTGCGTACCAAGCTCTAGGAGCTTGTTTCAACCCATATAATTCCTTTTCAACTTACAAACAAAGTCTTTTCCTTCTGCTAGATTAAACCCTTCTGGTTGCTCCATGTAGACTTCTTCCTTGAGTTCCCCATTCAGAAATGCTGATTTTATGTCTATTTGATAGATTTTGAATCCTTTTGAGCAAGAAAATGGCAAGAACATCCTTATAGCTTCCATATGAGCTACTGGTTCAAAGGTTTCTTCAAAGTCGATTCCTTCAATTTTTGAATAACATTTACAAACATGCCTTTCCTTATTTTTGATGATTTGTCCATCTTCATTCATTTTGTTTTTGAACACCCACTTGGTTCCAATTATATTTTTATCCTTTAGACAAGGTATCGGTTCCCATGTCTCATTCTTCTCGATTTGAGATATTTCTTCTTCCATGGCTTTTACCCAATGAAGATCCTTACTTGCTTGAGTAAATGTTTATGTTTCTATCATAGATAGGACGGAAACATCATTTTTCTTTGGTGTACATGTCATCCTTCTTTGGGTTTCATCAATCTTCTCTTGTGGGTGATGTTTTTGGAGAAACTTCATATTTGAAGGGGTTTGAGATGGTTCTTTTTCCTTATGTTTTTCTTGATCTTTTCCTATTTTTCAAGTTCTTCTTTGTTTTCTTCAATGAGAAAGTCAACTTCATGATCTTTAATTTATTTTTCTAGAAAGTCTTCATCAAACTTCACATCAATGCTTTCCACTATTTTCCATAGTCGATTATTGTAGCATTTGTAGGCTTTGCTCCTTGTAGAATATCCAAGGAATATTCCTTCGTCAACCCGAGAATCAAATTTTCTTGGTGATTCATCATTAATTTTTATGAAGCACTTGCTTCCAAAAAATCTTGAAGTATTTTACTGAAGAAAGTCTTCCTTTCCATAATTCATAAGGAGTCTTCTCATTATTTGGTCTTAGTTGAGTTCGATTCAAGGTATAAATAGTTGTCTTGACTACTTCTCTCCACAATTTTGGCTGCAAGTTAGATGCTATTTGTTATCACTCTGGTTGTTCCCCAGGAAAGCTCCAAAGGGGGAATACGGCCAAGGTAACCACTAACCAGTTTTTTAGCTGCAGATTCTAGCCAATCTTCAACTAGAGAGGGCTCTCTCTTTGTAATTTAGCTTTGTTTTGAAGTATTTTAGACTAGTTATGATGCACAGAGTTTGGTTTTAAGTTTGTTGGATGGTGATCTTAAGTAGAGCTGAGATGCAAGTCTAAAACAGTTTATACCATTGGGAAAATGGGGTCAATGAGGACGAACTGCTGAGAGTGTTTTCTTTGGTAAGGGGCAATACTACAGAGCAAGATAATCGATCTTGGAACAATTTTGAAATCTGAAAATTAATGGAATGTAAGCCAGTGGATGAAGGGCAGTTAAGAATCCTTTATCATGCTGGCAGAGGGAAGGTGCATGAATATTACCAAGGAGCAGTAAAGAATTCCTAAGAAATATTCAAAGTGAAAGAATCAGTGGAAACAGGAGCAGCTAAGAATTCTTGTTTATGCTAACCCTGAAGAAAACATAATTAACAACAGAGATTGAGCACAGAGTGTATTTAAACAAATTCTGGGCTATTCCTTTTCTCCATTAATAATATTATGAAACATATATGAATTTTGCAAACACAGAAGACATAAAACGCAGGTTAGAGTAACTTATTGATCCATAGAAAGAGACAGGTATTCTGTAGCAGGTCCTAGAACATCAAATCCACATTCAGACAGTCCAACAACAATGAAATTCAACATCCTTTGTATTAAAAAGTCTCAGAGTTACAGTGCAGTCCAAAGAGTAAATCACCAACCCCAAATACATTCTGTGGGGAGGTATTTATACAAAAAGGAGATACAAAATATCATGTAGATAAGCTATCACACAATAACTTCCTTCATCTACTCTACATAAGAAGTAAATGAGCGAAATGGATGCAGCAGTAAATGTTGGTGTGCTGGCTGTTTAGTCTGTCAGATATATTTGACTTTTTGGACTAAGTGAGTCCACTAGTAGCTGCGTCTTTACTATGTGTTTCTACATTTGCTGTCTTGCTTTGATGAGCTGCAGTCACAATCTGATTTCTTCTTTCTGTTGTTTTCAGTCTTTGACAGGTGGCCCGTGCATTTGGATTTGTTGACCTATAGCTGATCAAAAAAGAAAAGAACTGAAATTACCTTGGTAAAATCTCTAGCATCTCCTGCCACCATTGCTCTGTTGGCAGCTAATGTCTTTCTATTTTTATTAGTGTCTCATCAGCTTCAGTATATCTATAGAAGTTGGGCTGGACTTCAAAAAGATGATTTATCTCATGTTCAATGTAGAAACTTTTTTCTAGTTTGTCATATAATATCTATCCAGAGGGAGGCCCTGTGTCTTCTAAGGTGCTTGAGGATGATGTAATTAGATTGGAAACATAGTTCGTTACCCTGTTAGCATACTCTTCATGTGTTCACAGTCTCCCATTGCTGGTCAATAGACTGGGTAACCCTTTACTCTACAATATTGCAAACTTTTATTTGAAGGCATTAGTCTCTGTTTGCATTTCATGGCACTTTCTTTCTAAAGTCCGTACAAAATTCCTCAGGGTCAGCACCTTTTTCACTATCAAAATGGTGTCTGTTCTGTTCCTGATATACAACACTGCTAGTTGTTCCCTGGTATGAGTATTCAAAAATCGAATCATTCTATTGGCATGCTCAGGCATGTTTCCCAATAATGCTCTGGCCTTTTGAGTCTCAAATTGAGCGATCCCTATCAATTCTATTTGCTCATGTATAGTCTGAATTGATTGCCATTGGTCAGTGAAAGACAGGCCAATTTTGGCCCACAAAATTGTCTTGATTTCAGCCAGAGTTTTATGAAGAGTAAGATCTTTTTCCAAGGATTTTATTTTATTATCCAAGGCCTTTATTTCTCTTGTTTTTTCAGCCACTGTTATCTTGAACTTGTCATAGCTTACTTCTAGCTTGGCCAACTTTTCTTTGGCCTCTTTCAGCTCTGTCATTTGAACTTCTAGCTCATTTACATCTTTCATCATTTCTTCCATACTCATGCTAGATTCTGGTGCTGTTATTGTTGCTGCTCCTGAAGTATCTATAGTTGATCTACATGTTGTTGGTGCTAGGATGATAGGAGGGATTGCTGTGGGAGGGACAATGGAACTGTGGGAGCTATTTCAGGTGGCTGGGAGGTCGATTCCCTGCTTGGACTGCAATTATTTCTCCAATTCTTGCTCCATTTAAATTATCGTTTGATTCATCCTCATCAACAAATCCATTGTATCTCCTTCTGCATTCTCTTCTGCAAGTTTCGTAGTTTGTGGGTGCATGGTTGCAGATAGCCTCAATTGCTTTCTAAGTGCAGCAATATCTTCTTCCTTCTTCCTTATGAGGGCTTTAATTCCCTTGGCATCCTTAGGGTCATGCCCTAGCTCAACAATAATTTCCTCCAGGGTCTTTATTCTGTTGTCTTTTAGCCAAGGAAGATATTATTTCCAAATCCAATTGGGCAGATGTATTGCTTAATGACTCCTTCAATTGGTGGGCCAACATTGCCTTGTCTGCCAGTGTAGCATAGACCATTTCACTTGTTTTCTTGTGTGTCTCGATTTGATCCATTGGGTGTATGTCCTTGGAGAGGACTTCTATACTGGTCTTTATGTAGTCTACAGTTGTCTGTGGTTGCTGAACTTTAGGGTTGAAATGACTTAAGATAATTTTTTCCTCCTTAATGTCATAAGCTGCCATCAGTCTTTGCTGTTTGGAGGGTTTTGTTTTCAGGAGTTGATCATAAATCTATATTCTCAATAATTCATTTTGTGCCTTAATTTCCATGAATGTTCCTTTAATACCAGGTGGTTGCTTTCTTTGCTGCTTTGAGGAGGACACCTCCATGCCATGTTGCCTCTCCCTTTCTTATCTATGAGAGCTGGTGGATGTTTGTTGGCTGGTTTCCCTCTCTCCCCTTGGATTTTCTATGATTTCTTCACTAATTTCCTCTTCAATTTGAGGATCTATTCTTTGCCTTTTGGCCTCTGGCCGCTCTTTTGACCCACTTGCAGGTGTAGTTTCTTCCATGTCTCGTTTCTTGCTTCTTTCCTCATTGAGAGGAGTCTGTAATGCTGGCACCTGTGGTGCCTCTGTCTATAGTGGAGGGGCTTGCCCTGACCCTGTTTCTTTGAGGTAGTTGGCTGCTCTGTCATTGTTTCTGGCTCTGTATCTACTACCTCCTTTCCTTTTGTTGTACCTGCTGTTGGTGTAGTCTTTCCTTGGGCAGCTTGTGAAGCTGTAGCAGTTGATGTGCCTTCTCTAACTTGTTGTGGGAGTTTGAATGACACCTGCCCAAAAGAATCCATGTCAAGATCTTTTTTCCAAATCTTACACATTTTTCTCCATTATCTCTTCCTCAGTGATTGTTTAACTATGTGCCTTCTACCCACCCACTCATCTTGGTTGGCAAAATTGTTCTATCTATGGGATTTTGCAATGTTCATAAGCTGACAGCCTATATTTTATTTTTCTTGCATTGATAAAGCCATTTGGGTCATAAGGTACCCAGCAAAAACTCCTTTATTCTGAGTTTTTCACCAAATATCTTATCAGCATCTTGCCATCCTTATTTTTTGTTCATGACATAGGGCCTAGTTGGTCTCTGAATTTCAACTGACCCTTTTTCTTGGTGGTATGAAAATGAGTTAAATATGAATTGATAAATTACCTGTAATATTCCATGGCAAACAGTCTCATTGGCACATATCTTGGCAGCCTGTAGGGACATAGCTCACAACCATATATCCTGATGATAGTGTGATTCTGGTAGATGTACCAATCACCTATTTTGTAGTTCTTTGAGAGCTACAATATTTTCTGCATGTCATAGGATAGTCTAGGAGGAGGATTTCTCTTTAGGAGAGAAGAGACTGGATAGACAAACATGTCAATGAACTCACAGTAAGAGTAGGGTGAGCTGTGACTTCATGAAAGACTGAGGTCCAAAAAATCACAAACCTCTTTTCTCCTTTGGAGTCCAATCTTTTGATGGGGCATTGGAAACAATCCCGCTGATAGTACAAGAATAGATGATAGATGTAGGATGAATACTTGAAGACTCCCTCCCTATCTAGCTTTACTAGTTGGTCATGTATATTGTTGGCAATGAATTTGGCATAATTGTATTTGACAACAGGGGGCTACCCTGGGGTAAATGTAGACAGTAAGACCAATATAGTTTCATCAATATGTTCACTTGTCTTGAAACCCAGAACATATGATATCATATCAACAAGTAATTTCCCCACTTCTTTGAAACATACATAGAGAAAAGGAGGTGGCCCTGTAGGCTGGCGATCTGCTCTCATGAATACTTGGGCAATTCGGGCTATCTCTGAGCTGGAGAGTTTGGGACCTTCATCAAGCAAGAATTTCATAGAAAGAGGGAACAGAAGCTGAGTTGGCTTGAAGTTTAGCATTTGATTGATGGAGTCAGGAGTTATATGAAAGAGGATGCTCCCATATGGAGACTTGACTGCCCTTTGAGTTGGTTCATAGTTTTCATAGCAAAGGTGAATTATCTCAAGGAAGATATTGACATAGGGGAGGAAGTATATGGGAAAATTTGATTCCCATATCCCATACAAATCATTGTTATTTGAATAACTGTTCCTCAGCTCACAGAATGTCTGCAGGTGGTTTCTGTCACCAACCAAGTCTTGGATTAGATAATCCCTATCAGCCAAAGGTAGTGCTTCCAATTCCTTGTGGGGTGCATTGAGAGGAGTAATGTTTAAATCCACTGGAGTCTCCATGGCTCAATTTTATGAGTGTGAACTTGGAGACTAAGGTCTGTGTGGATGAAATGAGTAGAACAGCAGCTTTGGGCCTCTTTCTGTGGAATTTTACAGATTAAATTCAGCTGGATGAACTCATGGGGTGAAAATGACAGTGAAACAGATAGTCTGCAGACTTTTCTTTAGCGGACACTGGATATGGATAGCTCTGGGCTTTTTCCTTCGACGTTCACAGAATAGAGTGAACTTGAGTTCAAATCCACGGGAGAAATTTTGCAAAGGGAGACTGTTTTTATAAGATTTCGTGGTGAACAATTGGAGAAAAATGCAATTATGGTGCACTTTCAGTAGGTTTTTTGATGGGTTTTAACTTGAAATTCGGAGTTCATAAGCAATTTAGCATAGGAAACTGAAAATCACAGGGTTTGGGCATGACTGTAAGTAAATACCTATTTTGATGGCGAAGTGAGCGATTAGCAGGGTCGACTCGAGCTGCGGGGTCGAGCTACGGAGCAAATTTGCAGGGTGATGGACTGTGCAACTTTGGTGGCGAGTTGGTCGTAAAATCGCATGCAGAGGTCTCCACTAATGAACAAATAGAAATAAACAAAAAACAGTCATTTTCACGACTTTTAACACAATTTGGGCCTTTTTGGGCTTTTGGCGCTTTTTTATGATGACGTCATCATGACGTATTTTTTGTCGTGTAGCGAGTACAGAGGATGACATGTTAGCTAATGTGTCAGATGACGTGGTGGATGACACAGTGGCGTGGTAGTGATGTCAACAGATGACATGGCGCTAATACGGAGCAGTGGCGGCTGGCGTGGATGCGACATCATCAGGTGACGTGGGGATGATGTTAGGGGGTAGGCGGCGGGGCAGTAAGCAGTATTCCCCGCACCGCCTTTGGGCAATGGTGGGATTCGCGGGGGGGGCTCTGATCACGCCTGGAAGCTGATGCGTGGCAGGGGTACGGCAACAATACCACCCATCCCTCAGATGCTAAACGTTCGGTAGATGGGAGCTTCCGATATCACCGCCAGCTGTTAGATCTACGGCGCGGGATCTGACGGTCGATGGGTAATGCAAGTATCAGAGGTTTATTAACGTGGGCCCTGTGCTAATATTTCAATGTTTTATAATGTTTTGGGGGGTATAAAACCTTTGGTCATGGTGGAACGATTATTCATTTAACCGAATGTTAAATGAAACCCGATATATACATGTGCGCGAGGAGTTAACATATGGTTTAGGGGGGGGTTTAGCGCGGTTGTTTATTTAACCGGATATTAAATAAACCCCAAGGTTTTTGAATGCGGAGGGGCTATTATTAAGGTCCCAAATGGACTAATAATTCCCGGAAGTGTGTTATAAGGCTATAGTTGCCAGGGGTAGGAATATTATGTATTTTTTGGGTTTTTTATATAGTTTTTTATAGAATAGGGGTAGGACAAATGATAAAGGAGCTATATAATAAAGTTAATGTTAATATGATTTTATGGATAGGTAACGCTAAGTTTATAAGGTAATAACTTAGGTTTTTAGGGAAATGAAGTAAAATGGTAAGATCTTTTACACAAGAAATGTGGCTTGTTTTAACTAAGTAAACTCAGAGTTCCACTTAGTATTTATCATAAAATGAAGTGAACTGGGACTACTGGGCAGATCCCAATGTCCTTGAGGGGATGTTAGTAAAGGTACTTGGGGAAATTAGTCATGCTCCACTGTTCTGCAACCAAACAACTGCCATGGTACTTGTGACATCCATGAGATAAGTCTTTCTTGACAAGACAAAAAATGATCACAAACTTGCTTCTCCAACCTCAAACTGCCTACTCAGCCTAATACACACTAGCCTTTCTTCTTCCTTTTGATTGGGTGCATTTGGACTAGCAAACCCTGATTTTCTCTTTTTCTTTTGAATGCCCTCCTATCTAAGTCTACCCTTATCTCTTCCAAGGCCCAGATTAATCAGTTGGGCTCTTTGTTTCTCTACCTATTTACTCATCTGCCAAGCTTGAACTGTTTGGACAAATCTTTATTCTCTATTCTAAAGACAAGTAAATTCAAACATGATCTAACCAGGATTGAACTGTCTGGCTATTCATCAACTGTGTCAAGAATCAACCATCTGTACACAATGAAATTCTTCAAAAATGGAACAGTAGTGGCATTTAAATTAGCACACTTTCCTGGTCTTTAGGTTTGGGGTTCATTTTTATCACTTTTTCTGACCAATTCACTCTTTTTTCCCTTTGATTTTTCTTTTAGGGCATACCCTCTTTTAATTTTTTAATTTTCTTCATTTGTTTACAAAATATGGAACCTTTGCAGCATGAAAGGATGAACATATTTGGATCTTCTACAGTCAATCATGAAAAATGAAACCTATTGGTATAGGAACCTAACAGTGGCTCCACTTGGGGATGGCTTTTCCTGGTGAAAAGTCAAGAACAGCAGGTCAGAGGGCCTCATGTTCAATTCTTGATGTATTCTGACATTTCTCCTTTGTTGTATACATAATGGTGCTTCTGCAAGATTTGAGTGATTCTGATGAATTCATTCACTTAGTTGCAGCTCTGTTTAGGTTACTCTGTCTGAATATTTGCCATCATTTTCATAGTTCCCAAGTCTCCTTTTTAACTTCTTCTGATAATCTCCAAGTGCAATATCACTAGGTGGCACAATTCCTTGTCTTTCCCTCAAAATTTGTTGCATCTCATTTCCTATCATATTGCTGTAATAAATTGCAGAAAGTAAACACTATTATGTACAAACTAAAGTGTTGATTTCTTCAAAAAACTGGATCAAAATAATGCTTCAGCATTCGACCATTTACTGGCCCATCATCTGCCTCTGTGCCATCCAAGCTTTTCAAAAATAAGTGTTGTTTCCTTGTACAACCTGAATGACATAAGGTCCCCTTTCCAAAGGAAATCAAATTTGACATGCTTTCCTTTGTCTTCTCTTCTGGAATCCCACTTTAAAACTTTATCCCCAATGAAGAAATCCTCTGCTTTGGTTCTTTTATCAAACATCCTTTTCAGTTTTTCTTGTAGAACCTGACTTCTCTGATACACTTCCTCTCTAGTCTGTTGCAAGTGAATTGTTTGATTGATCCTTCTCTGAATATCATTAGGTTCTGCTTGTATTTCTTGCAGCAATTTTATCACTGGGATTTCCCAAAGATGAAGGGAATCTTGCCTCCATGCCATACACCAATTCATATGGGCTTGTTCCAATAGATCTTTTGGTGGTCAATCTATCTGCCCATAGTGCATTTACAAGTTTTTTATGCCAATTTTTCTTGTTTTCCTCCAAGAATTTCTTAGTGATGTTGATTAAGCTTTTGTTGGATGACTCAGCTAGACCATTACCTTGAGGGTAATAGGCTGTGGAGTGGCCCAAGGTAATGTGGTACTTATGACAAAAATTGATCATTCTTTTGGATTTAAAGGCTGTAGCATTGTCTGTAATAATCTTTTCCGGACAGCCAAATCTAGACAGAATATTGGTTTCTAAGAATTGCATGATGATTGAGTCATTGGCTTGCCTACAAGGGATAGCCTCTATCCACTTGGTAAAATAGTCTGTGGCTGTCAAAATCCACTTATGCTGACCAGAGGATGAAGAGTGGATTTCCCCAATGAAGTCTAAACCCCATTGTTGAAATGGCCTTTGAGTTGAGATGGGTTTGAGGGGCAAAGCGAGCAACTTTTTCTTGCCTTCAAAAATTTGGCATTTGTGGCAAGAAGTTACATATTTCTTTGCATCAGCAAAGAGGGTGGGCCAATAAAATCCAACCCTTAGGATTTTATCAGCTGTTGATTTCCAATACAAATGTCCACCACAGTCTCCTGCATGAAATTCCTTAAGTACTTTGTCAGTTTCATCCAGTGTTAGGCAATTAAGCAAAATACCTTCATGGTTTTTCCAAAACAACACATTATCTATGATACAAAACTTTGAAGCTTTCATTTTCAAGAATCTCTTTTTAGTCCTGGATAACCCTGGAGGAGCTTGCAAGTTTAACAATATATAACATATGTCATCATACCAAGGTGATTGTAAAAAGGCTTGATTGATCTGTGGAGTCGCCATCTCTTGTTAGTTATCCAGTTCATTTATGTCAAGGGCTTGAAAATTGGTTTCAGTCATCAGCTTGGTTAATCCCTGTCCTTTTATAAGTTTCGCTGGTTTAATTTCAATGTTATATTCTAAAATGTTAGCTATCCATTTGCCCCTTTTACCCTCAATTCCTTCTTGAGTTAGAATGTCTTTGACCACGGCATTAGGGACATAAGCTATCACATGAGAATACAAGATATAAACTTTGAAATCTTTGATGGCTTTTACAAGGGCATAGGCCTATTTTTCCATGATCTGATATTTTAAAGGTGCATCTCTAAGTGCTTTGCTGAAAAAAGCAATGGGCTTCTCACATCCCTGGTCATCGTTTTGCAATAGGACAGCAACAATAGTATGCTCAGATGCAAAGGAAAAGATCATGAAGTCTCTATCAAACTTGGGGCTTGTGAGGACTGGTGTTTTTGTTAAAGCTATTTTGATGTCCTCAAAGGCTTGTTTAGCCTCTATTGTCCATTTGACTTTAGAATCTTTCTTCAGCATGTTATTCAATAGTCTTATCAGTTTGGCCAAGTTGGGAATGAACCTCCTTAGGAAATTGATCTTTCCTAAGAAAGCTTGCAATTCTTTGATGTTTCTTGGGTGAGGCACTTGGAGAATAGCTTGTATTATGTCTGGGTCAATTCTAATGCCATCTTTTGAAATTATGTGACCTAGGAGTTTGCCTTCTTCTAGGCTAAACAATGATTTCTTTGGGTTCAATGATATGCCATATTTTCTGCAAATTAGGAACACTTGTCTCAAATGCTCTAAATGTTCTTGGTCTGATTTTGAAAAAGCAGTGAGGTCATCAAGTTATATGACTAAGAAATCATGGATCTCTTTTGCAAAGGCTATGTCCATTGCTCTTTGAAATGTGGCCCCCACATTTTTGAGTCTAAAAGGAATTTTGACATATTTAAAGGATCCCCAAGGTGTTGTAAAGGCAATTTTGTCTTGATCATCCGGGTGGACTAAAATCTGATTGAATCCTGAGAACCCATCTAACAGTGACATTCTAGAAGCTCCTACTACCCTTTGTAGGATGTGACCCATCTTTGGTAAGGGGTAGTGGTCTTTGAGAGAGACTTTATTCAAATTTCTTAAGTCAACACACAGTCTTATCTCTCTCGTTTCCTTCCTAGTAGGCACTAGATTTGAAATCCACTCTGAAAACATGATAGGTGCAATTATTGTAGCTTCATACATTCGTTTGACTTCCTTTTCAATCAGGGGAAGGAGGACTGGATTAACTCTTCTCAGCTTTTGTTTAAATGGTTTTTGATTTTCTTTCAAAGGTATTGTATGTTGGATAGCAGAAGTATCATAGGACTTGAGGTCCTCATAGCTCCATGCAAAGACATCTTGGAACTCTTTAAACAACTCAATGTATTTTAGCTTTTGATTAGGAGGCAATGTTTTAGACAGTTTTACCATTTTGGGATTTTCTGTGGTTCCAATATTGCAGTCCTCAATTTCTACATTTAGTGGTTGCATTTTTGGCTTTCTTGGAATATCGTTTGAATCAAATATATCCTCTAGAGGAGTTAGGCCTGTGGGTAGAAAATTATCCTTTAGTTCAATTACTTCAGATTCTCCCTCAGCCATTTCATCAAGGTCCATTTGCTTCAATTCTTGTAAATTTTTGTCATCAAAAGTTGTTGGATGCAACATCAAATTTGTTGTTTGAGCTGATATACTTTGCTCACTTTGGTCTATTTGTTGTTGATCATCAATAGTGCTTGTGTCAATGTTTATACTTGATAATTTATTTTTCAAAGTTAGGAAATTATTGATTTGGGTATCATTTTCAAACACCTGCCAATTTTTAACATTATCAGGGACAATAGGTCTGTGTTTTGATTTCAACAGTAAAGTTGTGGTTGGGCTCAAATGGTAGCTTGCAAGCACTGGTGCAAAAGTTGCCAAACTAAGTGCATGTAAATTGGTGATTTCTTGGAATTTTGGTGATCTGAGATTTTGA